>JAODAL010000057.1:0-495099 GCA_025379985.1 Phyllomedusa bahiana
ACTTCACCGAAATAAGCCGTGTGAACACGGCCTAAAAGTTGAGTTGTAGAATGAAAACAAACTGTTCCTGCACTATCACTTGTATACAGGTGGTGGCAGCATAGAGCTGAAGTCTTGATGAGTTTGTCTATTCACTACCTGTTTTTTCACTTGTAAATCTCATATATGATTTATGAATAATATGTATGCCACAAAATATTACATTTTAATCTGTAGAAGCCTGAACAGTAAAAAGATGAATAGAAGTTTACTTAAATGTACCACAGCTCACTGCAAAAATATTTGCCCCACAGCAGGAAAAAGTTCTGTAGGAAAAACATGGGGAAAAAAAGTATTTATCAGCCACCATTGGTAAGTTCTCCCGTTTAAAAAAAATGAAAGTTTTTGAAATTTGACATATAGGTAGAACTCAACTTGGAGACAAAATGAAAAAACCCAAACCCCCCAAAATAAATTTGCGATTTGGAAAAAAATTATTTTGAAAATTGGGGTGAAAATAAATATTTGGTCAATAACAAAAGTTCATTGCTCAGAGGAGTCTGCATGAGGATGGGCCAACATACCACAACGTGTGTGAAAAACCCTTGTGAAGACTTACAAAAAATTTTTTGACCTCGTCATTGCCAACAAAGGAATAGAACAAAGTATTGAATGAATTTTTGTTATTGACCAAATACTTATTTTCCACCAAATTTGCAAATAAATTCTTTCCAAATCAAACAATCGTTTTTTCATTTTTTTTCTCATTTTGTCCTCATAGTTGAGGTCGGCCATGAGTCAATTTACAGGCCTCTCTCATCTGTTTAAGGGGGAGAACTTGCACAAATTTGGGGACGACTAAATCTTTTTCCCCAGAATATTCCCAAACCCGGTTTTTAAATAGGTGTTTAAAATCCAGGAAAGCTGGGGTTTTTTTTATTTTCCCGAGGCTTTTGTAAGTGTGTTTGTTGCACAGGGCCTGGATTTTTATGCAGTAGAGGTATGGTTGGAAGTGGGCCCACTATTTGTTTACCCTTATGCTAAGTCTACACGTCATTGGACAAAAAACTCACTTAAAACCAATTCCTAAAACCATTCATAAAACTGAGTTTTTTGTCCACTTCCTGTCAAAAACAGCTCATTTCTGTTTTTTTTTGCAGAAATGCACAGCATTAAATGGCTTATCTGGAGCTTGTTTCTTGTGTATATATAGATGGTTTAAAGAGGGTTACTGTGATGAAGTGAGGGCTCTACCCAATATACTTTGTACATGAAAAAAAAACCAGGGCTGCAAGTTGAAAGATCCCCGGGGCATTGCAATGGGTTTCATTCTTTCATCTTTTTAATAAGATCACTTCCCTGTCGAAGTTATGAATGACAGTAGATTTCCAATTTGTCTCAAAACAGATTCTGATTGCCGTGGCACAAAATTGTTTATTTAATCAATTTGTTATAAAGGGCCAGTTTGCCACCAGAAAAAAAGCACTAGTTATGAGAAGGAATGTACAGCTTTAAATCTTAGAATGGAGTGACTCCAGAATTCCTAATAACAGGGAAACTCTTTTAAATATGCCATATACCACCATAAAAAACACAGCCCTTAAAGCAGAGGTTGGCAATTAAATTTTCCCATGGGGCCACATAAAATTGGGAATGGTTTTAGAGGGCCGGACTAATATATTCAACTCCATTCTACCAAATACCTATATACTAAAGACCACGGAGTCGATTGCTAAGTACTCATCAATCGACTTGAGGCCTTAACAACCGGCTTTACAACTGTTAGCAACTTCACAACGTAGTAAATTATATTTCCCCCAGTATATGTAATAGAGTGCTCCAGTAAGTTATATGTCCCCAAATATAGGTAATATGGTCCCCAAGTAAGTTATATGTCCCACAGTAGCTAGGTATATAGGTTATATGTCCCCCAGTAGGTATAAAGGCAGGTTATAGGTCCCCCAGTGGGTTTGTAGACAGGTAATAGGTCCGCCAGCGGTTCTATAGGTAGATTATAGGTACCCCCGTGGGTATACTAGGACAGGTTTTAGGTACCACGTGGGTATATAGACAGGATTATAGGTCCCCGCAGCGGGGAATATAAGCTAGGTTATAGGTCCACCCAGTTGTTATAGATATGGTAGGGTTTAGATCCTCTGCAGGTTAATAGGTAGGTTATAGGTCCCAAAGCAGGTATATAAGGTAGGTTACAGGACCTCCAGTTGGTATATATGTAGTTTATAGGTCACAAAGTTAGGTATATAGGTAGGTTATAGATTCCCCCCAGGTTATATAAAGTAAGTTATAGGACAAACAGTAGTTATATAGGCAGGCTTATAGGTCCCACATTTGATATAAGGTTGGTTATATGTCCCAAGTTGGTATATATTATAGGTGGTTATATGTCCCCCAGCAGGTTATTTAGGCAGGTTATATGTCCCATTTGTAGGTATTTAGGCAGGGTTTTTTTACGGGTCCTCCAGTTGCTATACAGGTAGGTTATAGGTCCCCCAGCAGGTATATATGTAGGTTATAGGTCCCCTAGTACGCATATAGGTAGGTTATTGGTTCCACAGCAGGTATATAGGCAGATTATAGGTCTCCCAGTAGGTATATAGGCAGGTTATAGATCCCAGTAGGACATATATAGGTGGTTATATGTCCCTCAGAGGTAGAGAGGACCTAATTAAAAATATATAAAACTAAGGGTATGGTAAATCAGAATTTTTGGATCCAAAAATAGGATCCAAAATACCACCAGCAAGCGATGGATCCAAAAAGCATCGATCAGCTATTCATCAGTGTTGGATGCGTTTTGGCTTGCTGCAGCATCGCACTCTATAGTTTTAATAAGGGCTCCTGCATGCATATTTTGGATCAAGAATTGACTTGTCCAATTCTTAGAATGGATCAGCAAGACGGAACAAAATATCGAGTAAAATGAAAACATGTATCGGCGAATCACTGTTTTGAACACCACATGCGTGTTTCACGTGTAAAACAATGTAAAGCACCAATGCATCATTTCTAGATGAATGTTTGGGTCCGTTTAGGGTTACGATAATGGATCCTAACATGCTATAATTAACGTAGGTACAGACGGAAGTCACAAAAGCCATTGTGAACACATCCCATAACAGTAGCTCGCCTTTCCCCCAGATCCCTGAAGGGTTACGCTGTTCTCATCCTCTTTCTGCACAGGACAGCGGTGACGTCATCAGGTCCGCACCAGGCCAGAGATGATGACGCTCTCACGCCGCCTGTGCTGAATACTCACTTGCGGCTCACCACAGTAAGCTGCAGTAGCCGCAGAAGCCTGCAACAGTATGTGTGTCTATAGGAAGCTAATCATTGTGGTGAGAAAACCTCTTTAAGGAATGTAACTTGTAAGGAAAGCATTTCAGGAAATTTACCATTAAAAGCCATTAACAGTATAAAGTGGTGATTAAAGCAGGAAATTCTAGGAAGGTACAGTGAAGAGCATTGGACATTTACCATGCAAGCTGTGCAGTGTAGGCTGCTCTTAAATACTTTATTTAGGTTAGAGAAAAGTATATTCCACATTCCATATTTCTTTTGTGTATAAAGAAGTCCTTCAAGGGTGAAATTTTAATTGTTATGAATTATAGACACAAAAAATTTTACAGAAGGTAGTCCTCATCATCTCTTTGAGACTGTGTAGGTAAAGTCTTCAATAAAATGAATAAATATGGGGGTAATGTCACTATCTTTAAAGGGGTTGTCTCACTACAAGGGATTGCTTTTTATGTTAATGATCTTGCAAAAAACACTAGTCACTTTTGCAATATGTGTCCATTATAACAGTGTTCTACCTATTCTGAGATATCCCCTCCTTTTAGGCTGTATAAGCTCCTCTGGTTGCTATAGCTATAGTTTGATTATCTGATAGGACTGCCAGAGCTGGTCGCTTATAGATACAGGGACCTGGGCTTCTATGCAGTCTTAGGTAGATGGCGTAAACAAGACCCCTCAACTGTGATCTGACGGTAAGATGAAATCAATGTATTGAGACATCCCCCTTTATTGCATGGACCCTTCTCCCCCAAGTATAGATATGGGTAGGGACTATTTACTAATATCTGAATTTTTAACGTGGTCTGTTAATTCAATTTTCACAAACATGGTGGAAGAGAGGCTCTAAATGATGCCTTGTTAGGCAGACGATATTGGGTATATCAAAATTAAAGTAAGTCATAGTAGCTGGTGATCTAGTTGATATGAATGGGCTCCTCTATTATTGTGCAAGTGATATATTAATGTTTTAGTCCTATAAAACAGTTTAGGATCCTGCTTGATCGTTATTTCATTACTGCATTGGTCGAATAGTCAAAATTTAGACATTAACCCTACACTTCTTTGAATTCTAGTTTGTATTCGCTTATATTTAGAATAACCTAGATGCATTCCATAGCCAGGTGCCCTTAATAATGGGTTGTATCATTTATTGAATGCGTACTTCAGAATAAGAGGATCAGTGAATACAAGCTATCTTGGCAAATTGGATAGTCATTAAGCTATGCCTGTCTGGTTATTATCTAGGTCCCTTATCTTCTGTTTCTGTTTACAATGTTCTCCCAGTCCTGGTCGGATCCCTCCTACCTGTGCTTTTCTCTAGCTGAGAGCTCATTTACATTCTGTTCTGCACCCCGTCGGCTGTATTCACTAGGGGGCTTGCATTCCTGCCTTCATGCAAAAGTTAAGGACGGCACATTTTTTACTCTGCACAGCCGAAGAAACAGAATAACACTGCACAGGCTTTCTATAAATCAGAAAACAAACTCAATTGTGCGGACTGTGCCTAAACATTGATGGGGAGCATTAGAGGCCAAGAGCATTTCACCTCTGCACAGCTCTGGAATAAGTTATACAAGACTGGATTCAATTGTAAACATGAATGCCAAGACTGTAGTATGTTAAATCAGCTCTTACATACTATGCATAGGGAGAGGCAAGTGGACATGTGGGAGGAGGGGGGGGGGAACACACGGAGCCAGCATGAACAGTGAGGGGGGGATGATGTCATCCTTCGGTTAAGGAAACACACAGATGGGAGAGGAGAAGAAATTACGCCCCATGAATTTCTGAACTGGGAAGGACTGTGAGGAACACTGAAAACAGTCTAACTGAGGGGAAGCGATACATTACCTTTTAATAGTCTGGTATTATCCTAAATGAGGGAGTATTGGCCTCTAACACTTTGCAGTTTTTGTCTTCCTTCTGGATTTTAACATTGTTGGTTAGATGGCCTTGAACTACATGCTTTCTTTAGCCCAAATAAAGTATGCTACTATGACGCAATACTACCATTCAAAAATGATTCTTAGTGGAATTACAGAGGCATTCTCTTGTTGTGGCACAAAAAGGCAATTCTTTACAGAGGAAATCTCTTTTGGCAATTAATCTACCCTAAAGACAAACTGCGATGGAAGGGGTTGCTGTGGTGAGGAACACCTTTAACCTTTTACGTCGCAAGGGTTTTTTGTTTTTGTTGCGTTCGTTTTTTTATCCCTGCCTTCCAAAAACAGCCAGGAACTTTTTTATTTTTACCTGTCTACATAGATGTTTAAGGGTTTGTTTTATGCTTGGATACAAGATGTCCGTTACTGGTCCAAAGACCATACCATATAATGTAATGGGAGGAAACCCCCCAAAAATTATTTGGGGCAGATGAAAAAAATGCAATTGCACCATTTTTGTAGGGGTGAGGTATCATTTTTATGGAATTCACTGTATAAATTGTACGTTTTATAACCGGCATGGCTTAGAAACGTCGGGTAGGTCGGATCAACTGGGGCCCGCCGCAGGGCGCAGATTGGTTAATAAATACACGCGGGTAGCCGATGAGTGCAGGTCACTGGTGACGGAATAAAAGGAATGCTGTAGCGTTTTTGGGTGACCACTTAGTCCCAGGCCGGATGTAACTGACTTGGCAGGAAACTAGGATATCAGCAAGGTATTAGCTGACTGGTGCAGCGACAGTGAGTTTAGCAGGTAATATGTCAGGATCAGCAGATAAACAAGGTGTGCTGGACAGCGCAGGGTTGATGCAGAAGTTCAGCAGGAACCTACAGCAGACAGAGGTCTAGCTTCACAGGAGAAAAACACAAAAAAACTGCCCAGAGTACAGGGGTGGAAGTTCCTTAGAATGCAAAGGTCACAGGTCACAGGGATGGACACAGGAAGGTTGTCTCTTAAAATATCAGTAGGATGGCCGGCACGCGCCATAGGGAGTGTGCAAACCACACGATTGGGGGGATGCCATAGAGGAAACGGGACCACGCGCGGAAGTGCCGGCCAGGTGAGTAGCGCTGAGCAGCAGGGGAATACAGGAGCAGGTACAGAGTTGCAAATGACATTGCCGTCTGTGAGGCCCCACACAGGGGACACAGTGGTCCCAGGAACAGGGACACGTACAGCGGTCCAATGGCAAGGGCCCGTGGAGGTGATCGTGGACAATAAATGTCTATGCTTTCTGTATTCGGCAAGTCAGTTGGTTCCAATGTTATGACATTTTTAAAGTTTAGTGACAGAGCACGCCTAGCCTTTGTATATGAGCTCACCTTGATGACTCAGCCACACTAAGACTGTAAGGCCTCGTTCACACGGCTTATTTCAGCGCGGATTGGAGAAGTACTGCGCGCCGGATGTGCGCTGCAGTAAGGCTCCAAAACGTCCCAGTCAATACGGTAAATCCAATGTCTACATAGAGATCAGTGGATTCGCCGACTGGTGGGGTGAAAGTTGACTGCACATTATCCAGGCACAATTCGCAGCGGTGGGATATTGCAAGTCTATGGGGCCGGCGAGCAGCGCACGCCGCGCCCCCGCCCCTTATTCAAGCCGTATTGCGGGCGGGATCCGACCCGCAATTATGGATTGAATAAGCCGTGTGAACACGGCCTAACAGTTCACAGGTATATTTGGTGGTAAGCTGCAGTTCTTGTAATGCAAAAAAAAACCTTTGATGATAACTGTAGAGCCACAGTCCAAAGGAATTTGATAGGATACAGGATATTCAGTATGTTCAATATAAACTTCCCACCACAGCCGGTTTTTTTTTTTTTTTTTTTTTTAAGTCGTGTTTTTTTTTTTTTCCTTCTTGCCTTCCAGAGCCATACATTTTTTTCAATTAATATGTCTTGTATGATGGCTTGTTTCTTTACAAGACAAGATGTACTTTTTAGTGATGCCTCAATGACTGTACCATATAATGTATTGTGAAAGCTGAAAAAATTCTAAGTGAGGTGGATTTGTGTGTGGGCTTGATTTTTTGCATTTTTTGGCATTGTTGTTTTGTTCAGTGTACAGGATAATGTTATATTTAAATAGATTAGACTTTTATGAACACGACAACACCAATTATGCTTAACTTTTTTATTATTATTATTTTATTTGTAAAATGGCAAAAGTGGGGTGGTTTGAACTATAAATATATTGGGGTTTTTTTGTGTTTTTTTTAAACTTATTTTATTATTTTTTTTACTTGTTCATGTAGTCCCCATAGGATACTTTAAGACTAGAGAGCACAATCACTTGTACACTGTTTTGTAATAATAATATATTGTAGGACAGTGTAGTAAAATGGCTCTCCTATTATACCCTGCCTATGGTAGTAACACGGCAGTTGTGGAGGCTTTCATTAGGCACCCAGGTGTCATGACAACCGATCGGCACCCTGCAATCTTGTCCTCGGGGATACAACTCATTTGTGTCTCTGGGAGCGTTGCGACACATCCCTGCCTCACTCTTTCTATAGGTGTTCAAAATGGGTGGCCGGAATGTGTGAAGGTTGCTAACCCCTAGCTATATTCGCTCCCAGTTTAATTCTGTTCGTAGTTTGCTGAGCAGCATTTTTTTTAAAGCAGGGGCGGAGATTTAAAAAGCCACGTTAAAAGTATGCAGAGAAGTATAGAGAGTATCTAAGAGATAACTCCAAGACAATCGGCCGTGGCGTAAAATACAGAGCTAGCAGAGAAATCTGCATCTTGAATTGTAATATATTTACTCAAGCGAGAGAACTGCGAGCAGTGTAATTATATGTCCAGCATTCCTGTCTGAAGACCTCGTCCAGTATGACGTGTTATCTAGGTTACTTGCCAACTCTCCCAGGAGTTTCTTAGTAAATGAGACACAATGCCGCCGTGGTGTAGAGCGTTCTTTCAAGAAAACGATTCACATCCCTATACAAGTTGCGGCGCACTCCCTAGTAGACATGCGCTCCTCGGTGCCAGACAGTAGAAAAGATCGAGAAGAAATATATGAATTTCCTGTATTGGCAAGAAGATTTTTCAATATTTGAGAGTCGAAGGGTTGGTAGACGACAGCGGCCGAGAGACCGCACGGTTTGTAGCAGTTGTAGCGGGGTCTGCCGTTGTTTAGGTGGGTCTGGAGCACGTTAATTTGGACCAGTATACTTAATTTTGTACCCTGCTCAGAGTAGAGACCATGCTTTCAGGGGCTTAATCCCAACCCACACGGGATCATAACATCCCAACATTGTATGACAGTGCCTGGCTGACCGTGAACAGTGTACTTTACTGTTCACTATCGTCGAAGAGCTCCTGACGTGCAATATGAATGTCTAATAGAATATGACACAGAGTTGAATGACTAGTGGGCTCAGAAATAACTCGTTCAGCTCAAAATCGTTCGCAATGCTTGTCACTGTCCCAGAGACAGAGCTTCTCAGTGGTTATAAGTGACCTCTAGGAAATGAATAAAAAAGCAATCAGCAGACTAATATTAGCGTGTGACGTAATTGACAATGTTGTGTTGTTGCATGGGTATTTGCATCTGTGGATTAAAGATTTGTCGGGCCTAGACGAGATTTATATGGCGGATTTGTGGTCACGCAATCAAACCGTGGTTGATGACTAGAGATATCCACTCAGTATTCCGTGATATATCGTGGATTGTAAGGTGTAAGAGTGATGCCCTTTTGAGATGCCACCTTGGTCGTGACGTAGGCAGCGTGCATGAGTGTCATAAACATATGCGACCACCTACATGTATTGGTTGCCTACTTAACTGCTACTGGAGAAGGCCGTGAGCTGCTTGAGCCTGCTTGTCGTCCTGCATCTATACGGTGTAACTTCCGTAGTAGTAGGATGTATTTAAATACATCGAGTAGCTATGACCTAATTAGGAGCACTGCTCCATACACAACTCGCCTGCTTTCACCTGAGGTATACCTCTCGCCAAAGGTTTACGCCATAATACTGAGTGGCCTAAAACCTAGTCAGGGTCTCTAGTCCAAATTTTCTCTTAAGACAGCGAGTGGGTGCCTAATTACTACTACCTACACACTGTTGAGCGTTATGACATTGCTGTAGCCTAACCGATATGTATATGTTTGTATTGTCCTTATCGGAGGGTCATATCAGAGGCGGCGACAAAATCAGGCTTGGTGCTGTTACTTCTTGAGTCAATCGTGGTCGTTTTCCTGTCCTACTGTACGTTCTAAACTAAGATGGGCTCCTATGGGGTGTTGTTTGGTTCCTTGCCTTGCCTCTACCTTCTCATTTGGTGAAGTTTGTAACTGAGGCAGAAGAAGTCAGTGAGTGTGGTGCTGGAAGTATATATAGTGAGTTTTCTAAAGTTTTTTATGTGCTTTTTCTGCTGAATAATTGTGTGTGGCAGGAGAAGTCATCATGATGGTCTTGACTGGATGCAGAAGAAAGGGGAAAGTGAATAAATTGTCAGAGAAGATGTCTCCTGTGAGTCACTGGATGTAACTGCAGTATACTGGTATTTACCACTATATGGTCATTAATTGGCCTGTTATTATTTAGTCTGCAGTGCTTCGTGTACATACTGCTAATCTACACTATATGATTCACGGTATGGACGGTAGTTATACAGTCTGCAGAAGCCTGTGTACAAACCTGGTATTTACCACTATATGGGTCCACTGTTATCGGAGGTAATATACAATTCTAACAGAGCACCTCGTGTACATGATTATCTACCACTATCTTGGTCATTGTATGGAGATACTGACAATCTGCAGAGCCAGTGTACACTGGTACCTACAACTATATGGCCACTGTATGGCAGTAATATTGGTCTTTGTATTTTTCTTCAGTAATAGTATACAGGTATTATTTAGTCACTATGTGGTGGTAATTTGTGGTCATGTTCTGGTGGTATAGTCGGGTCCTTATGTAGGGTATAAGGTTTTGATTATGTTGGTATGGTATAGTTAGGGATTTGTTTGGCAGCTATGATGGTGATTTTATGGTTAAGATGTGCTCCTTGCTATTATCTAGGAACGGCTCCATGGAGTGTTATTAAGAGGTACTAGTAAATGTTCATGGTCAGGTGAGGGACTGGCAGAGGGGATAGAGAGGGGACCAATCCAGAAGTTCATCACCCTAAAATCTGTCAGTTAGCCCCCCTCCTGTCTTGGAAAGTATAGAGATATGTTTTACTGCAGCTGCATGAACATGGAATCCTGTGAACAGACGCTGACTCATTGACTTCTATGGGAGTTTGTTCTAGTCATGTTCTGTGACCTATGCAGGGTTTATTGTGCAATGGGGAGTGGGGGGGATGAGATGAGCTGTGACCACCACAGAATGCTGGATCACGTGTTATCTATTTACAGGTGTTACCTGTCATTGTTTTTTTCTATGATAGTAGTGAGGAGACGGCTAAAAAGTAATCTCTATAGAACATGAATTATCAGAACATGAAAAGTTATATGGGCTGTGTCAGCTGTTGTGCGAGATCCACTAGGGAGCACTGTAACCTTAGGTATATTGCCATCTATCACTAATCCAGAGCCCTAGACTGGATCAACAGCATTCTAATACTGCATAACTGAACTTAATATGTTTCTCAAATGTAAAGATTAAAGGTGTGAGACTCAGCTATGTCCACACCCGTTCTTCAGAATGCCCTGTAAGGTTTTCCCTTATTTCTGTACCTACACATTGTACGTGATCACTTGTCAAACTACTTGATGACATCAAACATATTGTGCACTGTGAATAATATTACTGGGAGCGGCTACTAAAACATAAACCATGGAATTGTCCAAGGAAAAGTGATTAAACTGGTGCAAATCATGTCTGGGTCATCCACCAGCTAAGTTTGATAAGTTAAAGTTAGGTCATATGTACAAATAAAAAATTGAATATGAAAAACCTCTTCATAGTCACCAAAATTAACTATTATAAGTTGAGAGGTCAGTAATTACATACCTTATTAATATAGTTGAATTAAGGAGATGCTGTCATGAGTATTTAGAGGATTTTTATGCTGTGTGAGACACTCCTGCCAAGTATGCTGAGAATACTCATGTGTCAAACTCACGAAACTCTATTACTCTTTTGAAACCACAAATGGAACATATGAAGCAATGAGGTATTAGCGTCATCAAAGCAGACTGGTTAAATTGATCTGGCTACTATCTTATTGTCACTAGATCAGCATTTTAATGGACATAATATAAATGGGGCCTGCACTGTTTACAGGTTTTATTAGCTCAGAAAACATACTTAAATGGGTCTGTTTTTTCGCTACAAATAGAGATCATACTTCTGTCAATAATGGGGGGACCAGAGGGTAAGAAAATGTATCACGCACCTTGTCCGTTTTGCGAGCTAAAGTTGTGGTCTCCTTCGAGTGTGATGTGCCTCCCTACCATCGGTATGTATCGCTATAGCAGTCCTATGCTATACGATAATCTGTGTGTTCTACACATAAAAACTGTAGCCTAGTACCAATCGGGTTCGGACACGGGAGTTATCCCATTTGAAAATACGCGCCTTCTGTGATTTTGGGAAGTGGGTCTTGTTATCTCTCCTCGATCTGATGTATTTTTAGTTTCAACCCCCAGGAATAATGCGCTGAAGGGACGAGACGTTCCATGCAGCGGCACATCCTGTGCTTGAGGTGGATTTCGGCTCTCCTTCATGTGCGTTGTGAATTCCCCTACATGTGTGAAATTGTTGGAAAAGATGAGAAAAGAACTACACCTAGGCGTGGCTGTATGATCGTGCAGGGAATCACGTCTTGTGATGCGCCTGTATGGATCTGGTGCTAGATTCACTCCCCCTACCATAAAACACACATAAATACACTCTCTTGTTCTCTGTCTCCCCTCACTACCAGCCGCTATGATAACAGATATAATAGACCTCCGGCATGCAACCCCACTGGTTGTCCATATAAATAAAACACTCATAATAATATCAACTATCTGCTACCCTCAGACCACTTATATATAAATAAACTACCTCATTCTCACAGAACTTTTCGCTCCCCTCCGTTTTCTCCCCGAAGCCATCTACCACGATTAAAAATACACTTGCTCCCTCACCTATTTAACACACTTATAATACACTGTGCATCCCCCCACCCATATAACTCAACATTTAATTTACCCTGCTACCTCCACCATCATAACACACTATGTTATACGCTGCTCCCTCCAACCATATAAGACACTATATTAGTACTCTGCTCCCCCACCCATATAACACACATATAATACTCTGCTCCCCCACCCATATAATACTCTGCTCCCCCCACCCATATAACACACATATAATATACCCTGCTCCCTCCACCCATATAAGACACATATAATACTCTGCTCCCCCACCCATATAACACACATATATTACACTCTGCTCCCCACACCCATATAACACACATATAATACTCTGCTCCCCACCCATATAACACACATATAATACTCTGCTCCCCCACCCATATAACCACACTATAATACTCTGCTCCCCCACCATATAAGTACTCTGGCTCCCCACCCCCATATAACACAAATAGAATATACCCTGCTCCCTCCACCCCATTAGGGGACACATATAATACACTATGCTCCCTCCGACACCATATGTAGAACACATATAGAGTTAGCTCTGCTCCCCCACCCATATAACACACATATATTACACTCTGCTCCCCACACCCATATAACACACATATAATACTCTGCTCCCCCACCCATATAACACACATATAATACACTCTGCTTCTCCCAAGCCATATAACACACAAATATTAACTCTGCTCCCCCACCCAGTATAAAGCACAACGATCAATATTTCGCACTCTGACTCCCCACATCCCATATAAACACACATATAATACACTCTTGCTCCCCCACCCAGATACACACACATATAATACAACTCTGCTTCTCCCAAGCCATATAACACACATATAATACACTCTGCTCCCCCACCCATATAACACACATATAATACAAACTACTTCCCTCACCCATATAACACACATATAATAGCAACTGTACTTGCCACACCCAAATATAACACACATATTATTTTCACTCTGCTCCCCACCCATATAACACACATATAATACACTCTGCTCCCCCCACCCACATAACACACATATAATACACTCTGCTTCTCCCAAGCCATATAAAACACATATAATACACTCTGCCCCCCCCTACCCATATAACACACATATAATACACTCTGCTCCCCCCACCCACATAACACACATATAATACACTCTGCTTCTCCCAAGCCATATAACCCACATATAATACACTCTGCTCCCCCACCCATATAACACACATATAATACACTTGGTATTGGCTAAAAAGGACACAGGTTACCCAGGCAGGATGATACCAGATACACCAGAGGACATGCAAACAGGACAAACGAAGGACAAGAAAAAACACCAAAACGAGGAGAGGAGTCAGATGAGCCAGGTTCGGTGCAGTACAAAATCGTGAAGCATAAGATAAACGTATAATGAAGCCAAAGCCCAGTACCCAGACTAAAAAATATGAAGAATGAAATGCAGGTAAGGGAGCCAGGAAACAAGACTAGAATCACAGGCAACAGAGAAAGGAAAGGACAGGTTTTTATAGAGCCTACTTCAACCATGGATTGGACTGAGAATAAGTCAATCAGTGTTGCTCAAAGCCAGGCTGAGGCTGTGCAACAAATTTAACCCCTTACCGCCGCAGCCAGTTTTGCCCTTTCTGACAGAGCCCAATTTTTAAAATCTGCCATGTGTCACTTTATGCGAGAATAACTTTTTGGCACTTCTACCTATCTATGTGATTCAGAGACTCTTTTCTCGTGACACATTGTGCTTTAAGTTAGTAAGAAATTTTGGTCAAAAAAATCCTTGTTTATTTGTGAAAAATATAAAAATATTGTGAAAAATTTACCATTTTCAAACTTCAAATATTTCTGTCTGTAAGACATAGTTATTCCACTCAAAATAGTTTATAACTAGCATCTACCATATGTCTACTGTAGGTTGGCATCATTTTTTAACTATCTCTTTTTTTTTTATGACATTACGGGGATTAGAAACCTAGTAGTAATTTTTCACATTTTCAAGAAAATTTGCAATATATATTTTTTTAGGAACCAGCCCAGTTCTGTTGTGGCTTTGACTGGCCTGCATATTAGATACCCCCATAAATGACTCCATCTAAGAGACTACACCTCTTAAAGTATTCAAAACAGCATTTAGGAGGTTTATTAACCTATTCGGTATTTCACAGGAATTAAAACAAAGTGAAGGTGAAATGTCAAAATTTCACTATTTTTTGCAGATTTTCAATTTTTATCCATTATTCACATGGTAGATGTGACTTAGGAAATGGAACTTAATATTGATTCCTCAGATTCTGTCATTTTCAGAAATATTCCATATGTGGCCCTAGTGCGCTATTTGGCTCAACCACAAGCCCCAGAATAGGAAGAGCACCTACTGGACTCTGGGGTCTCATTTTCATTATGATTTTATTTAGGCAGAGTTTGGTAATTTGGGAGTTGAGGCAATGGAACAAAATTACACATTTTACGAAAGCAGTCAACCACAACCCAGATGTAACTCTCCGAAAGGGGCAATTCAGTGATAAAATCTATAGATAAATGGAACCATGGCCTTTGAGGAATAGGCAATGGGCGAAGTTCCCCCATGGGTCACAAACAAGGAGTCTTAACTTGAGCACAAGGTGAAAACATAGGCGTTGACATCACGAATCATGGTTTACCACCAGTAGGAACGAGAGATCAGTCTTTTGGTCCCGGAGTCTAAATGTAGAGGAACAGATAACCTCCCCACGGGAGTGATGGGCGAGGCTAAGTGCTGATGTTCTCTTATAATTGTGGCAAGATCTGTAGAGACAGCGGATACAATACCTTTAGCCAGAATGGGCTTTGGTGGCAAGTCCAGGGACTGAGTGAAACAAAAACTTCGAAACAATGCATCAGTTTTAACATTCTTAGATCTGGGTCTGTACATGACAATAAATTCAAATCTAGTAAAAAATAGGGCCCATCTAGTCTGTCTGGGGTTATGAAACTGTAACCAGGCTAAGCCCAGAATTGAATTGGTCTGCATGTTGTCTATTACATAGAAGGACATATTATCGGAATGTACTGAGGCCACTACTAATGTAACCGGTAGAGTTTGAAACCTAACAGCACCATAGGACTGGGGTGTGTTATCTATAGCCACTACACTGACTGGAAATATAAACTGCACCATAGGAATGCCCAATTCCCTGGCAAGCCGAGAATCCCAAAAATTAGCGATATCACAGTCAAGAAAAGCAATCCCATAAAGCATGTTATTCTCAAATAGGATTTTAACAGGCAAAATAACATTCTTAGAGTATGGGGGAAATACCTGACTGCCTAGGAGACCTTTGCTTGCGAAGGACCCAGTTTACACAGGTAGGGAGGTGCCAGACTTCAAATGCCAGAGGACATACAAACAGGACAAACGGAGGACAAGACAAACACTAAAATGAGGAGAAGAGTCTGATGACTCAGGTTCAAAATCTTAGGCTATGTTCACACGGCTTATTTGCGTGGCGTAATTACGCCGTGTGGACGGGGGCGGGGCAGGAGCGGGGGCGGGGCAGGAGCAGGGGCCGGCACCTCGCCGGCCCATAGACTATCATTACTAGCGGAGCGTAAACGCTGCTAGTAAATGACATGTCACTTATCTCCCCCCGCGGCGGATTCGCCGAGCAGGGAGAGGAGACGTAATCCAAAGTTCTCTATGAGAACTATGGATTACTGTAATGACTGGGACGTATTCAGCCCGTAATTTGCGCAGTACGGACTGAATTACGGACTGAAATACGTCCCATTTTAAGCCATGTGAACATAGCCATAGGATATATGCATAACAAAACCGAACCAGAGTAAACAATCCAAACAAGGAAACACAGGAGCTAGGAAACAGGAAGAGAATCAGTGGCAACAGAGAGAAGAAAGCACAAGTTTTAAATGGTCCATGTCAGCAATGGACTGGACCGAGGAGAAGTCAATCAATGCTGGTCAAAGCCAGTCTGAAGCTGGGCAACAAATTTAAAGAGGCAACATGCTATCACCCTCACTAACATAGCTAGAACGTTTTACAGACCACACCCCCACTTTTCAGACCATACCTCTTTTTACAGGCCTGTCCTCGCACTCATAAATTATAATCATCACTAGAATTTAAAAAAAGTTTTTAAGTTATTATTTTAAGAGTCAATACTTTTCTTTTTACTGTTCTGGAGCTGTGTACGGGTTTAAATTTGCAGGATAAGCTTACGACTAAAAGGCAGCCCTGGTACTAATTCCCACCAGCCCCCATACAATATGCACTTTCCCCACCAGCCCACATACAATATCCGCCTCCAAGTTTTCTTTTGGTCACGCCCCTTGTCACTTTCTAAAATAAACAACACTATAAACAAAAGCAAGAAAGTAAAAGTAAGACCTCCTAATCACAGGGTCAGGGACAGGTGTGTTCTCACCTTTCTGACAGATATTGGACATAGCCGGCTCTATCCCGTGTGCACAGTGCACGGACCTCTGCTGAAGCCTCCCAGCAGTAATGCAGTAACGGAAGAAAACGATGAATGGTCCAGCACGATCCAGTAAAAATAAAACATCCAAGGTTTATTGAAGAAATATAATCATAAAATCAACGAAGTATACAGCTGCAAGAGTGATGAGCATAGGTAGCAGTGGTCCCCTACACGTGGAGCTAGAAAAATGCTGACGCGTTTCGGGCTTTGAGTGCACCCTTAGTCATAGCACTACTGAGAACATCTAAAAAACATTGTTTATATAAGACCAAAAATAATTACGTAACAATTAAAGATGTAGATAATCCAAACCAAAGAAAAGAAAACAGCTCACCTCTTTTAGTATTCAACGATATACAGTCCACCGGTATGATGCAGTCATGGAGTTGTCAGCACGGCTCCGGGCGCTACCACCGTAAATTTGTAAAGCAAACGAAGGATGAACCAGCTTGGCACTCTCTCCAAATCAGACCCTGGCAGCAAGCTTCTTAAAAACAAAATTCTTCTTTATTGAAAAATAGATAATAAAAGGTGCATGCAAGCAAAAAACATCCATATGGACGACCAAACGAGAGACACAACAGAGCAAGCTAAGTCCTGCAGGTTGGTTTGGACCGACGCATTTCGGGTCACATGACCCTTACTCATGGTACAGCTGATGCATAATGCAATTGCTTAAATAGACCTGCTGGTTACAAAACTCACAAGTGCAAAAATTTAAAAAATACTAATACTAGACATAGTAAACAAGTATAAACATATAAACAAGGATAAAGATGCAAATGCAAATAAAAAGCTAATAGATAAAGAAAGAAGAAAAAAAAAAAAAAAAAAAAAAAAAAAAAAGGAAAGGAAAAGAGGGAAAAAAAAAAAAAAAGGGAAAAAGAGAAAAAAAAAAAAAAAAAAGGGAAGAAAAACCTGCAGACAACCTAATAGTGATATTGTATGTCCTGTCTCGTATTGAGACCTAACGGGACTCTTGTTTCAAGGTGGAAAATCCACCACGCCTCTCTCGCTAAAAGCTTTCTCACTGTGTCTCCTCCTCGTGGCGAAACTATAACTCTTTCTATACCTATTACGGAGAAAGAGCGTAAGTCGCCACCATGTGCTTCAGCAAAATGCTTTGAAACAGCAGAGCATTTAAACAGATCAGATTGATGAGTGTCGATAAATGCCTACGGATGCGAATTTTCAGATGACCCGTAGTACACCCAACATACTGTACCTTGCAAATTTTACAACTGACAAGGTACACAACATATTTGGTGTTGCAATTAATATAGGTTTTGATCTGAAAAGTTTTATTGTTGCTATATGATGTAAAGGATGTTGCTTTATCTACATAGTTGCACATTGTGCAGATTTTATGTCCACAACCATAAAAACCTATAGTGCTGAGCCAGGTGGGTGGGACAGAGTGGGAATTAGATGAGAAAAAACTGGGGGAGATACGGGAACCTATACTCGGGGCTTTGCGTGAAATAAATCTGACTTTTTTTAAAATATCCTTGATAAATGGATTAACGTACAGAATAGGTAAGTGTGTTTTGATGATGTTCACGATTTTGTTAAATTGTTTGCTATAATTAGTTGTGAAAGTGATAATATTATCAGATGATCTTGGATTCCTATGTTTTTTCAAAAATAGTTTTGACCTATCAATTTCATTTACCCTCTTAGTGGCATGATTTAATTGTCTGGATGAGTATCCTCTCTCCGTTAACTTCCGACAGACTATTTGTTCTTGTAATTTATATTCACTAGGGGTAGTACTATTTCGTTTCATCCTTATGAGCTCACCTACTGGGATATTATTTACAACATGTGAGGGATGACAAGAGTCAGCTCTTAAAATGGTGTTTCTGTACATGGGCTTAGTGAAAGGTTTCACTATTATTTTGTTGTCTTGATCTATTGTTAAAGTAACATCCAAATAATTTAATGGTCTCCAATTTATGTTCGTGAGTAAAGATCAAACCCATATTATTGTCATTAAGATACTGTACAAAATACTGGAGACGAGTCATGGCTACCTGTCCATATAAGGACCAAGTCGTCTATGTATCTTGTGTACCATTTGATACTATCTACAAAAGGATGATCTATATTAAAGAGATACTTTTCCTCCCAGGCTGCCATATAAATATTGGCCAGAGATGGCGAAAAACGGGCCCCCATGGCAGCTCCTGTTACCTG
The DNA here is from genome assembly GCA_025379985.1 of Phyllomedusa bahiana. Classification (NCBI taxonomy): domain Eukaryota; kingdom Metazoa; phylum Chordata; class Amphibia; order Anura; family Hylidae; genus Phyllomedusa; species Phyllomedusa bahiana. The sequence continues at coordinate 19,031 of JAODAL010000057.1, forward strand.
TCTAAAAAACTGTTTATTAAACATAAAAAAATTGTGAGAGAGTAAATACTCTACTGCCAAAAGGATGAAACCTTGTTTTTCATTGGAAAAAGAACTGTACCTGCATAAAAAATCTTGTAGGACCGAGAGGGCCTGGCCATGTGGGATGCATGGGTATAACCCCACTACATCACATGATAGCCAGGACCCCCCGGTCGGCCAAGACATCCTCTCTAGAGTATACACAAGCTGTTTGGTATCTCTTAAAAAACCAGGCAATTTGACAACAAGGGGCTGTAGTTGCAAATCGACCCACCGTCCCAGAGGCTCATTTAAAGAGCCTATACCTGAGACGATGGGCCGAAAAGCAGGTGGAAAAGACCCCTTGTGAATTTTAGGCAGAGCATGTAGAATTGGCATAATAGGTTTTTCAACATTGAGTTTAGTTGCAAGATTACTAGATAGAACACCTGTGACAATGCCGTGATTAATGACAGCTATCAAATCCTTTCTGCTCTCATTAGTAGGATCCCTCAGTAACTGTAAATAACTTCTAGAATCCTGCAACATAGACAAAATTTCTCGTTCATAGAGATCCCTGTCTAACAGGACCACAGCCCCACCTTTGTCTGCCTGGCGAATGATTAATCTCTCATTATCTTGAAGGGCCAGTAGTGCTTTATGTTCCTGAAAATTTAGATTAGAACCACTAGAGCCACCTTTTAGAAGCGACTTCCTGATTATAATAAATTTGTTTAGAGCTTCTTCCACCCTATCCTGGAAAATACCCATAGTAGGTAATCTTGAGCTAATGGGATAAAATATTCGTTACGTAAAACCTAAATCTGTATCACCATGAAAAATCATCTACAGGATCATGTATAGATTCACTTTGGAGTTGACGTAACTGTACTATCCCTGTTAAATCATGGAATTCAGGTATAATATCCTCATAAGCATCTCCTAGCTGAGTGTAATCTGAAGAAGTTTGAATACTAATCTTATCCTGCACTTCCACATAATCACTATTCAGGGACATAAAATGATTTTTAAGTGTGATGTAGGTTACCTCGTGTCATGTAGATGGGCACGCACGCTGCAGCGGGTACTCCAATGAGAAGAATGCTGGAGAATACGTCCCGGAACTAGGATTACGTGGTTCCAGTCATGCGCATAAGCTACAATGAAGCGCTGCCTGGTAAGGGAATCACCGCTGCGCATGCGCGCCGTCATCTAAGTGAACGGGAACCTGAAAACAAAAACAAAAACCACAGGTTGGCAGCAAGACAAAGAGGCAAATAGTATAAGCTGAAATATAATTCTATTTTGTAATCATAAAGTGCAACAATTGTATTTAATAGTAACATAAGGATTCCCTTTTGATATTAAGACCTTGTGGTATAGTAGTATTTAGGACAATAATCTAATGCGCTTCTCTATTGCACAGTTGTCGCACATTATCACTGCCTCTTAATGGTCTGCTGACTTTTTCTATAACTCATATTTTTAACGTACTACAGTCTGAATTGTGTTAGAATGAAATGCCTCGTAAGAACAGATTTATTTCTCTCTGACAAATTAGTAACTTCGTTTACATGTTCTAAGAATCTGATCTTGAGTTTTCTGGTGGTGCTGCCAATATATTGGAGATTACATTCGCTACACCAGGCCAAATAAACTACGTTTTGAGTGTTACAGTTAATAAATTGTTTGATAGGATATATTTGATCGCCTGATGTATTTGCAAACTCCTTACCAGGGCTTGCGAAGGAACATGTGCGGCACTGTCTCAACCCGCACTTGAAAAATCCCTTACAGTTGAGCCAAGTCGAACATTTTACACCTCACCTTTACAGTCAGGAACAAGTGTACACTGCCACTTTATAAGCACCGAATTAGCCTACAATACCGCCATGTACAGACCACCGAGTAGTCTGGTCACCATCACATGACAGTGAATATAGCACTGATCCAACACAGAAAGAAAATAATAACTGACATCCAGGGACTTATAGGAGACGTCTTTTCTGAGGAGTTGTTCTCTTCTCTCATGAGAATTGTTCTCTTTTAATCTTCTTCTCCATCTGACTCCTGGCCATGAGTTGTCCCTGCATAATTTACCACACAAACATCGTAGACTACTCACTTTACCAGCAGTTCCTTACCAATTAATATCTCTGTACAAAGTCCCCATTCATAGCGCCCCAAATGGTAATAATGACCCCATTGTGCCTCTAACAGTAAGAGTATCCACAGATGACTATGGGGCTCCCATTTGTGCACCCAGTTTTAGTCTTGTCGTATGTCCGCATATAGTAGGTACACCCCCAAAATAGATAGGCAGACAGATGGAGACCCTTTTATATAGGTATATCCCAAATAGGCAGTTAGAAGAAGGTTTTACAGGTCTTCCAGAAGATAAGTAGGTATATAGTCCTCCCATTAAGTAGGTAGCTCAATATTACTTAAAAGAATATAATGGCTAGTGAAGCTAATGGCAATTTTCTTACTTTAGTTTTGACTAAAACATTTCCTACAATTGCTTGCAGAATGCCTTACTTTTTCATATGAGCCACTGGTAATTTAGGTCCCAATGATCCAAAAATATCAAATCTATCTATGTAATTTATAAGGACATAATTCAATAACTGATCATGATTAAGATGTACTTGTAATTTTCCATGTAAGGCAAGTATTAATTAATTTACTAATTTTATGTGTCCATTTAGATCTGTATAGATTTCTTACATCGTTTCTGGTGATGTCCTGTAATAAAGACATTACGTAAATCAATATTCTAATAAAAAGAAAAACCTATTTCTTTCCAAATTGGCCTCTGTTTGGTCTCTTTATAATTCTTTCTACAGCCCTGGTGAAAAATTCAGTTCTAATGGATTTATCCCAATTGCTTTTTAATTTAAATCCTCTCTCTTCTTTGAAACATTGACTAGATTTATTTGCACTTAGTTATTAACAACTATGCCATGAATTCACTATTTCAAATGTACAAATTGGTTCATCAAGGAACAATTGACTGATTATATTCCCAGAAATGTGTATGGATTTGTGTTTGCAGAAATATGGCTTGGAAGGGGGCTGCAAAACAGAACTGGACTGCATTTTTTTAAGCCCAAGTATACCATGTCAAATTGAGGAGCATATGTAAGTATAGACCCAAGTGATTGTATACTTGTATTATAGTTTTTACAATATTGTGATCTTATGTCATAATAAAATAGATAATATTGTTGAATCTCTAATTGTCTAGACATTTAAATTTCATCCTATGTAATGTTTGTTTTATTGTGCTTACTGATGTAAGGAGTGAATATTGGCTATGAAGGTGAGAAGAGGGGACTGACATGCTACAGTGGAAGAGGCTACCAGATGTGTGTTTAGTTGTTTCTATGTCTCTCTCTCTCAATAACAAATTCAGAGAAGCCAGAAATTTAGAGTACATCATATATATTTAACATAGGAGAAGTATCCAGGCCATAACCTAGTAGTTAATACAGATCCTGCAGAGTTTATATTGTAGCATAGCTTTCCTTTACTTGGGGCAAAATTTCCTTTTGCTGCCGCAGTTCTCTATCTAGATAACATAGCCAGGAAAAAATATCCTGTTGCTGCCATCCCTGGCACCAATGCCTCATGAACCCCCCTTACACAGCCATGCTCCTGAATAGTGCAGAAACTAACATAAAGGTACAGATCCTAACACTAGTGTGAAAAAAGTGTAGCATAGTGTTTTTGGCATGTACTCTTAACTGTGTGAGTCGCATCATTATGACCACATCCTACTTTTGATATGTCATAAGGCAGGGGTGTCAAACTGCAGCCCTCCAGCTGTTGGGAAACTACAACTCCCATCATGCTCACTGTTATAGATTATACAAATGCATGATGGGAGTTGTAGTTTCCCAACAGTTGGAGGGCCGCAGTTTGACACCTGTGTCATAAGGTGTGCAATAGGCAGTCTGCCCACATATCCCTGATTGCTGTCATGGGGAAAGGGGCCGATTTATCAGGAGTTAAAAAAAATATATATATATTGCCTTTTAGGTAAAAGGTGGCAGTATTTCTGAAGCTGCATAATTTGTGAACTATTCTTGTGCTGCTGTAGTGAAATTGTATTGTGAGTGGACAAATGGCACCATTGTGAATAAATGACAGAAACTACGAAGCACCATGTGGCATTGATGTGAAGGATGAATGTTGGCTAACAAAGTGTGCAAGAGTGAACCAATACACCACAGTGAAGCACAGGGCCGGGACGACGGGTATGCAAAGGTAGGTGACCACCTACAGCGCCACCTCATCCCACGCAGGAAGGGGGCGCAAGGAGGAATAGAGTGGGCTCAATTTTCTATTGAGGGGTGCTATATGCCTTATTTGCCTAAGGCACTAAAATAACTTGTCCCAATCCTGAAGCGACTCACCGGAAAAAATTAACCAGTGGGTACGAGATGTGTGTCTAATACAACAGTTCAAAGGACCCTACTGGGTTTCGTGCTCTGAAGCAGATGGATTTTCATTGCACCTCTGCTAATGAAGTAGCATCGGCAGAAAAGGCTTACATTTTCACAGCTGCATCAGAATTGGACATACTGATTGGCAAAGGATTGTCTTCTTTGATGAATCACCTTTTCTGCTTCATAGACCAGATGAATGTTGGTGTGTCAGGCAAAAATAATCAGAAAACAAACAACCTGTAACTGTTGCTGGAAGAACTAAGCTGGTGATGGCAGTGTTATTGTCTGAGGAATGTTTGTGTGGCATTTTCTGGGCCCACTCATCTCCGTGGAAGGCACTTTCCACTGATTTTGGTATGAATCCATCCTTATAGATCAAGTCCACCCTTACATTCCGATTGTCTTTCAGGAGAGAATGGACTCATCCAGAAGACAAAGCAATATGTCACACAGCTAGAAATGTCTGACATTGGTTGGAAAGTATGAACAAGACTTGCAAATATTACTCTGGCCCCAAATTCTCCAGCCTTGAACCCAACTGAGCATCTGTGGGACTACCTCGATCATCATGTTCGCTATATGGATCCTCCCACTCGTACTCTCCAGTATTTGTGGCATGTACTGCAGTCAGCATGGCTCCAGATACCTGTGACAACCTACCAAGACCTTACTGAGTCACTCCCAGCCCATCTAGCTGCTGTCCATGCTGCACACAGCGGTTTCTCTGAATATAAGCTGATGGTCATAATTATCTGACTTGACTGTGTATACAGTATAGTATAATACCCCACAGAGGTGAGTCATTCTTGCTTCTATAGAAAGGGATGGGCCATAGTGTGTCCCTGCAGATCTCCTTCCCATTGTTTACTAGGTTGATGCATTACAAAATGTTCTAAAAAAGTTGTCTCTTCATCAAAGATTTGATTGTATCCATAATCCTAGGACAATCCTTCAAGTATAGTATAGTCAACATGATACTGGGAATATATTCAATAATTGAGTAAATACAGCAGATTTGATCCGATCCAACATGAATGAAAGAAGTTGTTGGCAGCAGCTCTCTGTACCACATACTCCTGCTTTGACTACAGAGGTGCGGTTTGGTTCAGTTGCTGGTTCACTGCAGTAGGTCATTGCAATTTATTAAGGATTAGAATCGCGAACATGTTTTCACAAGCATTATTCTCCAGCATTAAATAACATGAGACTAGCTGAAAGAACGATTTACCCAAGCACATTTTGCTGCAGTTACTTTTCATTGTGAATATCTTCCTGGTGTGATGTTTCCATAGAAGCAAAGCTTAACCTTTTAAGTGCAGATTATAAAAATACCTAATTCAATTAAAATCAGCCTTTCCTACCAGCACTTAATGCAGATTTGTTATTACCGGATTTATAGATATGTACAAGTCACAGACCTCACATGAATCCCATGTGCTACTCTCACAGGACACCAGCTATTTTACTTTTTACCCACATCTAGTAATGTTCTGTATATTCTCATTAAATTTGATAACGCAAGCATTGACCATTTCCACTGTACTGAGCTGTACTAGAGGTGTCATTTTTTTATTTTGTACACTACAAATTTTGAAGGATGCCAGAATCAGTCTTGCATTGCTAGAATGTGACTTTGTTCCGTAAACAGACCCATTAGTATCTCTAACACATTTATTGGTACATCTGACAAATATCTGATATACTAAATTGAATATTAGCTGAACACTCTATTGGCATTTGTATAAGGAGTCTAAGGGTATATTCAAACAGTGCAAATGCGCTGCAGATCTTCTGCAAAATAAACCCCCCAGCTTTTATCCTATAAATCTACAAAAAAATCTGCCCCAATTGGTGTAAATTTTGTATTGGATTTTAAAGTGGATTTTTCTCCATTTAATTTAATGGGAGAACCTAAAACCTTTTCTGCGGATTTTAGTGTGGATTTTTCCCTTTCCTACTCAAGCCATTGAGATAAGTACCCACAATAAAATTCATGATAAATCTGCAAAAACTTCACCAATTGGTGCAGATTTATGTGTGTGCTGCTGTTCAGCATAAAAGCTGCAGAAAATCTGAAGCAGATCCGTCCGTTTTTAATGTACCCTAAATTCGCTGCATGCGCTAACTCCTCTCAATGATAGAACAATAAACCACATTACCCAGCACAACAGTTATTAATAGCCATGTATATAATGTTTAGTGTGTGCTGTTTATGGGTTGATTTGGAATGCCTATGTCATTGACAAGAGTCGTCTGTAACCTGTTGAGTTCCAGCTGTTGTGAAACAGTCCCATGGATCATGAAAGTCTGTAGTCATCATGGCAGCAGGTATGTGTAGTTGCACAACAGTTGGAGATCTGCAATTTGTTCGACTATTAAGCATACACATTCCTATCTATGATATATTGCATTGACACTCTTTATGGGCTTTTTCACATAACTGAGAGGATGGGGAAATTAAAATGTGCAAAACCTTACTTTTGGGGCAATTAGCAGGGCCCTTACTACTGTAAAAGATGAACTCCAGCTACAAAGCAGGCTTAGATCCCTAAAATGATCAGTTAGGCATATCATCATTAACAATGTTGGCTTTGAAATGGTCAGCTTACTTCTTTACCCGAGTCTAACCCGGTTTCAGTTACAGTATCTCACAACGGTGAGTACACCCCTCACATTTTTGTAAATATTGTGTTATATCTTTTCATGGGACAACACTGAACATATGACACTGCTACAATGTAAAATAGTAAGTGTACAGCTTGTATAACAGTGTAAATTTGCTGTGCCCTCAAAATAACTCAACACACAGCTATCACTGTCTAAACCGCTGGAAACAAAATTAAGTACACCCCTAAGTGAAAATGGACAAATTGTGCTAAAGTGTGTCCACCATTATTTTCCAGCACTGCCTTAACGCTCTTGGGCATGGAGTTCACTAAAGCTTCATAGGTAGCTACTGGAATCCTCTTTAACTCCTCCATGACATGGTGGATGTTAGCTACCTTGCGCTCCTCCATCTTCCGTTTGCGGATGCCCCACACATGCTCAATAGGGTTTAGGTTTGGAGAAAGGCTTGGCCAGTCCAGCACCTTTACCCTCCTTTTCTTTAGCAAGGCAGTGGTCGACACAGTACATATTGGTATTCATGGTTTCCTTAATGAACTGTAGCTCCCGAAAGTCAGCAGCATTCATGCAGCCCCAAACCATGACACTCCCACCACCATGCTTGACTCTAGGCAAGACACACTTGTCTTTGTACTCCTCAGCTATTTTCCACCATACACGCTTGACACCATCGGGACCAAATACGTTTATTTTGATCACATTAGACCACAAGACATGGTTCCAGTAATCCATGTCCTTAGTCTGCTTATCTTCAGCAAACAGTTTGCAGGCTTTCTTGTGGGAGGACAGCCACGCAGACCAATTTGATGCAGTGTGTGGCCTATGGTGTCCGCACTGTCTGGCTGACCATCCACCCCTTTAACCTCTGCAGCAATGCTGGAAGCACTCACATGTCTATTTTGAAATGAAATCTCTGGATATGATGCAGAACATGTGCACTCAATTTCTTTGGTCGGCCATGCAGAGGCCTGTTCTGAGTGAAACCTGTCTTGTTAAACGGTGTATGGTCTTGGCAATCTTCTTATAGCCTAGGCCATCTTTATACAGAACAATTTTTTTTTTCAGATCTTCAGACAGTTCTTTGCTATGAAGTGCCATGTTGAACTTCCAGTGATCAATATGAGACAGTGTCAGAGCGATTAAACCAAATTTAACACACCTGCTCTCCATTCACACCTGAGAGCTTGTAACACTAAAGAGTCACATGACACCGTAACGTGAAAATTGCAAATTGGGCACAATTTGTCCATTTTCCCTTAGGGGTGTACTCACTTTTGTTGCCAGCAGTTTAGACATTTATGGCTGTGTTTTGAGTTATTTTGGGGACACGCCAAACTTACACGGTTATACATGCTGTACACTGACTACTTTACATTGTATCAAAAGTGTCAAATCTTCATTGTTGTCCCATGAGAACATATAATACAACAATTATTAAAAATGTGAGGAGTGTACGCACTATTTCGAGATACTGTAGAATCCCGATCTATTTACTTGCAGTCTATGCTACTTATGTGATACAAGTTTTGAGGAGACTATTGATTTTTTATGATTCCTACGAGGAAGCAAAATACAGTGATCTCTCAACATACAACTCTTAACTTGGATCCAGGACAGCCATTGTATGTTGAAACCATAACTAAAACTGGTAAATGGTTCTGAAGCCCCAAAATAATGCAATGAAGATTAAAGAAAATCAAGCTGATAATAAATATCATATTGAAAAATTTTCTAAATATATTTAATTAGAAAAGTCTGTTTGTTTTGTCTGGGGGATAATCGTTATAGGAAAAGAAAATGGCTTATGGGCTTCTTCAGCAGAAACCTGTCCTACAGGAAGTAGGACGGGCTCTGTGAGTTACTTCCAGGTTGGCTGCCATCACTGAGCATGTGCTTTGTTCAGTCAGTCTAACAGACTTGTGGAGTGAGGGACGGCTCTGCAGAGTAGAAAGGATACCCCCTTTCATTATTATTTATATATATATATATATATTATATATTTATTATATATAAATATATATATATATATATATATATATATATATATTATATATATATATATATATATACATACATATATATATATATTTATATTTATTAGTATGTAGAATCTATAGCTCAGCTGGGAGGGAGTTGCTGTTGTGGGACATGTATTTTTCTAGCAACTACAGCTCCGCCCACTAGCCCAGTGAGGGGAAAGAGCCAACACGGCGATAATATGCGTTGGTCAGTAGTTCACACACTAGATTGTAACATAGATTTACTGCTTATTTTCACTATTCCTACATTATATGTTTTTTTTTGGTCTCTCACACAACCCCTTTAAATTTTCATTTTGGACTCTAAGGGCCTCATGTATGAAAAAGTTCTTGGTGAAGGACTTTCTTTGTTGCCCATAGCAACCAATCAGAGCTCCCCTTTCTTTTTTTTCAGTGCACTATATGAAATGAAAAAGGAGCTGTGAGTAGTTGCTATGGGCAACAAAGAAAGTCTTAGACCTAGACAGGCCCTAAGGGAATAACGTTTTTCCAGCAACTTAAGAAATCAGTCTTTATTACTGAGCGAATTTAATTTATTGTACAGATCACTAATAATGAAATAATCAGGAGCCAGGTTCAATTAAAATTAATTTTATTATTTGTTTTCTAATTAACATTAAAGTCTCCCCTTAACCTCATGACACGGTACAGTGTTAGACACAATTGTCACAAATGTCCATTATTTATTCTTTATAAAAACAAATTCCCAAAAACAAAATCTGAATTTAAAAATATCCATATATATTTACATATTAATAAAGTTGTATATACAAATCAAATCAAAGCATCTCCCTGTATATACGGAATGATCTAAACAAGTATAATCCTTATGCAGCATTTTAAGAAACACTCTAAAAACAGTAGTCATTCTTAACTTAGCCCAATAAAAAAAATCATAGTCAGTTCAACAAAGATGCTTGTTTGTCATATATATTTTATATCACCTTTGAGTCTAATGCCTAAGACTTAACATAAACCGCAGACAAAACACTTAAAACATTAAAGTGCAAATTTGGATTTTGTTGTATACACCAGAAACACCAGAGCAATATGACCATAAAACATATCAGAAACTGACGGAATATGATCATTTTGACCATTGTATTTGCTTAAAGCATCTGTCCACCACGTAACATACATACACTACTCACAAAAATGTAGGGATATTTGGCTTTTGGTTGAAATTTCAGGACGAATATAAAATGATTGAATATTTTTTAAATGAACTAAATGAGCCCATCTCTTACCTTTAGAATTCACATGTCTAACTGTTTAATATTTCAGTACATTTTGCACAACTTGCTTATCTCTAACAGAGAGCTTAATGACAACATTTCGAACAAGTGTTTGATCCCTGAATTGCCCAACAAATTTAGGGGATCAATTTGAATTGGGATTTAAGCAGTCATCCTCAGTGGCCACTGAGCTTAAGAGTGTGACAGTGTCATCAGCAGGTTGTAACAAAGATACAGAGAGACTGGAAGAGTCACAGAAAGGCAAAGAAGTGGACATCCTTTGGCTGCATCACACACGGATGACTGCTTCATTGTAAACAATGGTCCACACTGGTAAATAGTGGTCCTCAGTGCTGTTCAGTGATAAAGGTTGATTCACTCTGAACAGAAAGGATGGCCCCCAAGGATGCTGGAGCGAACTTTGCATCAGCCAGGTCAGGTAACGGTCAGGTACTCTTGCAGGTCTCATGATATCAAAATGTGAACAGCAGGATGAGGAGAATTGTTTAAATCTCAATTCAAATTGATGCCCTAAGTTTACTGGACATGTGCATTCTAAGGTTAAAGGGGTTTTGCCAAGAAGTGAGTTCCTTACCCAACAGGCTGATACTCCCCTCTTGAGGCTTGAAAAAGGGGCGTTGTGTTTCTGTGTTTAAAAAAAAACAAAACCTCCTCTGTGATGTCATCACTCCACCTCCCATGCACGTTCCTGATATTCATTCTCTGTAATTGAGCAAACATTGTTTTGCTAATCCACAGAGAACTGTATTGTGCACAAGCTATATGCCTTTTATTTCTCCCTCTTATTTGCTCAGGAGAGAAGATAAGCTCAGCAGGCAGCCTTCTTTCATTCCTTCACTAATGGCTGCAGGAGGAGAGGGAGGGGGGCTGAGCAGGGAGCGTCTGCATGTTTGCTCTGATAATTACATTACAACCAGTGGATTCTCTATAGAAAAGACACGGAATCTTTCTCCCTAGTCCCTTCAAAGCTCATTCATGTTTCCTGCCATCAGATAAGAAGTGCAAACAACACAAGCTCGGCCAGATCAGCTGCTGTCAGCTCCTGGTCGTGTCTAATGTAAACTGTCAGGAAACCAAGGGCATCTCAGTCAGGCTGTAACTCTCACAGACTTCACTTTTTTTGATGACATATTTTGAAAAGTGATTAAATACCCATTTTGGAGGATCCCACGTCAACATTAGATCGTGGCAAAACCCCTTTAAGAGATGGTCTCATTCAGTCTGCATTAAAAAAAAAAAATCAAGAAATTTTATGTCGTCCATCCGGAAATTTAAACCAAAAGCCAAATATCTCTAACTATAAGCTGCAAGTTGTAAGCTATTTAATTCCTACTAGTGGTGACTACAGACAACTAGATTTTTATCTTTTAACTGTAGGTCTACACAGGGGGTCTGAAGCTCCGTGTCAAAAGAACAAATTTCTGATTCCAATAAAGATGTATTACGAATTGAATCGGCAGATGATTTGAATATTTAGATTATTAAATGGTGTTAAACAGTTTTTTTTTTTTAGCATACTCTATTTCTGGTGCTCTCTTTTTAGATTGTAATTTGGATCAATGACACAAGGTGTAGAACACATTTCTGTGTACCTAAAAACAAACCTAGTTAAAGCCCGAATACAACAATACAATGAATACAAAAGTACTTGTGAGTGCGACGGTTATAAATGGAACGGCTGCTTGGATATGTTACGGTGTATATATTTCTTAGAAGTTTTTGTGTGTAATGTCTCTACAAAGTTTGCATTTAAAGCATAAATCCACTTTTGAACATAATGTTATGGTTTATCTTTGGAATGAATCTATATAAAATGTGGAAATACTAAACTTTGCTCACCTACCACTGTTCCTATCACATAACGTATATTAGTTCCTTCAAGTTTAGGGATGTATCCAGAATTCTGATAGTTGCTGCTTGAAATTAGTAAGTGTTGTTCTGACAGAGATCCCCATTTTCTGCTTTAATTATATCTCGTGATGCACTGCACTCTGCTGTGTTGCATTCTGAGACAGAGTTTTCTCTACATCCGACTTTTGTACAGTGCTTGTTGTAAATACCATATTCACTGCACAGCAACACAAAACAGCATGATCTCTACAAATTCTGAGCCGGCAGCTCATACGTGGATGCTAAATGCAGCTAAGATGTGTAAATTGTGAACAGTACACAATTTAAAAGAACAGTAGTGGCATAGTTATTCTATATGATATGTAAATTTTATCTAGACAAACTCTGTTCAAAAATGCACTTAAGCTTTAAGTATCTCCTTTTTTCATTTATTTTATGTATGTTAGATATACACGGAATAAGAAAATAGAACAGAGAAATACTTAAAGAAAGGTGTATAACATACATCCAATCACCAGCAAAGGGTTATTCCCAGTTCATAAACTACTAGTATAAATTCTTAGGATAAGCCATGAATTTATGATTAGTCGGGCTCCGACCTCTGCGACCCCCATGAATTGTGAGTATAAAAGGGTTGTGGCACCGATTCAGTACCCCCTGTGCAGGAGAACTTCAGTACAGCTCCATACTTCATCAGGTTGGATTCCAACTGATCATAAAGAAATAATGACATATACTAGTCACATGCTGTCACTGTATAAGAATGGAATATCCCTTTAAAACAAAATTGAGATGAAATTAGGCTTAGCCCTCAGTTCGTGCACATCATACCCCAATCTGCTTGCTGATGCTCATTTCCAATCGACCACATCTCTTCTCTACTGTCCAAGAAGTGCCCCACTGATCCATAACCTGGGGCAGATAGGAGTAATGTCCTATATCAGCAATAAAATGCAAATAGTATTTTTGTTTCATTTGTGCCAACTGGCAAAGCAGACTGTCTAGGAAATTACTGTGCACAGTTTTTCTTCAGATCCAGCACATAAATTTAGATCCTACCTATGTAGTTCAAACTAGTGAAATAAATAGCGCTGCCAAAACAAAGTCACAGACAAGTTCCTATTTATAGACATATAGATAAAAAAATATATCCTTTTAATAAATCTACAGAGGAAGGAGGACATTAACCATACCCACATATTAACAGGACTAACATTCTAAGGTATATCTGGAGATACACTGCATTATGGATGTAACTGTCACAAAGCATTTCGGTTTTTGGATTGGCATGGAAGGACAATGTGCTACAAATGATCCACCACTTACTCGCTCTGGCAAGTGGCGCACACAATAGGCAGGAGTGAATAGGGATCAGATTCCAAAATTGCTGCAAAACACAAAAAAGCAGTGTATTTGACCATATAATACCACTGGGTACTTGGAACTTAAGGGATCAACAGTGGAAAGGGTCCCCCATGTAATAACTTGCAAAATTTCCTCTTTATACCGATTCATTGAAGAGATCCAGAGGATGTATGAAGACTTAATTGAAGGCAATGCTCTACAGAAAAAGCATTTCGATAAACTAGAAGGAGAGAACTATCTCATACTAGTTAAACCATTGTCTCCAACTGTAGACAACTGTTTTGGGCTTCTTGCTAAATCTCAGTACAGGAGTTCTGCTTGGTAATATGCCTATGACCAAGCTCTGGATGAGTGGGAGGTTTAACCATTTCTCATTGAAGAAACCCAGTGTATGGATCTTTAGCAGTGTCGGACTATGGTGCCTAGGGCCCACTGGTGAAGCTGATATTGGGGGCACACCCTACAGCTACTGTAATGACTACACATGTCTCTTGCACTCTGCCTTTTGCTTTTTTGGCTCTTTGTCTACCTTTTTGAATCTCTAGAGGATGCAAATACAGTTGAAAAGCAACTCCAGGCCTGCCATGCCCAGAGGCACACGGAGGATTTCCTCTGCACCACTGTGGGCCAGTTCAGACTTGATCTCTAGCCAGTCAGTACACTGCTCTGTATGAACAAGGGGCAATTACCCGAAAGCAGTTGTATACAGATGAGTGTCTCATCTCGTTTGAGGAGACTCTGGTTTGACTAGTACCACATATTTTAGGCCCTTCTGGGAGACACCTAATATTCATTTGTTCCCCATGGAGGAGTGCCTGAAAATAAGTCACCATTCCCTCTTTTAAAAGAGAAATGGTGATCCCTCCCCCCCCCCACTACGATGTGTCTAAAGCATCTCTCCAGTCACTCAGTACCCTGCTTTGTACTGATTGGGGGCAAAACCCCTAAAACAACTGTCTACAGAGGCTTTTCTCATCCTTTTAGAGATTTGGCTAGCATGACATGACATTAATTCTTTCTGAAGGAGGGCTCATTTACATTCTTCTCTCTTCTACTCTGTATTTTGAGAAACAAGAAATCAATCTGGTCCCATCTCATTGCTCTTGCTTTACTGATGGGATTGCTTAAACCAGACTATCCATAGAGCTCTAGAAATGCGGCCAGAGACATGTTAAACAACATGCATTTAAATCAGTCCCCCCACACAGGATGTAGTAACTAAATGTAAAGGTATGTTGCAGAATCTAGTGGGATTCCCCCCAAAAAATTTGACACTTTTTTTTTTGCATTGTGGATTTCAAAACAGTGGTAGAAAAAATCTGTGCCAATTTTCACTGTTAACTACTGAATAGATTCCTATTGATAACTTAAAGGGAATCTGTCAGGTGGCTTTTGCTATTCCCCTTGAGATTAGGATATCATAGAGGGAGAAAAGCTGAACTCTGATATATACCCTATTTTGGACCATAAGGTTTTAGAGGAGGAAAATAGGGAAAAAAAATCGAAGCAAAAAATGCGGGCTGAAGTGTCATTTTTATTGGTACCATTTTGGGATATATGAGACTTTTTGATTACTTTTTATTACAATTTTTTGGGATATGAAATGACCAAAACCCCACAATTTTAGCATTTGACCACCGTAGAGGAAAAAAATATTCCAGTGTATGGGATAAATTGTTATATTTTATCATCTGACTTGCTTCTCGTCCCGCTGGTAACCGCCAGGAAATCCCCTCCTCCCAGCCCAGGGCCCACAGTATCGCCTGACCTCTGTGACCTCGCTCCACCGCCGAGACACCTCCCTCCCTCACCGTGAGGGACAGCGAGCCAAATAAGTGAACTGCTGTACCACTACCCCTGGCCCTCTAGCTGCTACATTTGGACTATAAGGCACACCCACATTTTCCTCCCAAATGTTGGTGAAAAAAAGCGTGTCTTATTGTCTGAAACACACAGTAGGTTTATATAATTTATTCTGAATTTCTGTGTAAAAAGCAAATAAACTCTTGAAAGTAAAACTGAGAGTTCTACTTATTCCACCCAAACACAGTGGTTGACAGTTTGCTCTGTACACACTGATACAAGGAAAGCTGTCAATCACTGCATGTGGGAGGAGTAAAAAGGACTCTCAATGTCTCTTAAGAAGCCCTTTCAGGATGTATCTTGCTTTTTACATCCTTTTAAATCCTATTCCAAATTATATAATTCTATAGACGACAGATCTCATTTTCTCTCTATCATACCCTGCTCTCAGCATAAACCATATGACAGGTTCCCTTTAAGGATGAAGTTACCATGTGATTTTCCAGAATTTGCATGAGGAATCCATTGTGTGAACATACCATGAATTAGAAAGCTCCATTACTTTCTGAGCCGCAACCAGTACTACCAAAATTCAGAGAATACTTTAATAATGCATCTGGAATCTGATAAGGCTCAAATATCTACAAATTGTTCTAACAAGTCATGTTGCTGTTCTTGGAGAAGCCCTGTCTATTGTTTTAAATGACCTATTCCTGTAATTATTAGATTTGCTATGTGGAATTTAGATGGTTGAGGTTATGTAATGTTGATTTGTTATATGTGCACCCAAGAGGAAATTATTATTGGGTGAGGCTTCCACAGGAATGGCAAAAATACACACCCATGTCTATATGTAATGTATAGAACTTTGTGCAATAAGACTGGGTTCACAAATTTGTATTTTGTGGTACGATATTAATAATGAGAAAATTGCAAAATATGATTTTCCATTTACATCCAGCTATTCTTAAAAGTGGTGTTCAACCTCAGACCACTTCTTTGAGAATGTTCTATTAGGAAATATGGATTTAAAAGGTTTTTTTCTCACTTTATCAGCTAAAGTGGAGACCGCAACAACTGTTGAGGTATAATAATGTTTCAGTATGTGTAGGCTAGGCTTCCGTGAAGAAGACAGTTCTTATGCAGTGGCTTTGCATTAAGTTTGCTGGTTTAAAGCCAAAACGAAAAGAAAAATCATATGTTTGTACATTTTGTTTTTACACTACAGCCCTTAGGGTCTGTTGACATTGCAGAGTCTTTCATAAGGGAAATCCATTGCTTATCTATGGCAGAAATCAGTGTAGATTTCTGTTGTGGAATTTTTATTTTCTGCAGTGGATTTCACTGTGTATTAACCTCATTCAATGTGGCTAATATGTGGTTACTGATTTCCAGAACAAGCAATAGGCCACTTATTTTTTTTTCTAAGCCACAAGATGTAAAATCCGTATTAGAAACAGCTTTTTTTAATGCAGAATCTAGGAATTCACCCGGGCTTTAGTGCAGAAATCACACAGACACTGCACCTTAATACTAGCAAATTTTACCATGTGAAGGAGCTCTTATGGACTGCATATTCCTCTATTGGAGTTCACATACAGATATAATCTATAATCATTTTTTTTTATATTGATCTTATAATCATCCTGAATTACATAATGTATTTTAGTTAAGAGCTGCATTCACAATTCTATAGACCTCAGAGCCAACTTCTCCCAGCATTCTGTGCTGCACACAGCTACTTAGGTGATTTTATTGTGGTATTCAAGTCTTTCTACCAGGCACTGCACAGTAATGTTGAAAAATGAAAGGTAGGCATATAGCCGAGTTCGCTGTCATAGGACAATTATCTCCCCTTCAAGATGCAGGTTCAGCTCAGCAGAATAAAGAATTAAGCAAGTTAAAATCCATTATACACAATACTCATTTCCCACAATGACTGTTATTTGGGGTCAGTTAGGATACGTGATACACATGGTTGTTAGATCCCACCAAAAGTGACGCTATACTATATATTGGCCAATAAGCTGTTGCGTTGCATTATAGGATCTGAACGAAATAGCTTGTGCTCTGTCTTTCATTGACAACCAGATGAATTGGGAAGGCAGGCTATATCACATTCAGTAGCAGAGCACTAATACAAGGTATTGTAATGCATTTACAAAGATTATATCTATATATAAACTGTAAAATTATTTTAAAGGACTCTTGGTATTAAAAAGAAAAATTGAAGGTCAAGATTGAAATAAATCTCCATTTTTTAAGCGATAAACGCACAAGTCAATTTTCAGCTTATGGACTAAATTTATTGTTTTTGCCTCCCTGTATTCTTTAAGCCATAACTTTTTTTGTTTACCGTGCTGTGTTAGGCTATGTTCACACGGCTTAATTGCGGGACGTAATTACGCCCCGCAATACGCCGTGTGGACGGGGGCGGGGCGGGAGCGGGGGAGTAAGCAGGGGGCCGGCACTTCGCCGGCCCATTGACTATCACTGCTAGCGGCGCGTATACGCCGCTAGAAAGTGACAGGTGAATTATCTCCCCGCCCGGCGGATTTGGGGAGAGGAGACGTAATCCATAGTTCTCTATGAGAACTGTGAATTACCGTAATGAATGGGCCCTTTTCGGCCCGTAATTGGCGCACTTCGGCGCGTAATTACGGACCGAAATACGGCCCATTTTAAGCCGTGTGAACATGGCCTTAGGACTTTTTTGTGAGAATATTTATCAATTTGTATTATGGTACAATGCATAAAGAGAAAATGTTCACCACTGTTTTTTGTTTTTTTTTTTGCCATTCGCTGTTCACTTTAAATCGACCTGATGGATTTATTGAAGGGAATGTTAGAAATACGAGGATCTTAAATATGTCTATATTATCCCATTGTCCATTAAATTGTATTCAATGTAATTATTAATTAAAAAAATTGTTTCTAATTTTTTTTATTTTTTTTTAAATATACACTTATTTAACAGTTCTTTTAACATTTCTTTATTCCCAATGAAGACCTTTCCTTTTTCAACACCTTTTTTAAAACTATAATGCAATGTCAGAATTGCATTTGATATTATGATAGTGCCAGTGCATGTAGAATGCAGAGGCATCTCCAGGGGCATACCTTCTGGACAGCCCTGGAGATCTTTGATGGAACCTGGGTTGTCCATATAAAACCATCAAACTTGGAAACGCCAATGCTGGGGCTAGTAGGCAACAGACAAAAGGAGCCTTCTCTATTTGTCAGCCCCCATAATCAGCAATAGCGGGGTTAACCATGGTGAACATGGACCTGTAGTAAAGTCTGGTATTACTGAGCTGGTTTGAATGGCTACGGTCGGCAGCAAAAAGCCAGGGAAGGAACAGGAAGACTGTTATTCAAGTCATTGTGGAAAGTGTCATAGTCTATTAGGATGTGAATAGCCACTGCTGTGATAGGAAGCGGTAAAGATAAAAATGACTACATAGAGAAATATACAGTCTTATTTATATTTCTCAATCTTATTATACTTAAAGTATAAATTATTTAGCACAAACCATAACTTTTAAAAAATGACGTGTAAACATGTAGTATATGAAATGTAGAAATGTATTCAGCTGGCCATGAAATCACTAAATGTTGTCACCTAGTTACAAAAAATGGAAATTTTGAGGTCATATATATGTTTTTGGGCAAAGTGTCCTATATTATGGGACATCATGTATTTTCCCCACTAGGTTGTAATTAATTCAATATTTGGCTGTAGATATGAAAACTTCTTCATGATAAAAATCCCCTACTTTGCAAAGTAACTACTGTGTCATATAGCTAATCTAAATGAATGCTACATTTTTAGTAAAAATATGGGCGTATCTTCTAACCAGCCCAGTAGAAATCCTAAGTGTAAAGCATAGACAGTAGACTCCATATTCTCTGTATCACATTAAAAAGTGACTTTAACAGTGTAATTCCAGTACGCCACACAAAAAGCAACAATCTTCAGTTAAGATGTTTTTACCAAAAGCATACCACCCGTGAACAAATTGCAGGGGCTGCACTGTAAAGCCACGCTGCCAACCCTGTTTGTGATAAACGTCTTGCCTGATATTAAAAAATAGACGTTTTACTCATAAAGATTTCCTAAAGCTGTCAGCACAAGGTTCTGCTTGTAACGCCTTCTAGTCAGATGTCTTCTGGACACTCGTTCAGAACCCTGCCTTAGAATGAAGCCACATTTCATCATCGGTATTCTGAAGAGAGTTTCCTTTAAAAAAGAAAAAAAAAAAAGGAAAAGCTTAATTATAGTAACATGTAACGGCCAACGTTAGCTCATGTTCACAAGGCGTACAGGTATTATGCCTTCATTAGCTCAGCTGAAAGTACGCGGTGGCCAGCGCATACTTTCAACGCTAGGCATCTCTCTGCCTCGTATAGTTTTCTATTTCTCGCCGTATAACCCACGATAACAGTGACAGGTCAATTCTTGTTACGGTCGTACAATCACAGTCGTCTGAGTGCTGTACTTGTATATTGATTTTACCGTATTTTCAAGCCGTACTTTGGAGCAATTACACGCCAATGTAAGCAAGTTATTGCTTAATGTGACTGAATTACACGGTCTTTACTGTCTATGGAAAATAAAGAAGTTTTTGCTCTTCAGGCCCTGTTTCCACGCCCGGTCTCTTAGATTTATAGTGCTATCATGTTCACTAAAACTTTCTGTAAAAAATATAAATGAACATATCAAGTACTAGGTTAATTATATGTTACCAGCATAAATTAATATCATTAATACCGTCAGCAAACCTACACTTATATAGTTACGAATAGCTTAAGCAGCTAGCCTATAATTTGAGGGGTGCGTCATACCTTGTAAAAAGGACTTTCCTTAAAATTCATGATACTGTGGCACACACTTGTCTGGCAACAGCATATTTTTCTGTAATAAACATGTCCGATCAGCTAATCTGAAGTTGGTGGATTTCTGAGGTCTTCATAACTTTGGGGGTTCTCTATATATATGGCGCCAAAATGTACACCTTTAGTTATTGCTTTACTGTAATGCTGCTGTTTTAGTTTACGGTCATTAGGTGGTGGGGCCCATCTAATTTTGCTATGGGTTGTAGCTCTGCTCCAGACTCTAGATGTAGCATCCCTTTAAGCTAGAGGTACCCCATTTGCTCACCTAGATCACAGCCTCTTTTTAATCTCCTCCTGGCGAGTTTAATCTGATCTTGGAGAATCTGTACCCAGTGTCGAGGCCCAGGAACCTTTTCTACGTTGTTAGCAGTGCAATATTTTTCTGTGAAGACTGGGAAATAAAAAAAAACAAAACAGTTTTTAAAGGCATAAGATTGATGGACAATTATCTCTTCCACAAGAAGATAGAGATGTAGCATTTCTGGGAAGAAGTAAATGTGCGTATAAAAACTGCATCAATAACATTTTGGTATGGCTTGTGAAACTGCTGGATATACAAAATGGTAATGAAGACCTCAGTCATTGTGCAGCGGAGATGTGCATCCTCATATGAACCTGCTAATATAAAAGGGTACAGACAAAGCTGAGAACAGCACATGGATACTGGCGATGCAGGGGACCGCAATCCACATTTACTTCTCCATTTGCCTTGTCATTATCACTGCATGCAATAACTAAAAATGCTTAGCAAAGTCTTGTGAATCCAACATGTAATTATAAAGCAGAATCATTTCCATACAATTTGCCCTGATACATACAGCTAAAACTAGATGATTTATAATTTCTAATAATGAAGACAAGGCAGCCTGTGAAGCTTACAGTAAATGCTAGAGACTTAGGCTACTTCCAGTCGCACTTAAAGGGGTTATCTCACTATAAGGATTGCATTTTATGTTAAAGATCTTGCAAAAACAAGTCAGTTTGCAATATGTGTCCATTAACAGGGTCCTACCTATTCCGAGATATCCCCTCTTGTATGGGCTGCATCAGCTCCTCAGGTCGCTATAGCTACAGACCTGTTTGATCTCTCCTGATAGGCTGCCAGCACTGGTTGCTATAGCTACAGACCTGGCTTCTACTGCAGCCTAGTAGAAGCCAGTAAACACGCCCCTGAATTCAAAGTGAACCCAAGAAAACGGGACTGAAGTAAGATGAACCAATGTAGTGAGACAACCCCTTTAAATACATTTTCAATGTAAGTAAATGAAAGGAACAACCACCAGAAAATATACAAAGCTTTTCTCAGCAAGGGTTAATTAGATAGGGAAATTTAGTGTATTCTCTGGTAGAAGATTTCATAAGACCATGTCTCCACTGCACACAAATACGATCATTTTTTCAGCATTTTTTGATCTCTGAAAAAAACGATTTTAAGGACATGTCCCCACGGCACGGGTTTGCGGCTGGTTTTTCAGACGGTTTGCTGTTTTGCAGACTGTCTGAAAAGCTGGCCGCAAACGAGCACAACAGGCTCCTATGGAAAACCTGTGCAGCAGTCTCCACTGCACGGGTTTTCAGCCCGCCTGGAAAACACTGTGCATGTTCATTCTTCCATCTTGTTTTCGGACGGAATATGTGCATGTGAATGGGAAGGGAGAGAGCTTTATCCGCTTATCGCGGAGAAAAGCCGCCCCCCCCCTCACCCCCGCGGCTGTGTGCACTGCACACAAACCGGACAAATACCGGTCGGATAAACCGACCAGTATTTGTCCAGTGCCATGTAAACAGACCCTAATAGTAAAAACGTCCTGTTGTCTCGACAGAACATTTTTTTTCTGCTCATTTTTTGAAACATGTTGCAAAAAACACCAGAGCAGGGCAGAAAATGTACAGAGTCTATGTAAAACGGCAGACTTTTTTGACACTTTTCTTTGCATAAATCCATAGCAATAATAATGCTCTGCATTTCTGCACATATGCACGTACAAAACATGCAAAAAAAACCCATCAAAAACAGTCATTTTTTCAACAGCTTTGACAGGCAGTGGACAAAAAAACTCAGTGTGAATCTAGCCTTATGCTCAGTTTGTATTGTGAGGCCTTATTCACACTTGTCAGACTTTAAATGAAGGGTCCACATTCCACACAAAATCTGCGTCATATCTGATGACAATCCAGATCCCATGTGAATGGGGTGTGTGCAATAGAAATAGAAAATATGTGCATGGGAAAATTGAGGATTACCCCCATTGAATGACAATGGGGCTAATCCTCATAAAGATCTGTGGAACTTACACCCCAAATACATGGTTGCTGACAGATTTTCTAGTAAATATGTTTAGCATTAATCCGTCATGTGTGAACATACCTTTAGGGTGCAATAACATTAATAATAGTGTGACTAATCGCCGCTGTGTTTTAGTAAAAAAAAACAAAAACATTTGGATGTTTTATACATGATCAAGAATTTATACACTCAAATTCACAAACAGCAGAAGTGCACTGTGTAGTTTAATAGCATGATGTGTAACAGGACATTCTATTTTTTATTTTTTTTTAAACGTGTTTTTATTGAATTTTTCCCTCTAGAACATCAAAACTAGTAGGAAAGACAAGGGAAAGGAGACAGGATAAAAAAAAAAGAAAAGAAAAAAAAAAGGATGGGAATGGGAAGAACTCCTTCTCTTAAAAGGGTGCTCCAACACTTCAAAACGCTTGTGCATCTGTCGGGACGTGATGTAAAATAGAGGAAAAGAATCATACTTACCTCTTGGATGCTCTTGTAGGTGGTCCCAGTCCTGGCTGTAGCTGTGATCGTTCATCGTCCACTTGACAGGGCCAGCCAATCACAGGTCGCAACATCACGTGACCATTGTGGTATGCGAGTGGCTGCACCTGTCAAGTGAATGATGAACGTTCACAGCTACAGTTGAGATTACCAGGACCACCATGGCAACGGAACAAGAGTTTCCAGGAGGTAAGTAACCTTCCCTTCTTCTATTTTTCATCATGCCCCGACAGACGAACGAGCATTTTGAAGTGTTGGAACACCCCTTTAAATTTATCAGTGGGAGAGGCAGTACCAAGAGTTGTAGTCTTACGAGAAGCATCCTATTCTTTATGTGTTTGTGGTGTGTTCTCCCGCTCAAACATCTTCAAGCACATTTTCTAGGTCCTCAATTTCATAAGGAACTAAAGCAAAGTGTATTTTTTTTTTTTTTTTATATTTTTGTTGGATAGTAAAAAGGGTTTTCCAAGACTTTTAAAAACCTCCTTACCACCTCCCAATGTGCTAACATAGAAAATGAACATTTACTTGCCTCTCCCATCCCACCATTCCAGCACGGCCAGTGCTCCCTTGTTCCCCCCAGGGCCTTCACTGATCACATGATGCTCTTATAAATCACTGACCTCTGTGGTCACATGCTGTACATGCAGGTTGGTTGCAGCATCATGTGATCCATGAATGTGACGTCATGAATGAGGGATCAGGGGAATCACTAGAGCTCTGGCAGTGCCGGAACAGTGGTGATGGAAAAGGGAAGTCATTTTCTATTTAAACACATTGGGAGATAGTAGGGAGTCGCTTCATTTTCCATAGAATGTGCATTAATACATATAGCTAGAAGTGTATAATTTATACTCTTAATAATGAAGACGGGCCAGCCTGTGATGCTTACAGTAAATTCTAGAGATTTCTTTATGAGGGTTCTTGCTACCTCCAGCCACACTTTCAGGGCAAGCACATCAAATGAACAACAAGAAAATATACAAAGATTTTCCTAGCAAGGGTTAATGAGATAGGGGAAGTTACTGAATTATTCAATTTTGCTAAAAGTACTCAGAGGATTTCATCATGCTCGGGTTTGCAAATTGAAGCTTTTTTCACACTTGCCAGATTTGACACAGATTTTGCCGCTGATTCCACAGTAAAATCTGCATCATATCTGATGACAAGCCACATCCCATGCATATTAACATGCTGTCCGTAACCTCATTGACAAGCAAAAAGATTTGTGCACGTGAAGATAAGATAGGCTGCCCTGAATGAAAGTGGGGCTAATTCTCATCTGTGGTACTTAAAGGGGTTCTCCAAAAAAAAAAGAGAAAAATAAGTAAACTACATATCCTAATGAAAAATGCCTAAATATCTTTAATTAGAAAAGTCTGCTCGTTTTGTCTAGGGGATAATCATTTTAGCAGGAGAAAATGGCCACCAGGCTCCTTCCTGCACAGAAACCGGTCCTGGAATGCAGAGTACAGGTAGTAGGACAGACTGAGTTACTTCCTGGTTAGGCTGATTGACATCACTGAGCATGTGTGCTTCATAGAGACTTCTGGTGTGAGGAATGGCTCTGGAGACTGGGGACTGTATAATCACGGTCTGAAATCATCCTGCCTCCTCTGGAGAATTCCAGATGATTATAAAAGTAAACAGCTCAGTGAGAGCTGGAAATCTTCTGAGGTGTCGTATAAAAAAACACTCCTTGTCTCAAAGAGGCAGGACTGTGAGAGCTTTGTTTCAAATAAAAGTGTGCATGTATACATATACACACAAACTACTCACATTAAGTTATGGATATTTGGCTTCAGGTTGAAATTTCAGGATGACCATAACATTTCTTGACTTTTTTTTAAATGAACTAAATGAAACAATCTCTTAACCTTAGAATGCACATGTCCAATTGTGCATGCATCAACTGGCTCCGCAGGGCACTGTTTGCAATGAAGCAGTGTGTGGTGTAACCAAAGGACGTCCACTTCTTTGCTTTTCTTTGACTCTTTCAGTCTCTCTGATGCAACCTGCTGATTAAACTCTGTGACAATCTAAGCTCAGTGGCCACTTCCGTCTGAGAGCATCCTGCTTGAAGCCTGACAATGGCAAAGTACTGTTGATCAATGAGAACAGCATGATGAGAAGGACTGTTTAAATCCCAATTCAAATTGATCCCTTAAATTTATCGGCCAATTCAAGGATCAAAACACCTGTTGGGATTTTTGCCATTAAGCTCCTTGTTAGAGATCAGTAAGTTGTGCAATAAGTACTGAACAGCTGGACATTTGCATTCTAAGGTTAAGAGATGGTCTCATTTGGTTCATTTAAATAAATCAAGAAATTTTATATTCATCCTGAAATCTAAACCAAATATTGTCACCACAATGATTACCTTGACCAAATACATTGTTGTTCTGGTTAATTTCAGAGTTCGAGCATTTCTCATCTCCTGCTTGTTTAGAGAAGGTTCCCTAGGTAACCGACCACCTCTCAATTCCCTAAAAGTCCTGTCTGGGATGGTTTGGATGGCGACTTCACTCAATTAGAAGCAAGGGAGCTTTTTGTGATAAGTGTATATACATAAAGAAATTTGGTGTGGATAGAGTATATGAAATCTATTGCTCAGATGGGTGAAGTGGCTGTTGTTGGACATTTAGTTTTCATTGAGTGCGTCTAGCATCTGCAGCTCCGCCCAGTGAGGAGAAAATGAAATGGTGATATTTTTCAATATAACAGCGTTTGTAAGTAGTTCACACACTGTGACGTATAATTACTGCTTCTCTTTAGTATTCCTCCATTACATGTTCTTAGTTTTTTGTTTTTTTCACACAACCCCTTTAAATTGAAAATACTGTACATGGCTCACTGAAACTCAGACCTCTTTTTGGATATATGTTTAAGCTTAATCCATCAAGTGTGAACAACCCTTAGGCCTCGTTCACACGGCTTATTTGGGCACGGATTGGTGCCGTACTCCGCGCCGGATTTGCGCTTCAGAACGGCGCCAATCCGTCCCTGTCATTACGGTAATCCACTGCTCTCAGAGAACAGTGGATTCCGTCGCTCCTCCCCGCTCGGCGAATCCGCCGCGGGGGGAGAAAGTGACATGCACATTATTTACGGCGCGTACGCGCCGTAAACAATGCATTGTCGGCGGATTTGTGAGCTCAATACGGCTCACAAATCCGTCGGGAATAAGCCGTGTGAACACGGCCTTAGGATGCAACAACACTGGATGATAGTGTGGCTGATCGCCACAGTGTTTTTTGGAAAAAAATGTCCCAGTTGAATATTTCATTTGTAAAAAGGAATTTACAAATTCAAATTCACACACAGCAGTAGTGTATTGTGTGGTTGAATAGCCTGATGTGGGACATGGCATCCTATTCTTTATGCACATGTGGTATTTTCTCCCCCTTAAACATTTTTTTAAGCAAATTTTCAAGAATTTTTTTTTCTTACAGAAAAAATAAAGACCTTCAATATCACAGAGAACAAGAAAACCAAAGTTGATCTATCTATCTATGTTTTGACAGCATGGCACAAAACTACAGAGCTCTAAAAGGATTTGTCAGTAAGAAACATAACCAGGCTCCCGTACATCCAAACCATTCCAGACAGGACTTCTAGGGCATTGAGAGGTGGTCGGTAACCTAGGAAACCTTCTCTAAACAAGCAGGAGTTGAGAAATGCTCTAAATCTGAAATGAACCAAAATCAAAACAGCAATGTATTTGGTCAAGGTAATCAATGTGGTGACAATACCCCTGACACCTAGGAAGCCTTT
This sequence comes from Phyllomedusa bahiana, assembly GCA_025379985.1. Taxonomy (NCBI): domain Eukaryota; kingdom Metazoa; phylum Chordata; class Amphibia; order Anura; family Hylidae; genus Phyllomedusa; species Phyllomedusa bahiana. Next base: position 45,879 of record JAODAL010000057.1, read on the forward strand.
GCCTTTTGACACAGCATTTTCCAGTTTTATCACTTATGTATCTGGTCATATTTTGTATATCATACTACAGACCATGTATCATAATCAAGGTGTACCTTTTATTGCTCCCACAATATTTTGATCCAATCCTTGCCTGTTGTCATTGAGTCCACGCGTCCTTTTTCCATTGGGTAGTGAAGTTGCCAAAGTTTTATCATCGAAAAAAGCACACACGAGTTTCCTAAAGAGCAGGCTGCCCGACCTCTTATAATTAGACAATATGGAGTCCAGTTGAGATTTCGGCATGAAGACATCAAACCCCTCTGCCAACTGCACATCTGGCTAACAAATCAAAACAAACAGATGTCAGACTAATATAGTGCCACCTACATTACATTTTAATTTATTTTTTATCTAAACTTCTACACTTCAAAAAAACACAGAGAAAATGTAGTCTAGGCTAGTATGTTCCACACATAAAAAACAAGGTGAAATGCAAATTATTGCTAAGGATATTATGACTGTATGTTCTATGGCAGGCACCAAGCAAAGGGAAATGTAATGACAACCAGCTCAAAACATCAAGAACAAGTCACAGGATTTCCACTTTCTCCATAAGGTCACTGGGGTCTGTTAGACACCATTCGGTTTAGTAATACATTTAGGGCGCGTTCACACGGCACAGGACAAATACCGGCCGGTTTGTCCTGTTTTGTGCCCGTCCCCGCGGGGGGGACGGCTTTTCTCTGCGATGGCGGAGAACCGCCCGCCCCCCTCCCATTGAGCAGCACATCTTCTGTCCGGAAACCGGACGGAAGATCGTGCTTGTTCAATGTTTTGCCGCCGGACCGCCGGTGACAAAACCGCCGGGCGGAAAACCCGTGCAGGGGGGACTGCTGCACGGGTTTTCCATAGAGCACAATTGTGCTCATTTTCGGCCGGTTTTACAGGCGGTCTGAAAAACCGCAAACCGGCTGAAAGACCGGCCGAAAACCCTTGCCGTGGGGACATGGCCTTACCGCGTTATGGACTTCCTTTATAAAACAGAGCTAAGGCACCTGTGTTAACAGAGTCTAATCAACATGGAACTTAAAGGGGTGAACAGAGCCTGTTCTACACAGCCCGCTTCAGGCTCCCACTTCCTGTTCAGGCTGTAGGTGATGTAGCAATGATTTGGCGCATCGTGTGATCCTATTAGAGGGACATTAGTGTGGAAGGGGTCTTAACAGTAGGGCAGAAGGCTACAGAAGGCTAAAGGGTTAAAGTTGGTCAATAAGAAACCTAAAAATGTCAAGTGCTGCTAATAAGAAACAGCAGGGAATGACATCACAATCCTGACCAGCGCTCTAGAGCCTGTTAAAGCAGAGAGAAGTGGTCAGTAAATTAGGGGAGCTTGTGTATACAAGCAGGAGATAAGAACTAGCTCAGAAGAACTAGCTCAGCAGAGAAGCAAAATCAGAACAGCAATGTATTTTATAATAGCCTTTATCTACCATTTCCTATGTGTTATAGCCAGAGTATTTTCATTACATTAGCTTAAAACATGCAGACAAAAGGTTAAGACTATTACCAAATACATTGCTGTTCTGATTTTGCTTAATTTCAAATTTAGAGTAGTTCTGATCTCCTGCTTGTTTACAGCTGCAGACCACCTCTATTTGCTCTATCAGTCCTGGCCAGAATGGTGATGTCACTCCCTGCTGTGTCTTGTCAGCAACACAGGAGGTTGTTTTTCTTTCTTACTGAAAGACGTTCACCCTTTAGCCTTGTGTCCTGCTGCTAAAATCTCCCCATCGCCAATGTCCCACTAATAGGCTCAGCTAGGAGTAGCAACGCTGAAATATCAATTACTGCTGTAGAACTGCCCACAGCCTGAACAGGAAGTAGGAGATGGAAGCAGGCTGCGAAGAGCAGGCTCTGTTAAACAGCCATATATACATGGTATACATGGAATAAACATTCTTAGGGTATATTTCCATATGTCTGGAAATTTAGCACAGTTTGACCGTAGCATTTTTCAATCCAGTGTTTTGATAGGTCTCCATTTGTGCCTATGGAACACAAGAGGAGACACTCGGTGCAATGCATCCCGCTACTTGCAACTGTCTTTTCCATCCAGGCAGGTTCCAGATCACTACACATATGTGAATGAACCATTAGAGGTGTCTTTTAGGTAGATATTTATTGTAGTAGCTAAGTTCCATGGGTCACAAATCAGCAGCAAATGTTTCAGACTAAGAAGCCATGAAACAACAACAGAATACACATATCAATGCACAAGTAGAGTCCAAATGGCTACAAGAGACAATATGCAATCTAAAGTACAAAATTACTTTAAAATCAAAATGTGTGGAAAAAAAAAAAGTACAGCAGAAATAAAAAATGTAATAAAATAAGAATACCAACTACAAATCAGTACCTACATAATCCAAAACAGTAAAACAGCCACTCCATGGTGAGTTTGTAAAGTAAAACATAAAATGCTTGAATATATTGAAACTGGTAAGTTGCTATATACAGTATATCGCTCTCTCTATATGTATGTATATAGATATGTATATATAGATATCTATCTATACACACACACACACATACAGTACTGTACAAATATGCAGTATATATATATATATATGTCTATGTATATATCTTAATGCAGAGCAGTTCTGCATCAGATGTGAACAGTTTACATAAGGAGTATAGAGTTGTATCTAGCAACATGAAGGGGCATAAAAGTGAAATCACTTCAGCAGCTCATCACGTAGTGAATTGCGTTAGGTAACAACCGATTTGTAATTGGAAACCCTGTGTTACTACATTTTTTCTTTCTCTTGTATATTTCCCAGTGCACATCATCTTACAATTACATTGATTTAGAAGTAATTCTCTGCTTTACGCAATGTGTCTTGTAATCACCTGGGCTATTCTTATACATTGATATAAAGTGGTTTACATTATTGCAGCCTGCGCATTGATCTATAAAGGTCTACTCTATTTTCAGCTCGATCAATAACTTTTTTAGTCCAAAACATCACTGCAAATTTGTGACCCCCTCCAACCTAAGAACTAGTATGGTAACTACCTACTTAAAACGCATTCCTAAGACTATAGTGCTGTTGACTGCATGTACCAAGATTTTGACTGGTCCTTAAGCCGCACAGATCCGAACAGGCACTCAGTCAACATCCAAGTAGTGGGGGCATTCAGTGTCTCCTTGGCACAGAATTTGTAACATCTCCTGATATGTCTATTTCAGTAAATCCTTGTGTCCTGTGTGAAGTTACAATCCTGTAGCATCTGCTCTTATAACTCTGTGCTGTTCCTCTGTTATTCCTTCTAGAAATGTATCACTGAATCAGTCAGCTGGGCGTTACTAATTAGTGGCGTCTCCCTGCACAATCTGATATTGTCCAATCAGAGCTGACAAGCAGCGTATGCAGGGACACACCCCCTCTGAAAACTGGTATAGTAACACCCAGCTGACTGATTCAGTAATACATTTCTAGAAGGAATAACAGAGGAACAGCACAACACAGAGTTAGAAGAGATCAGATCAGAACGGACAAGCACAGACCCAGATGACAAGGAGAATGGTAACAACTAGTTGGAACAACAGGGGAACAGTACAATGTAGAGTTAGGGTTCGTTCACACGGCGTCTTGCATCCGTGTTACATCCGCCTCTGGGTGCAATTCTTTCAAAGATGGAACCGGGGAACACGCAGCGGTGATCTCTCATGTGAACGTCGCTGCGTATTCCCCATAGCCCACAGTGATAATCTCACTGCTAATTGTTTAGATCCGTCTCTGGGTCCGTCCTGTCAGTCCCTGAGACAGATCTAAAAAGCGGATGTAACACGGCGTTAAAACACCGTGTGAACAAGCCCTTATAGAAACAATGCTCCAGAATAATTTCATGAGTAATAGCACTAGTATTTACTAAAACAGTGAAGAGAGTGGACAGGTCCTGGTGTAAGGCTATGTTCACACGGCTTAATTACGGGGCGTAATTACGCCCCGCAATTATGCCGTGTGGACGGGTGGGGGCGGGAGCCGGCACCTCGCCGGCTCATAGGCTATCATATAGGCCATAGGCTATCATTACTAGTGGTGTATAATGACATGTCACTTATGTCACTTATCTCCCCGCCTGGCGGATTCGCCGAGTGGGAGGGGGAGACGTAATCCATGGTTCTCTATGAGAACTGTGGATTACCGTAATGACTGGGACGTATTCCAGCCGTAATTTGCGCAGTACAGCGCGAATTATGGACTGAAATACGTCCAATTTTAGGCCGTGTGAGCATAGCCTTACTGAACTGTAGCGAAATGTCCTAACACTAGTTCTGTTTCATGAGCACAATACAATGTAGCTTTAAGTGGTTTGCTATAAATGAATATGTCTTCCTAATGCGGCATCTGCAGAGCCAACACATTTCTGGATAACAAAAAAATCAGACTGCAAAGGACAAATGCTAATGTTTTTAGCTCTGGTGTAATGAGAAGTCATATGAAACTCATTACACTGCTTGAGGCCAATATGACTAATTAACCTTTGTATTGCAACTTACATCAGAGGATGACGAGTTGACAACAATACCGAATCCTGGCACGTGGTCCTCCTCTTTCTTGATGGGCTCTGCTTGTGACAGACTGGAGGACCTGTCTGGAAGAAGCAGCGGCTTGTGTTCCCTCACGTTCGAGCTCTGGACAGAGGTCACAGTTGTATTCTTTGGAAGAACTTTTTTCTTCACGATTCTTTTTCTCGAGAGAACATTCTTCTGGGAACAAAGACATGACTGGGCCGTCTGCTGCCGGGTTTGTGCCACTGTATAAAAATAAATGGACTTGAAAATTAAGGCTATGCCACTTTTAGCTGCAACCTATTGTAAGAATACTGACATAAGCAAATAGGCTTACAGTTTCTTAAAGGGGTTGTCTCACTACATTGAGACATCTGACCTCAGTCCTGTCTTCTTCGTTTTATTTTGAATTCAGGGGGTGTGTTTACTGGCTTCTTCTAGGCTGCAGTAGGAGCCAGGTCTGCAGCTATAGCAACCAGTGCTGGCAGCCTATCAGGAGAGATTGAACAGGTCTGTAGCTATAGTGACCTGAGGAGTTTATGCAGCCCATACAAGAGGGAATATCTAGGAATAGGTAGGGTACCGTTAATGGACACATGTTGCAAAGTGACTTGTTTTTGCAAGATCTTTAACATAAAAAGCAATCCTTGTAGTGAGACAACCGCTTTAAAGGACATCCGTTTTGAGCTGTTGAGATGCTTACTAAAAGGCATAGCCCATTGGGTAAAACCTGAGTTTCAACTATTGTCATGCAGACACGAAGCACTGGCTTGTATTTCATGAAAGTGTGCGATTCTTACAGAGATCTGAATTCTTTAGTCTTGGCTGTGCTGAAAAAATGCTGAGACAACATTTCTAGCATGATTAGAATTTCCATCACTTTCACATTTTGGCATGAAACCAAATCATAGTAGTATGAAGTATTCTAACAGAGTGTAGCTAAAGGGCTAGCTGCAAGGAGGTTGACCAATAAGCTAGGGCAGCACACAATCTTTACTCTGGGTGAAGGAAAGCCTAGCTATGACTCTATATTCCAGCTAAAACTTGTAAGGAATCTGTTTCAAGCTAAATGCACCAGTAAGAGACATGCATATCATGCCAAACAACTAACCTCTACCTCACCTTTAGTTCAGTGAGCTGAACACCTGAGTAACATTAGGCCTGACAACACTGCTGAAAAAGCATGGCTTCATGTAACATCATCATTATGAATTAAAGGGAACCCATAACACTGAAAATGCTATCTGATCTGTTAGTAGCATGTTATAGAGCAGGAAATGCTGAGTAGATTGATATATGGTCCTTTGGGAAAAGACTCCGTAGAACTTGTATTTAACTTATTTAAATCCCTGCTTATTCTGAGTTAAGGAGTCCAGAAGCACTGTTACAGGTATCTCTGTATGCACAGTCATACATGAAAGGCTGTCAATCACTGATAACACCGCCCACTGGACTCCTTAACCCAGAATAAGCATGTAGTTAAACGCATAAAAGTTCTAGTAAGTCTTTCCCTACAGAAGTAAATATCCATTTGCTCAGCTCTATAACATGCTACCAGAAGATATCAGTTTCAACATAACAAGTGATTCTTAAAAGGAACCTGTCACATAGGTTATGTCCCCCTTGATGAGGACAGCACAAGCTAGTGTCAGGCATGCTGTTTCCAGCGCTGTGTCCCTTATTCTGTAAGATGCTGGAGTTTTAGAGCATTTAATGCTCAAATCTTATTCATGAGCAAGTGTTAGCCCCTCCCACCAAAGGCAAGCCCCGCCCACCTGACCTGCATGTTTCTACCTATACAAAGTAATAGGTTTATCAGTTGAGGTGGGCGGGGCTAGTCTCAGATGGGCGGGGTATGAAAAAACTGACTCTTTGTTTGACTCTTTTCTGGCTAAAAACTGCAGATTTGAGCACTAAATACTCAAAAACCATAGCATCTTACAGAATAAGGGACACAGCGCTGGAAACAGCAGGTCTGACAATAACTTGTGCTGTCCTCAGCAAGGGGGGCATAATCTATGTGACAGGTTAAGTGTTTCCAGGAACCTTCTAATACACAGATGTAAGGGTAAATGCACAGAGCATTCTGCATTAAGCCATCAATAAATAGTCTATCATTTATATTAGTTGTTTATCGATTTCTAACTGAAATTAGGTCTCATCTATGATCAACATTATTCCCATGGGACTGCTGCACCATGAGATTCTTGCTGAATATTAATTCCATATTACTTTGCTGGTTACATCACTGATTCTCCGTCAAACTCGTACGGCCATTGGCGGCCACAGATTATGTCTGCATATGGATACTGACTGCACTGTGGGATCCTGGCCTTATACTCCTTGCAGACAATAAGACAAAGCTAGGTGTTTACTCTAATCAAGGGCATTGAAGCAGATAGCGAGAAGGTGAAATCCTTAAAAACCCAAACTGTTCTACCTTACCAGTCTACGAGAGGTTAAATATCTGTGTGTCAAAAAAGACAAAGACAGTTAAGGTGTCCTTTCATTGGTATACCAGAAATCTAATTAAGAAATTTGCAGGTGTCAGGTGGGGATCTGATGGTTGCTTCTTTGGTAGGTAAACTTTATTTGGCAAGTTTTTTGCCAGTTCGATTTTCTCAGAAACGCAGCAACTTAAACAAGTGGATCAATATAATGATAGAGCCGGAGAGAGCAGAAATTTTCTGTGATAAATTGGTTACAAAGGATACGAGTGAAGAAGCTGAGGTCTGTGATATACAAGATTTAGATAGAGAGAGATTAGCAGAATTGATATAGGGTTATAGATAGCAGGGTAGAGAGTCAGAACTTCTGTGATAAATTGGGTTATAGGATAGGGAAGAAGTGGAGTTCTGTGATTATAGAGGAATTATAAAGGATAGAGGAGAAAGGGTAGAGCACTCTGAAATATATAAAAGCTGGGTCTATAATAAGTGATATGAGGGAGAGAAGCTGAGCTCTGTGATATATAGGGTTATATATCACAGAGCTCAGCTTCTCTCCCTCTATCATATAACCCTATATATCACAGAGCTCAGCTTCTCTCCTCTATCATATAACCCAATTTATCACAGAGTTCTGCTTCTCTCCCTCTATCTTATATACCTATTTATCACAGAGTTCTGCTTCTCTCCCTCTATCATTATTACTTGATCCCTTTGTGTAAGTTTGCCCACTGACAAAGACATGAACCGTCTATAACTTTAAGGGTAGGTTAATTTTAACATTGAGAGATAGAATAACCAAAATAAAATCCAGAAAATCACATTGTATAAATTAAATTATATACATTTATTTGCATTTTGCAGTGAGAAATAAGTATTTGATCCCTTTGGCAAACAATACTTGGTGGCAAAACCCTTGTTGGTAAGCACAGCAGTCAGACTTTTTTTCGTAGTTGATGATGAGGTTTGCGCACATTTCTTTTTGATCCACTCCTTTGTTGTATGTTTTGGGTCATTGTCTTGCTGTAAGACTCAGTCACGACCCATTTTTAATGTCCTGGAGGAGGGAAGGAGGTCGACACTCAGGATTTTACAGTACATGGGTCCATCTATTCTCCAATTGATGCGGTTAAGTAGTCCTGTGCCTTTAGCAGAGAAACACCCCCAAAATATAATGTTTCCACCTCCACTCTTGACAGTGGGGACGGTGTTCTTTGGGTTATAGGCAGCATTTCTCTTTCTCCAAACACGGCGAGTTAATGCCAATGAGCTCAATTTTTGTCTCATCTGACCACAGCAACTTCTCTCAATCACTCACAGAATCATCTAAGATCCCTAACTGCTATCACACACATCTGTCACTCCCTACACTATGGCACTCACAGGCACTTATCTGTATATAGATGTACAGTCAGGGTGGCAGGTTCATCCATTTTTCATGTAAACCACCCCCTATTTATGAAACCTGGCCGGACCATTGTAAACTTGGCACTTCTTACCGTATGTTTCACCCATACACCCTAATAGATTGTAAGCTCTCACGAGCAGGGCTCTCACACCTTGTGTCTCATTTGTAAGTACCTTTTAATGTGTAATGACTGTATGTTTACCCTTGAATTTGTAAAGTGCTGCGGAATATGTTGGCGCTATAGAAATAAAGATTATTATTATTAAGTGTTCACTGACAAACTTCAGATGTGCCTGCACATGTGCTTTCTTGAGCAGGGGGACCTTGCGGGCACTGCAGGGTTTTTAACCATTATGGCGTAATGTCTTACCAATGGTTGTCTTGGCGACTGTGGTCCCAGCTGCCTTGAGATCATTAACAAGTACCCCCCATAGTTTTAGGCTGATCTCACACCTTCCTCATGATCAAGGATACCCCAAGAGGTGATATTTTGCATGGTGCCCCTGATCGATGTCGATTGACAGTCATTTTGTATTTCTTTCATTTTCTTACTATTGCACAAACAGTTGTCTTCTTCTCACCCAGCTTCTTACTTATGGTTTTGTAGCCCACTCCAGCCTTGTGCAGGTCTATGGTCTTGTCCCTGACATCCTTAGAAAGCACTTTGGTCTTGCCCATGTTGTAGAGGTTAGAGTCTGACTGACTGTGGACAGGAGTCTTTTTATAAAGGTGACTATTTAAGACAGCTGTCTTTAATGCAGGTAATGAGTTGATTAGGAGCGTCTAACTGGTCTGTAGGAGCCAGAACTCTTAATGGTTGGTCAAATACTTATTTCTCTCAGCAAAATGCAAATACATTTATATAATTTATAAAATGTGATTTTCTGGATATTATTTTGGATAGGCTTTCCTTAGCATTGCACAGGTGATCTAATTATGCTGCACAGGTGCTATCATTATTGTCAGTGCAATCTGTGGGAGATCCTGAAAACTTGACCTGGTGGTGGGTCCTGAGGACTGGAGTTGAGAAACACTGCTCTATCATATAACCTGGTTTATCAGAGCTTCAAAAAGGGATGATTGTTGCTTTTGGGCCAAGTATTTCTGAAATAACACAGTTTCATAATTGTGAATAAGCGACGTGGGAGCAGCGGAGCAACACATGCCATTGAGGTGAGACGAACATCGCCATTAAAGTGGGCAATGACAGAGCAATACACTAAAGTGGTGCATCTCAGCGTCAAAATAAACCAGGGGGCTTCCAGACATGTGTCTAAAACAACAGATTAGAAAACCCTATTGTATATGGGGTTCTGAAACAGATGGATAGCCACTGCACCTCAACTAACAAAGTTGTATCGCCAGAAAAAGCTTCAATTTTCACTGCAGTATTGGAATTGGACCTCTGCCGATTGGCAAAGGATTTCTTTTTCCAATAAGTCACATTTTCTGCTTCATCAATAGATGGATGTTGGTGTGTAAGGCAAAAAACCTCAGAGAACAAACACTCTGGAAGAACACAATCTGCTGGTGGTGGCAGTGTTATGGTCTGAAAAATGTTTTTGGGCCCATGTGGAAAGCGCACTCAATCGATTTGGATTTGAATCCATTCTTTTAAGATCATGTACACCCATACATGCCGATCGTCTTCACTGGGGCAGATGGGATCCTTCAGCATAACAATGTGACATATCACATGGCTAGCAATGTATGACATTGGTTGGATGAGGATAACCAAGACTTTCAAGTTCTACCCTGGCCCCCTAATTCCCTAGACTTGAACCCAATTGATCAACTTTGGGACAACCTTGATCGCTGAGTGTGCTCTATGGATCCTCCCCCATGCACCTTCCAGCAGCCGTGGGTGCAGTGTAGTCTTGCAAAAATAGAACAATGGACCTTATTTTACTATATATCGTAGATCACAGGATAGAACCGTAATGAGTGTTTTCTCCTACCACTCTAAAGACAATATCCAATATAAGCAAAGACGCGGATCTTATTACTTATTTCAATTGTTATATATTTCAAATATTCAATAACACATGCCCCGTAATCCGGGCCTTAATGTCACTTATAGACAGAATAGAAAGTCATAAAAACCTGTGATACATAGGAGAGTTTTCCTCCAAAAGTAGATAAGGATTAGCTCAAATCGAAGCTTTGTCCATATTGTGGATACTCGTGGAGCAGTCGCGCGGCATGTTTGGATGACCCGCCGGAAACACAAGTCCTACGTCATAGGTGACGTTTCGGAGGTCCACGCCTCCTTTCTCAAACCAGCGGCGTAGACACCGGCTTCTCAGAGAAATATATAAAAATTGAAATAAGTAATAAGATCCGCATCTTTGCTTATATTGGGTGCAGTGTAGTCAGCATGGCTCCAGATACCTGGAACACCCTAGAAGGAGCTTACTGAATCACTCCCAGCCTGTCTAGCTGCTGCCCGTGCTGCACACTGCGGTTATTCTAGATATAATAATGTAACTCTACTGTGTATAAATGGGCATTTATTTGTATTGTCAGACATGACTCAACTGTTCAGTTTCAGGATGTGGAAAATGCATGACACAAAACACTGAAGGTCTCTGACTAATAAATGTTGCAATTTACATGGTAATTCCAAGTGATCCAGTTCATTGTTAATTTTCATCTTTTAGAAAAACATATAATTCTCTGAAATATGTAATTATTCACTATAAATAATTGCTTTATATTATGTTAACATTAGTTATGTTGAGTTTTAGTAAAACTGTTACGTTATTAAATTTAAGGGGGTTTTATCTTCTCATACATTGACAGGATATGCTATCAACCTGGTATAGATGCAGGTCACACTTCTGGAACCCTCAACTTTCTTGACACCGGGCCTTCACAATCCCCGGTCAGGATTGGAGAAGTGGTTGTGCTTATGTGGTTATTTTTCACTCATTTCAATGGGAGTAACAGCTTAAGTGTGGCCATTTCTCCATTAAAGCACAGGGGTTTTGGGAGTCCATATTGATATGTCATCAAAGTATGAGATGATAAAAAGCCTTAAAGGGGTTTTGCCACGATGTAATGTTGACGTGGGATCCTCCAAAAGGGGTATTTAATCACTTTTCTAAATATATATCATTAAAAAAGTGAAGCCTGTGAGAGCTACAGTATTGCTCAGTCCCCCTTGGTTTCCTGAACGTTTACATTAGACACGACCAGGACACTGTGCTTGTGTGTTTGCACTTCTTATCTGATGACAGGGAACATGAATGAGCTTTGGAGGGACTGGGGAGAAACGTGCAGTGTATGAGGGTGTCTGCTGTATAGAGAATCCACTGGTTGTAATGTAATTTATTGAGTGAACATTGCAGATGCTCCCTGCTTCCTCGCTCTCTGCTCAACCCCTTCCCTCTCCCCCTATGATGCTGCATGCTGAGTTTATCTTCTCTCCTGAGCAGATAAGAGGTAATGAACTTCTTTTATAGTACTAAAACATATCGAAAACGAAAACCCTGCATATTTTGTATTGCTGGAATCATATTAACCTGCAGAATACAGATAACACATTTATACTGAAGAGTGAACGCCTTTTAAAAAAAAAAAAAAAAAAAAAAACATGGCGAAACTACATTTTTTTTCAAGTTTTGCCCAACTTTGAATTTTTTCTGCCATTCCCCAGTATATTCTATGCTACAATGAATGACACCATTAGAAAGTACACCTTGTCCCGTAACATAAAAGCCCTCATATGCAGGTGGAAAAATAAAAAAAGTTTTGGGTCTTGGAAGGTGAGGAGGAAAAAAAACAAAGAGTTAAGATCTAACCTCTTAACCCCTTCCTGCCACAGTGATCTTTGTTTATGTCGAGCTTGTTTTTATCTCCCCACCTTTCAAGATCTATAACCTACGAGGGTTTTTTTTTTTTTGAGACATGTACTTTGTATTCGTACCAACGACATTACCATTTAATGCATTAGAAACGGCCCAAACAATTCTTTATAGTGGTTTGCATTATTTTTGCGATTTGTTTTATGGTTATGGTGATCACTGTACAGCATCAATGACATGTTATCTGTATTCTGTAAGTACAAACCCAATGATTATCGGCGTCTAAAGGGTTCAACAAGAAGGATCGGAGTTGGCTCCAATCATAGCAGCAGCTGTCAGCTGTAATGAACAGGGGGCGTGATTGAGCCTACTCCATACATTCATACCAGCATTATGACAGATGTCAAATATTGGTAAGGGGTTTTGATGTATTTAATTTGCTTAACAATGGAAAATTGTAATAGTGGTCATTGGAATCCAATGAAGATTAGAAGACAACAGTCCCAATAAATCCTCTGATGTAGGGAGGGACCTTGGGCAAAATCCTCAAAGAATGCAAAAATGTATAATGTCCTAAAAGCACAAAAAGTTAAGCGCATATCCTCCTATAAACTGACGCATTTCGAGCTGTTCCCCTCTTACTCATATAGCGTTAGTGGAGCAAAACCATGTGCCTTCTTGATACATGGATTGCTTTAATTTAATAATTTTTTTAATAATTTTTGGGATTCACAACTCTAAATATGTTTAATGATAATGTAATTTCGTACACCAAACTTTTCTCCTGTCGGGTGCGGGAGTGGTCTGCTTCCATAGGTTAATTGATATCGCGTTTCCCTTTTTTTTTTTTTTTTTGGGGCTTGGTTTTTACAGCACCGAATTTTGCTGCACTAACACACTACGCATAAGAGCGGCACAGCACAAAATGCGTCACAGGATGGGAGCCAAGCAGTATTTACAGATCCCTAAGAGTGTATTCTTTGAAGAAAGACTGTATATCCAGCAAGATATAATCCAGTCCTATTGTTAATAAAACATGTTCAACAAATAGAGATAAGGGAAATGCTGGATGTACAGTCTTGAAGAACAAGGACTACGCTCTTTGGGATATTTGCATAAGCTGGCAGCAATCTGTACAGGAATCCTACACAATTTAATTTGTTTCTTTTTTTTACTTGTAGTCTGTTGCACTGTTCTGTGATAATAATATATTGCCTGCTATGGGGGGCAATGGGACACTGTTCCTTTACCCCTTAGATGCTACTGAGCGATCTCTGGTACCAGCTGCTAACAGCAGGTCCTGGCTGCAACAATGAAAAATTACATTTTTCTCCAGTAACATGTAGCTTAGTTCATTTTGTCAACAAGGAGTAATAGGTAAAGAAACTACAACACAGTTTCTCTTGGCACAGGGCAGGGCTCGGAAGGGACGGATTACCATACAATGCAGATTTTGCTGGAATGGTGTTCAGACACCAACGTTGCATTCACAGATCCTAAGTGATACCAGCACAATAGAAACCTCTCCAGAATTTACAGTATAGGCCCAGAGGAAGCGCGCAGTCGCCCAAAACGATCGTTGGCGTCGTCACACCACCCGTCCGGTCCGTTTTATGCAGCTTAATACAATTTTGGAATAGAGTTTTTGAAAGCTCTGAACTGGTGAGCGCCGCTTACTTCTTCTATTCTATATTGGACATTGCTGTTTTATATGGCTGAGCACCACCTAAAGAGTTCAATGAATGACGGTTTAAAAGTGATTGGTGTAGTTGTCATCCTCGAAGACTGAACGATCATAGAGGATATAGACTTAACCTCTTGGTGCCCGATGTGTTCTTTTGGAGTATATCTCGTTTTAGAAACCTCTCAACGAATTAATCTGCCAGTTTAGTAAGCATTTGAAGCTAATAGGCTTTTTGTTTTTTTTTTCTTACAGATATGCACTTTTAGTACCGAATAGGTTGTGCACTGGAGACACACCGGACACAAATTTAAATGTCTTTTAAAAATGTATTGGGAAATCATCTATGTAAATGCTCAGGAGTGTTATCTTGGGCAGCCTATTCGATGTTCTGAGTGCTGCAATTTTTTTCATTCCTGCGAGCCACGACTTTCTAATTTTTCCAACAACATTACTGCTTAAGGGTTGTACTTATGTACTGTATGTACTCTTTTAAAGCCCATATTATGGGGTACACATAGTGTATCAAACAACTTTTATAATTTTTCTTGGAAATGGGAGGAGCACAATCCCACAATTTTTTGGGTTATGTTCTTATGCTGTACACATTGTGACATTAACTTTATGGCTAATATCTACATGCTTTCCCTATTAGTACACCTAATTTTAATAAAAGAAGACTTTACTGAACAAGTGAGTGCTGTGGCATTTCTATTTGATTTTGTTGTTTGCGGACATACTAACTTGATTCTGTGGTTCCCTACAATTATAGGAACACCAAGCTTATGTAATTTATGTTTAACTACTTTGGCCCAATATGCTTTTTGTGTCAGTACATTCTAAAGAGCTATTTATTTTTTTATCCATTTGCTGGAGCTATAGAAAGGCTCGATTTTTTTGTGGGATGAGCGGTACATTTCATTGGTAACTTTTTGGATTACATATGAAATATTTAACCTTTGTTAATTTTTCTTGGAGATAACTTTTCTTATAACAGCCTGCTGCCTCTGCGGTTGGTGTGGTCACATTTCCTATGTCTGCACCAACCCGATGACATACTATCATGGGGCAGGAGGGGGTTAATACAGCTAAATAGGCCTAATACACATATAATACATATAATGCATGCCATTCCGCTGGTTGCTTGTGGTACATATTAACCCATTTCTGCAGGCACATCCCTATCTGCATAGCTGACCTTCTATAATGAAATGGTTTCTGCTGCACTCTGTATTCTGGGACAGTTAGTTTTTCCAATATCACACACATGTTGTATTGTACATGGTGCAAAGTTATACTTTCCATAATATAAATTACCAGAACACGCTCTGTACAGATATTGGACTATAAAGGACTAATTAACATGTCATTTGCAAAATGGGAATGTAAAAACAAAACCCAAAAAATGGTGTAATTGATGCCCCCCCTCCAAAAATTAATACAGGTTTGTTAATGCACTTACTGCAACATTTATGATCTAGGCATATAGATAGCAGTTGTAAATAGCTTTAAAGCAATGTAGAATGCACCATAATGTAGGAACCTGTTCTACTGCAGGTCATAGATTTGGAGCTTTCTAGTTCCACTACGACAACTCAGGCTCAGGTAAACCACTCGTAACACGGTCTACCTGTTCCAGCAGTAATGCGCATTAGTCTTGCCGTCCTCCTGTGATAAATGTGTAGAATCATATGGTTGTGGTGCGATGCCTCCAGAACGCCCCCATATCTTAGACGCATTACAAACTGCCAAGGGCGCCGCAAACTGCGCATAATTTTGGACTGCGACTTCTCATACATCTAGAGAACAGGGCTAAATAGACACCAGAATACCGATGCAGCCCTGAACATACATGTCGCCCTATAGGTCTAGAATGTAAGTGATGGTATAACTATTTGTATAGACCAGTGTTTCTGAAGGTGTGACAACTATGTAAGGCCAAGTTTTATAGTTTTGTAACCTTGGAGTGGAAAACAGATTTTTTTTTTTTTTTTTTTACTTTTCTGAAGGTGTGTTAGTCAAGCTTCCATCAGGGATTATGTGCCACAACCTTGGGTAATATGCAAAAATGTTCAAATGACAGTACCATCAAAACTTTTTCTTGTCGCATAGTGACAAGCAATATGTGACTATAATATGGATTTTTTTTTTTTTTAAATGGGTAGTTCTTTTGTTTTCTTTTTTTTATATAATTTTTATAGTTCCCCTATGTACATTACTTTCCCTGATTTCCCTCCTGTGAGCTCTGATACCACAGCAGTGAGATGATTGCTTGAGGGTCTTTTTTTTCTGGTCGGGTCTGGCCTGAGAAGTATAAATATTATCAGCAACAACCTGATCGGTGTTCAGAAACGGGCCTTTCACAGGGCAGAAAAATATTACCCTATTTTCCTTTCACTTATTGCATGTGGTCTAGTATAAACCTATCTATCACTGTGGAAAGAATAATATAGCAATCATTATGTCATTACCTACTATTTATAGAGATAAGTTGCAGCTCAAGTAAAGTGAGACTAGTCTGTGATGCAGGAAGTTACCTCTCAGCTAGAGAAGGACAATGTTTTATATGTAATTTTTAAATGCATGGGACTGTCAAATTTAAAAAAAAGCCAAAAATTCTATTTAAAAAAAAAAAAAGATAGTTTTTCAGGAATATTGGTTTTAACAAAAAATGCTCTTTTGCAACGGCAGTGTCCTTTTAAGAAAATGAGCATTGTCAGGAAGGGAGTAAACAACGCAGTCAGGAACTGGTTAAGTTATCCCCCACCACACTTCAGAATCTTTCTAATGTTCCTTTTGAAAAGTTGATAAGTAAGATTAGGTATGACCAGAATGAAACAGGGAAAAAACAAAACGTCATAGGAATTTGAAGAAGTAATTTAACTCCCTGTGACTGCCCTGTTACATCTTCAAAAGGTAATTCTCCCTTCTAAACCATACTTATGCATTCAATTAATGACTGAGCAATATTCATTTTGCTGTAAGACTGCTGCAATGACAATCGTCCATTATGGTTATTCAATTTTATTAACATTTATACCCGATTTGCTCCTTTCAGCTGGAACTTTTTGTCACTAGTATTAATATACTGTAGTGATTTCATCACAAACTTCAGCAGAAGCAGCCAAACTCTTAATTGAATACAAAAAATGCACTAGGTCTTATTTTCGGGGAAACAGTGGTAACAGATACACGGCTTGGAGAGATTGAGAAGATGTAGATGATATCTATACATAAAGCACATTATCATATACACGGTAGTAAGAACTGAAATATACACCGAGGCAAAGGAGCCTCAATGAATCCTGGAGTTCCACTTTAAATATTTAAACTAAAGGGACGCTTAGTACCAGGATACCCGATTTCCATTATGTAGCGTTCTGAAGCATTTAAAAAATAATAAGAATAATTTACTGCACATTAGTTTACTGGAATTCTAGTTTTACTATAGGAAAGAAACAAATTTAATAAATTTAATGAAGTCAGTGTGAATTGCCCACAGATTATTTATTGGAAAAAGCTTTCTCTGTGTTTTCTGCATTTTTTAAGTTATTGATCTATGCTGAGAAAGTCATTTATTATGCAATGCACTAAAAAAGTAATCAGCTTTTCAGAAAGAAGCTAGAGATTACAGCATGATATAGTATGATGTGTCTTGGGATAATGACTACTGGGTCTATGCCATTTGCATCCGTTCTGGAAATTACTGTTTTTCCAGATAACCGGAAAACTCTATCTACCATGCCAGCAGCACAAAAATCTTGGGTGCATGTCACCCTGAGCCTTAAATAGCCTGTCCAGGCTAAAACTGGTTGACCAGATTATAAATTTATGGTTAAATATGGCTATGATAGGTGGGGGGGGGTGGGAGGGGATGGAAAAGAAAAAAAAAGTAATACTCACTTCTAAGTCCCCCGTAATACTCACTTCTAAGTCCCCCACTGCTGCCACTCTAAAATTTCCCTGGATGTGCTCCATTTCACTTCCTGCGCCACATGCCAACACACAGGAGGGACTCTTGCTCCATTTACTCACTAGGGAGTGCAAGTCTCTCCTGTGTATTAGGATGAGAACCTAGTGAAGAGGAGTGGATGCCAGGAGGCTTCAATGTGACAGTGATGCGGGACAGGGAGGTATCACTTTTTTTCTATTTGTCCAAATTCTTGCATATTTATTTTTATCTTGCTTTATTTTTCTTGCAGACATTTTGGCAGTATTTTAGTGAGACCAGTGGCAATCTTTGATTTATAGATGGTTGACAAAAATACTAAAGTACTGTCCTTCAGGAGGTCATTACAAAGTAGTCTTAAGGTTAAATAACCAATAACTGAACAATACTAAGGTGCCTAATTTTTCTGCAGACACAGTCATACACATTTTATTCTACATTGGCCATTAAAGTTGTTCTAACTGGCCATACATGTTCATTGACACCGAAGGAAGAACCATCTTTATGGAAACTTTCTTTCCCGAAGCAGTGTTTATAGTTTAACTCCTTAACGACCGCCCACGGTCTTTTGACGTTGGGCATTTCACGTCGTTCGTCTACAGCGACATCTTTTGATGTCGCTGTAGACATCGGAGTTTGCGGCGCCCGGCGTCGCAGCAGCGCTAGCATCTGGGCTGTTCTACACAGCCCTGATCCCAGCGCAGCTCCTGCGAGCACCGGGGGAACCTCCGCTCCCCAGTGCTTTAACCCTTTGATTGCCGCGGATCATCACCACAGCGCAGTTAAAGGATTTCCCTGCTCTGTCAGGTGATCGGAACGCCCGGCGACCCGACAGAGCCCGGGGAACGGCTGCACAGTTAGCCCTGGGGACCTAGAATAGCCTCAGGTATGTCTTTGTAAGAAGCCAGTGATCAGGGCACCCTGTGTGCCGTCCTGATCGAAACCTGTGTCAGACTGACACAAGATTATAATGTATTAGCATATATGAATATGCTAATACATTACCAAGTGTAAAGAAAAAAAAATAACAGTTCTCCCTTCATGGGATTTAAAAAAAAAGGAAAAAAAACCCAGAAAAAGTGTAAGAAAAAAGAATAAAAAAATAAATAATAAAATAAAATATTTAATAAAAAATTGTGCTTACATTACACACAAAAAACCTACATATATTAGGTATCCACATGACTGTAATAACCTATAGAATTAATCTAACAAGTGTGAAATGTGAATGGTGTAAACAAAATGTAAAAAAAACTAAGTATTTTAAAAATGTTAAATTCTGCAATAAATTATAAGTTAACTAAAATTATTCACCCATAAAGTACAACTCGTCTTGAATAAACGAGGCCTCATCCAACTGCGTCATTGAAAAAATAAAAAAGTTACAACAGTTGAAACGCAAGGAGGCAAAAACGAAAAAAAAAAAATATATATTCTGGTCATTAACTACTTTTCAGGCGTTCGGCTTAAGGGGTTAAAGATCTTTCCTGAAAGAATGATCTTTCATCTGATCATTGGGTAAAAATTTCAAACATGACTTGTTTTCAGCCAATAAAAGCTGTCATCAACAATCGTTCTTTGTTACATTTCACCAGATGAACACATGTTCTGGTTGTGATCGATTTTCATCAACTTTATTTAAATAAGGATAGGTTTCTTTAGCAAACTGTTCAACCCCCTTTTCTATTGCAAGTGCTCCCATAGGTATCTGGTAGTCACTGACCATGAGCCCCCTCTAGATAGGTGTGGGTCCCAAAAGCACCCTTCACACATTAATGACATTTCCTATTGATATGCCTTCCACCTGTACAGTGGCAACACTCCTTTTAGTTATCCTTTCACTACATTTTCTGTGGTCTAAACAGACAGAAAATGGCTTCTTGTAGAGCACAAGAGATCAGGTGACCGAATGGGTATGGCTTTTTGGGGCTGTTTTTAAAAGCCACACCACTCCCCTGTCAGCCTCCCACAACTTTCAACAAGAGAAAGGAATAGGCCCCGCACTGAGAGAGGTTGGAAGGGAGGAAAATAAGACAAAGCACAGCAAAGGATCCTGGGGCAAATGGGGAGTCGCTTTTAAGCAGGTAATGTGGTACCACAGCTGCAGAGATGGGAGGCTACAAGCAGCACAAGAAGAGTACAAATTAAGGGCTTGTTCACACAGCGTTTTAACTCCGTGTTACATCCACTTTTTAGATCAGTCTCTGGGACTGACAGGACGGACCCAGAGACTGATGTAAACAATTAGCAGTGAGATTATCACTGTTGGCTATTTTCAAGACGCAGCGGCGTTCACATGAGAGATCGCTGCCGCGTGCTCCCTGCCTCCGTCTTTGAAAGAATTGCATCTCTCATGAAGATGAATGGGCTCTGACAAGCCATTTGAGATATATATATATATATATATATATACACAAAGAGAGAGAGAGAGAGGAGAGACGACAGCTCCTTTGACCCTTTAAATGCATAATAAAGAGTTAGAATTTATTTTCTCATTAATGAATAAAATCACTAAAGCAATGTTATAACATGTATTACTTTCCCTGATGTAAGGTTGCTTTCACTTTTTTGTCATGATTTTTTTCATAATTAGAAACTGTAAATTTGCTTCTTATATTAACTATGTAATAATCCAGTTAGTAACTAAATAAAACAATATTTGCAATATATAACTTGTATAAAATACAGTACCTGCCTGTACTTGCATGAACTTTCTCATTGCTTTTAGTTCCTGAAGGATGGCTTGGAGAGTGGGTTGGCAGTTACAGGTACAGCACTTTGATTCTGATACCGAATTTACCATTCGTAATTCACCTGATCGATAAGAGGTAAGCAGTTAACAAAACTGTGCTCAATATACACACACCCATCATCCATAACATCAACACCATTAAAAATTGTTTAAAACTGTGTCCTTCCCCCTTGTGCCATCAATGCAGCTCTAAACTATCGAGACCTGGAGTTGAACACTTGCTCAGCAGTAAATGTGTGTAATTACTAGGCAGGGAATAGACTGACAGTAGCTGCCTGACAGGAAAGGTGATGTCTGAACATGTGCGGCCAGGACTGAGGAGCTCTCGTCCCTGATCGTATTCCTTATAGACAAGCTATACACTATGGATCACTAAGGCAGCAGCAAAAAAGAAAATGGTACAGAATTTTTAATAACGATCAATGATGAAAATCTTTATTATTTAATATGCAAGCTTCCCACGTCAATTTTATTTTGGCAAAAACTATTTAAATTTTAAATAGCTAGGCTGGGCCTCCAAGGATCAGACCTGCTTCTAGCACATCCCACAAGTGCACAATTGTACACAGATCTATGCGATTTCTAAGTCAAACCAACACCATGAACGCTTTGTCATTTTCCTTAAATTATATCTAAATTTTTGCAGCATGGCTTGTGCATTTTGCCTGCTTTTAAGAAGGGGAGGAAATTAATTTAGACTTCATTAAAGGGGTTGACCAACTGCTATAAAAATAATGTCAGCAGTTCCTGGGGGCCCACTGAAAAAAAAAAAATTATACTTACCTTTCTCCGGTCTTATGTTTCAATTTCTGAACTTCTGAATGGGGATGTTACCGCAGTGGCTGCTGACCTGGCTGACCCTAGCTTCACCTTTTGAAAGTGAACAGCTCTGAACAGTAGAGGCACATGGGTGTTGCAGCCACAGCTGTGATGTCCCCAGTCGAAAATTATAGACTGCACTGGAACTGGAGGAAGGAGAGTATAATTTTTTTTATTTTTTTTTATTTTAGTGGGACCCCAGAAGCTGCTAGTATTAATTTTGTAGGCGGTGGACAACCCCTTTACTGGAAAGTATGCTAAAGCAAGGTGTGCCAAATGCATAAAGGGATTCCTGTCTCTTAATTCTGGTGGATCTTTTAATCATTAGCCACCTACAAGCAGGGCTGTGGAGTCGGTAAGCCAAAGCTCGGACTCCTCAATTTCTCTGACTCCTGACTCTCTCATACATTATGCATATTTAAGTGATAACTTTACTGTAGTAAAATGGTAACATCAGGGTTTTTATCACCTTATGATACAATAATAAAAACTATTTTGGTAGAACATACACTGAAACAAAATGGGGAACAATATTCTGAGCTTGTGACTTTCAGGCCCATATTTTCACCATCCACTACCGCTTTGTACATGAGGCTACTGTAATTTTTTTATACAGTCATCTTACCCATCTTATACAAAAATTTGACTTGCAAGTATTTAGCATCTGCCTAGTTCTGCAGATTCTCTTTTTTGTAACTGCATTGTTACTGTTTTGCTCCTAAAAAAAATCAAAATGTACATTTTTATTATTTTGTTAGTATTTGGTAAATCCACCTTTGGCTTTCAGCTCTGCCTGAATCCTTCTGGGCTCTGGATCAGATTCAAGCATGTCTCGACTAAAATCTGATCCCAGGTCTCTTCTATACATTCTCAGTGTTTGGTGCAGACTGGACTTGGGTACGAATACAGCTTTTTCTTCAACTCTACCCACAAGTGTTCAATTGGGTTGAGGTCTGGGGACCTTGGAGACCAATACAGCAACACTGCCTGATTGTCATTGAACCATTCCTTCTCCAACCCTAACGTCCGCTTCAGGTCGTTGTCCTGCTGGAACACTATTTCGTCCTTTTCATATCCATAGTACTCGAGTATATGAAGTAACTCATCTTGTAGGACACTCACATATAGCTCAGCATTGAGAACAACATCAATACTGGTCAAGTATCCATCATCTTTGGCTGTGAAACACCCCCATATCCTCAGGCTTCCTCCACCGAACCTGGCTGTTCTTCCAGCTTCTGGATCCGTTCGTCCCCTTTTCTCTTGATTCTTCCAAACCCATTTGCCCCCATCAGAACCCGGTCTATTGACTTCCATCTCATCACTCCAAATCCCCCATATGACGAGATTGAAGTCGAGGCTTCTTCACCTTTTTTCGGGCCATCATTCCAGACCTGTGTAATGTGTGTTGCCCGATGTTTGCATGGACGTCGGTGATCTCACTCTTATGAAGCATACGAGCCACCTCCACTGCTGTGTCTGATGATAGACCTTGTGAGGAGCGACTTGTTGACTCTGATATTTTGCCTGGACGTCACCTCTTGGCTTTGGAATGGATGAATGGACTTCATTTCATATTTTTCCAGCTGTCGTGGCCTCGCATGATGCAGTTTGGCAATTTTCTTGGCCCAGACACGCTATTGATGAGCTTTATGATGCTGCTTCTCTTTTCTTGGGAAATCTTCATGGCTGCTTGAACCAGTGACCTTTCGCTTAGGGATCAACCTAATAACACACTGAGCTATTAGGGAATGTGAGAACGGGTTGTAATTTGTGGTAACAAGAAGGAAAAGATTGTTCCACCACCAGGAGCAAAACAGTAACAATGCAGTTACATGAAAAAAAAATCTGCAGAACTAAGCATATGCTAAAAAGTTGCAGGTCAAAGTTATGTATGAGATAGCCAAGATGATTGTCTATGATGGTAGTCTTATGTTCAAAGCTGTAGAGGATGATGAGATATGAACCCTGAAAGCCAAAAGTTCAAAACATTGTTACTCTTTTACTTGTCAGTGTCTGTTCTATCTAAATAGCTTGATTATTGTATCATAAGGTGATAAAAAGTCTGATGTTCCCATTTTACTACAGTAAAGTTATCACTTAAACATGTGCAATGTATGAGAGAGTCAGTATATTTATTGGATACGACTAAAGAGCACAAAAAAACTTTAATAAATTGTAGATATGAAAAACGCTGCAGTAAGTAGGGAAAAAAAAAACATTTTCAACACAAACGTCCTGAATATCGTTTGTGTAGTCTATGAATTTGTTCTTAGAAATAGTATCGCCTCCATCAGATCCTGCATACATGACCTCAAATCTGATCTCATAATTTCCAGGCTAGGGAACGGCCTCTCTACACTAACTTGGGTTGGTGGCAAAGTGGTGACCGGGCAACATCTCTAACAATGACAGGGTATAAAGGAATTGTCTCAGGCACAGTCAGTTCTGATGAATGGTTGATCTTCTATTTCTTTGAAAGCAAGTGAAAAATTTTGCTGAAATCCGGTCAATTTGTTTGCTGCGGGAGCGGAATCTTTTCCCCTGCACTAACGATGTGCCTGCTCCACGTCATCCAAATACTTTTCAAAATTAAACTCCTCATCTGATGAGGCTGAAGATATGGGAGCAGGAGCACTGGCAAGATCCAATTCCTCTTGCGCTTGGCACTGCATTGAACTGTAACAATTTATTATATATTTTGGGAGTTGGAGTAGGTCCATTTTATAACGATTCCGACTCCTGCAAAATGGGCACCGACTCCACAGTCCTGCCTACAAGCTTTACACCGCTATCTGATGTAAATTATAGTACATACGTCATGCCACAGGAAGCCTGTCACCTTCACTACTTTGGTCACTTATTAAAAAATTGTCAATAGTTGCTTAATAGCCACCAAATTTCTAAAATGTTTGCACAAATGAGGCTTACGCAAGAATCTGCAACCTTTGTGCACCAAAAGACTTGCGTCCATAAACTTCAGGAGCTGACTGTTCATTTGCTACCTGATATATCCCTGTATTGGTATCTATATACATAAATATTACATATGCTTACTTTATTTTCTAAACATACCATTAGTTCCAGGATTTTTCAGCTGGTTTTGTACAGTCTTAGAACGGGTACCATATTGTCCTGAAAACTCGCTTGTTTGGATTGGCACATTGTTCCATGTAGTCTGGGTTGAGTGAATGGGAGGATCATCAGCAGCACATGAAGTGCTCAGATTATCTGTCCAAATCATATCCAGATCATGTACACCTTCCATGAGTTTCTCGCCTTCCTTGCCAACACGCTGGTAAACCCGTCCAGTGCTGTCATTTAACAGTCTTCTCATGCCAGTGATCTGCTTTTTAATCTCCATACCTTCATCTCCTGTGTACACAAAAGTAATAAATATAGTAAAGAAAAAATAGTAATACAAATATACTCAATATTAGTAGCATTGTCAGGGCAGAATTGACATAAGATCTCCAAGACTTCACTCTGACAAAAATCAGAACAGGAAAAATATTTTTACACGAATCATTTAGGATCTAATAAATGTCTTCTTCCAGAATCACTGCACAACTAACATCTTTGTAAAAGTGCAGTGGAATTTGCTGTAGATTACAAAAACTGCATCAAAAACAGCAACAATGGTATGAAAAAAAACCCCCCAATGGGCACTCATAGTTCCTTAAAAAAAGAAAAAAACTAAAATAACATCCTATTACGGTTTTTGCACCAAAGAGAGAAGTGGATCCGCCGAGGCGGAGAAAAATAAAGTATTTCCTTTATATTTCGTATTCTTTTTAAGCCACTTCTGGCTTCCACTCAAAAACTCTCACGGGCTTCTCTTTCTTCCTAAGGGGCCGTTTACACAGCTTATTTCGCTGCGGATTGGCGCCGTATCTGCGCGCCGGATTTGCGCTGCAGTACGGCGCCAATCCATCGCAGTAATTACGGTAATCCACAGTTCTCATAGAGAACAGTGGATTCCGTCGCTCTGCCCGCTCGGCGAATCCGCCGGGGGGGGGGAGAAAGTCACTTGCACATCATCCAGACGCAATACGCTCCGTGGATAATGCAAGTCTATGGGGCCCGTCCCGCCCCTTATTCAAGCCGTAATTGCGAGCACAATCCGGCTCGCAATTACGGCTTGAATAAGCCGTGTCAACACGGCCTAAAAGTGCGGTGTTTTGAAGTCACTGTTAGGATGGTTTCACACAAAGGGTTAGGTTTTTTTCTAGAAAAAAAAACTCAGTAATACAGTTTTTTTTTTTTAGGCCAAACTCACGAGTAGATCCAACAAGAAGGAGAAGAAAAAATCCTTCTCTAATATTTCCAAGTTCTTTAGAATCCACTCCTGGTTTTGGCTCTTAAGGCTACGTACACACGGCTTAAAATGGGACATATTTCAGTCCGTAATTACGTGCCGGAGTGCGCAAATTACAAGCTGAAAACGGCCCAGTCATTACGGTAATTCACAGTTCTCATAGAGAACTAGAATACGACTCCTCCTCCCTGCTCGGCGAATCCTCCGGGCGGGGAAATAATGTGACATGTTAATTACCAGCGCGAGACGTGCCGGCAGGTCAGACAAAGTCAATGGGCCATCGAGGTGCTGCCCCCCGCACCCCGCCCCCTCCAGACTGGCGTAATTGTGGGCCGTAATTACACCCTGCAAATACACTGTGTGAACATAGCCTAAAACTGAATAAGAAACTGTTATACAAACATTTTTTAAAACTCTGTGTGAAACCATCATTAGACAATGTTTTGGAAACACACCACTGCAGTTTTTGGTGCGGCCATTATGGCATATGGAAGGGGGATGTAAAGCAGTTAGATGACTCATTTAAACCTGTGTGTAGTCTGATGGTGTAGTGTTATTCCCTTCCTCCTCTCTCTCTTGTGTTGTCTGTATAGAGCACAGGTGTCAAACACAGGCCTATGCGGGCCAATTCCCGGCCCGTTTGCCTTGTGTTATAATCCGGCCGGCATGGTTCTGAGCTGTGCCTCCGCAGGCGGACTTGCTATCTCGTCATTGGAGACAGGAGCATGCATGGGCAGCACAGCTCAGGGGGCGGGGCCCGCAGCACGTGATCTCAGGGGGCGGGCCGTCAGCTCATGCACAGTAGAAGAGCACAGACTGCCAGGATCCGCCTGCTCAGGCTCCGCCCCGCCCCTGCAGGCCTGGCATGTGGACGCTGTAGTCAGAGGAGCTTTCTTCTGGATGAGAAGATTTCCTGCTCCTGCGGAGGACCGGTCACTGAGCTGTTGTAAAGTGTGTCTTCACTACTGGTGGCCTTACCAGCTAGTTCCTCTACCCCCACCACCAGGTCTTACTATTTAGCCTGCCTCCCCCTCTGGCCTCCACCATCTGGCCCCCAATCTCCCTCTCGTGGCCTGCACCATTTCTGCCTGCCTCCCCCTTCCCTGGGCCCTCCACCATCTGGCCCTGCCCTCCCCCCTTCCTGGGGCCTCCACCATCTGGCCTCCTCCCCCTCTGGGGGCCTCCACCATCTGGCCTGCCTCCCCCTCTGGGGGCCTCCACCATCAGGCCCCTGCCTCCCCTCTGGGGGCCTCCACCCATCTGCCTGCCTTCCCCCTCTGGGGGCCCTCCCACCATCTGGCCTGGCCTCCACCCCCCTCTGGGGGCCTCCACCATGCTGCCTGCCTCCCGCTCTATGCTTGGGCCTCCACCATCCTGCCTGCCTCCCTCTCTGGCTCCACACCACCTGCTGCCACCCCCACTGGGGGCCTCCACCATTCTGGCCTGCCCTTTTCCCCCTCTGGGGGCCTCCACGAAATCTGGCCTGCCTCCCTCAGGGGGCCTTCACCATCTCCTGCCTCCCTCTCTGGGCCTCCCACCATCTGGGCCTGTCTCCCTCTCAGGGGCCCTGCCACCATCTGGCCTTCTCCCTCTCTGGCCTCACCATTGTCTGCCTGTCTCCCTCGTCTGGCCTTCACCCTCCTGGCCTGCCTGCCTCTCTGGCCTCACCATCTGGCGTGCCCTCCCTCTCTGGGGGCCTGCCACCACTGCCTGCCCTCCCTCTGTGGGCCTTCACCATCTGGCCTGCCTCCCCCTACTGGGGGCCTCCACCATCTGGCTGCCTCCCCCTCTTTGGGCCCTCCACCATCTGCCTTGTCTCCCTCTCGTCTGGGCTTCCCCTCGGCCTTGCCTCCCTCTCTGGGCCTCCACCATCTGCCTGCCTCCTCCTTCTGTGGGCCTCCACCATCTGCCTGCCCTCCACCATCCTGGCCTGCCCCCTCCTCTGGCATCCACCATCTGGCCTGCCTCCCACTTCTGGGGTCCCCATCCACATACTGTGCCTGCCTCACTCCTGTTGCCTTCAACATATGGCCTCCTCCCCCTCTGTGGGCTCCACCAACTGGCCTGTCGTCCCTCTCTGGCCTTCACCCTCCTGCCTGCCTCCCTCCTCTGGCCTCACCAACTGGCCTGTCTCCCTCTCTGGGCCTATCACCCTCTGCCTGCCTCCCCCCTCAGTTGGGCCTCCACCATCTTGGCCAGCCACCCTCTCTGGGCCTCCACTATCGGCCCTGCCTTCCCCCTCTTGGGCCTGCCACCATCTTTGGCCTTCCTCCCTCTCTGGGGGCCTTCACCCACTGGCCTGCCTCCCCCTCTGTGGGCCTCTCACCATCTGGCCTGCATCTCCCTCCCCTGGGCCTCCACCATCTGGCCTGCCTCCCTCTCTGGCCCTCCAACATCTGGACTGCCTCCCTCTCTGGGCCTCCACCCATCTGGCCTGCTCACCTCTCCTGATTACCATCAAAAGGGCTGATTGTAACATTAATACTGTACAATAAATACTACTCCATAATAGCTCTCTTAACTGTTTACACAGTTCTAAAATTAGGTCGGCCCTTTAAGGTACGCTGTGAGGCCGATGTGGCCCCCGGCGAAAACGAGTTTGACACCCCTGGTATAGATGGTAGAGGTAGTTGACTAATCCAGACAATTTGCAAAGCTAATTGTATTTTTGTTTTTAGTTATTTTATATGCAGGAATAAACAGAAAATGTGAAAATTGGACATAGCATTTAAATGTCTTTGTTAAATTTTGTTTATTATGCCTTCTCTTTTTCGTTAAAGAAAATAACTCATATTTCCTTGTCGGAAAGGGCTCTGGTAGCCATTAGACATATGTGATACGTCTCTGCTACAAAGGTCTCTTGCATAGGCTCATGGTCTTGTTTTGAAACCAACATTCTCAGACACATTCAAGATAGAGGAGGCTTATATGGGGTTATTTCACTACAAGGATTGCTTTTTATGTTAAAGATCTTGCAAAAACAAGTCACTTTGCAATATATGTCCATTAAAAGTGTCCTACCTATTCCTAGATATCCCCTCTTGTTATGGCTGCATCACTCCTCAGGTCGCTATAGCAACAGACCCGTTTTACCACTCTCATGATAGGCTGCAAGCACAGGTTGCTATAGCTACACATATCCAAGGCTTCTACTGCAGCCAAGTATAGCCAGTAAACACACCCCTTAATTCAAAAATGAACCAAGAAAACCGAATGAGTGTAAGAAATTCAATGTTGAGACAACCCCTTAAAGGCTATGTCTACACAGCAGAGGTTCCCGGTTGGATTTTCGGTGGTTTTAGTGTTTTGAAACCGCTGAAAGTCCAACAGAAGAAAACGTACTCATTGACTTTAATACAAAAAATGACCTGTAGTCTACACAGGTTGTTTTCTTTTCTGCTAGATTTTGGGCGCCGGCGGTTTTAGGAACATGTTGAGTCCAGCAGAAAATTTACTATTGAAGTCTATATAAACCGCCAGACAGTTTTTGGACTTTTTTGGCATGGCTTTTAGACGGTTCTGCTGAAAAAATACCCGAGTGTTTATACAAGGTATATGAATTCTGCATACATTAAAAACTGCCCAAAAAAAACAGACCAAAAACCTCAACAAAAAACTAAGGCTATGTCTCAAAGCACAGGTTTTCCGTCAGATTTTTGATGGTATTTAGTATTTTGAAACCTCTGAAAATCTGACAGAGAACTTTTCACATAGCCTTCAATCCTCCCACAGGTCTTTTTTTTTTTCTGGTCAGTTTTCAAAGCTGGCAGTTTTAGGCACATGTAAAGTCTGGCCTATGCTGTGTAGACCTAGCCTTAGGGAAACTCCTCAAGTGGACAAAGCACTCACTCCACATACAAACATTTACTAATAAGGTTTGAACATTTCATGCCTGTTCTTTATTTGTAATCAAGATCCTCTGACCCCTAACGATGTATCGGATAGAACGATGTCCCTTATACATTTCAGTTACCCACTAACTTTCATCAAAAACAGTAAATTCTGACTAACTCCACAATAAAAAAAACAATAGTCAAAGAGGACCTGTGACATCACCCTGCATGTAGTTAGTAAAAATGTTCCCTCCCCGTTGAAATGACAATTCTGGATTATATTCTCTTATATGACTATGTTACGCTTCTAGGAATAGGTTACTGAATCAATAAGTTTGGGGGTTATCATTTACTGGGGTTGTCTCATCTCAAAGATTCATAGGATACATGAATGAAATAAAATGCTGCTTTGTGCTCTTCACTAACCCTGGACAAGCTGTCTGAAAATACATATGAGCCTCTGTGTATTCAACTTCTCTGTTATCAGTCCTAGATAAATAAATTAACCTTCCTGGGTCCAGAGAAACTGCTGAGCAATGTAAACAGCAGATTAATTACTGTCTTTTGTCCTGAAAGATCACTAACACACAATCTCTCACACCCCAAGCACTACCTGTTTGATGACTCACTATCCCTTCTATCA
Organism: Phyllomedusa bahiana; assembly: GCA_025379985.1. Lineage (NCBI taxonomy): Eukaryota > Metazoa > Chordata > Amphibia > Anura > Hylidae > Phyllomedusa > Phyllomedusa bahiana. Next base: position 76,093 of record JAODAL010000057.1, read on the forward strand.
GAAAGAACAAACAGCAGGGAGAAGAGTACACAGGTCGGTCCCATTAGGGGGAAACCCCGAGAGCCCTCAGAAGGTGATAAAATCATTTGTAGCTCCTTAACAAAAAACTATGAACAAAGCAATATGTTTGGAAAACGTTTTCATTTAGGGGGACATGTCTGAAAACTGTCTTGGTCTATGACTTTTCTTATTGCCCATAGCAACCACAGTTCCCCTTTCATTTTATATAGTGCTCTGAAGAAATGAAAGGGGAACCCTGATTGGTTGCTATGGGCAACAAGAAAAGTCTTAGACCAAGACAGTTTTCAAACAGGTCCTCCTTTGTGTTCCCTACATTTTGAAAGCTATTCTTTGTAGTGCGACAACCCGTTTAAGTTCTGAAAGGGCTGTGTCCCTGCATACACTCTTTTACTACTGATTGGAAAGTGTCAGATTTTGCCACCAAACCCCTCTCCCTAATTTGGAAATGAATTGTTAGGAGGAATACAGGCATTCCACACAACAGAGTTATAAGAGAAAATGCTCCAGAAATGTTATTTTATTGGTATTTAGTACATGTCAGGAGATGTCACAGGTCCTTTTCAACACATTGTGCCTTTCTCTTTCTGCTAGTTGACACATTAAATTAGGTATTTGTGATTCTGGGTTACGTACAGACCAGATAGCGGCATGGGAAATTTTATACGTATATAATTCTAACCTGACTGCATACGGACACATTTTTCATGGTTTAAGTGTTTCTTTAACACACACAGCAGTGAACATAGATGTGGGGTTTGAACAAACTCCTCACCTTGTACAGTTTTTGCAGAGTATATTCAGTTTGTTGTATAAAGGGTCCTTCTTGTGAAGTATTAAAGTTTGCAAATTTTAATTTGATATCATTTTTGCCTATAATCACTGATAAAAAGTTTAGTCAAGGTAATTGTGCATATAAGCTATCAAGTTGTATTTTATACATATGTACGATGTGTGTTTTTTCATAGCATAGTACCAGTTTTCTGGGCTGTTTATGAATATTTAAGCAAATTGTAAGCCCCAAATCAAAAAGAACACAACCTCTTGATGTAGAGGTCTGTAAAAAATATTATCCATTACTTTTACTTCTTTTTAGTGTGTTAAGTCTCTGCTTACATGCGGGTTTTAATGCCTAAAGATTTATTGCATGTTTTTCAAACATTTCAATTCAGCACAACGTAACATACATGTAATTATGGCTGTAAAAACCAGGCCAGTTCCAATTCTAGTTCCATGTTTTCGTCTTCTATCAATTATACAGTGTTTGGGAGTATCACACTTTTTGGGGTGTTAAATCCATTTAGTATTGACATTGTTATGTTGCCCAAATTTTTATCTTAAAATTTACCACTGCACTCCTAATATTTTTGTGTTATTTAATATCTTCGTAGATATGTACTATCTAAACTGGAAAATAGTCCTATGGCTAAAACATAACCTTAAAGGAGTTGTCTCATTACGAGCTTTCAGCCGTCATGTCCCTGGTAAGTTGAACTGAGGGGCGTCTAGCTGTCCTGTCTCTTCTGCCCCTCCCTCCCTCCCTCTCCCCCCTCCCATCAGCAAACAGGCAGCTACTTAACTTCAATACAGGGGGGGAGGGGGGGTTAGCCTCAGAGTTCACCCCTGTGTGTGCCTAGCCCTAGGTCTGTTACGAGAGAGGGCGGATCTAGGAGTGAAGAGAGAATTGAAGCTGTTGTGGCTAATAGAGCAGAGGGGGATGCATGAGTCCTATATCCCCTGCTTAGCTTACAAGTCTCCACATCTCCAGCAAACAACAAGGGAAGTGTTACAATAACTCAGGATGTCTCACAAATACAGGAGAGCATAAAGTATTCACAAGCCTGATTCTGTAATAATATTAGAATACAGTCACAGTTTCCAAAGACATATCATCGAATATAGTAACAGACAGGTCACTGCTGTCACATCTATCTGTGTAGAGAGCAGGAGGAAGCAGGCACACGTCAGGGGTTAATCCAGGCAGCATGGACATAGAAGCCAGAGTCCTCCCTTCCCCCCCCTCCACCCTGCACTACAGAAGCATTCTGTGCGGGAGGGGCTCTCTGCTCCGACCTGTCTTCATAGTATGAGTTCATTCATACCTGACAGCCAGTTAAGATAAGATCAACAGGTCGGCTACAAAAGAGAATCTGAGAAGCCAGATGTAGTAAATACTAACAGGGCTAGCTCAAAATCAGTAGGACATTTTAATGAACATATATTGCAAAGTCTGCATGTTTTTTAAAAGATCTTTAAATTAAAACCCAATCATTGTAGCGAGACAACCCCTTTAAATACAGCACTTAAAACACGGTGTAACAATATAAAATAAATTGTCTCAATAAAATTCACATTATAAACATACTATTACAAATAATGAAAACACAATAGGCAACATAAGGCCACAGTCTTACCATGTAGCGACAAGCCTATTAGGTTTAGATGAAAGTGGAGATGATCAGCAGGCAAAGATCAGACAAAAGACCCTACACTAATCTTGTTAGGCTCAGTATGCCCTACTGTCCTAACTGCTGACACCCGCCCTGAAAAGGGCGACCCCGCTCGGAACCTGTCCCTACAAAAACGGTCCTTAAGATTTCCCACAAAAAGGTCACAATGTAAAATCAAATGTATAAATAAACAAGAATAGCCAAAAGTCCCTCTATATAATACTTCGGATCTCATGAGGGGACATATTAAGGGTAGTATCAAAAGTCACACAATGTGGCAGATATTAATATCCCACTAAACTATGATATAGCTAAGCCACAAAAGGCATAAGGCCTTGGGGGAGCGATCAGTAATGGTGGACAGGTAAATAGACACAAAAGAACTAGTGTACGGGTAAGTTTCGAATAGGTGGTGTATGGCTGTTTTGTCCATTTATCTGTCCACCATTTTTGATAGCCCCACCATGGCCAGATGCCTATTTTTGGTGTTTGGCTGTATCCTGGTTTAGTGGCTTATTAATATCTGCCACACTCTGTGACTTGATACTTCCCCTAACGTGTCATCTAATAAGACACTTAGCTTTATATAGGTGATATTGAAACAATGTCGGGAGTTTTGGCTATCCTTGTTCATCTATACATTTGATTTCACTTTGTGCGAAACCATAGGGACAGGTTCTGGATGGGGTTGAATTTTTTAGGGTGGGTGCTCTACAGTTAGGACAGTAGGTCATACTAGGCCGGACAGGTTATTATAGAATCTTTTGTCCTATCTTTGCCTGTTAATCATCCCTACATTCATCTGGATCTAATAGACTGTTCCCTTATATTACCTTTTGTGTTCTCATGATTTGTGGTAGTATGTATATAAACTGAGCTTTACTGAGCCAATACTGTTACACTGTGTTTTAATCTTTCTATGTTTAGGATTATTCTCCAGTTTAGGTTGTACTTTTGGATTGTGGAGGAGAATTGTATTGATTACACATATTGTTGACATTGTTTTTTTTTCTTAAGATGTAGATATGTGTAGTATATATAAACATTGTAAACAAATAGGAGATATATATATATATTGTTTTTAGAAGATTCAAGATCAGCTGGGGTCAGCTTTTCAGATGGATGCTTTTTAAAATCGCTTTATGTCACAAAATTGTAGGAAGACAGTCATGACGGTTTTAAGTAGAACTATTATATTCCTCTTCAGACAATATACTGTGAAACCCCTATATTTTATAAATTAAATACTTTTGTTTTTATTTCCTGCTTATTTTTGGTCGCTTTATCCCTGATGATTTTGTATAGATACATGAACACAGGCATATATGCATTTTGCACATCTTGAACTTTTATTTTTTTGTTGTGCTGCGCCTCTATGCCTCTGCCAAGATCTTTAACAATACAAACATGAACTTTTATGTTTTTTTTTTTTATAAAATATTACACTTTTATGTAAAACTACATGGTGGTGCTGGTGTGCATGAAGTGTGCTGAGTAGCAATTTGATAATGTGCCAGGTTTCTACTTTCAAAAAATAAATGGGTATGGAGGTGTATTTATACTTTTTTTCCCATTTTGTTATTCAGATTTTATTAGGGAATAACATTATCAAAAACGTGAAGATTGTTTACAAAAAGCACAAATGTGCTTCCAAACAACATAATTTTTTGGTTAAAAACAAAACAAAAACAAAGTAATTGATGGTGTTAAAAAGCACAAATCTAAATAAATGTTATGTTTTCTAGGGCTCTGTTCACATAATTTTTTTTAATATATTCAGGCAATCAGCAGATAAAGGTACTGGTGCTGTTCCTGAATGTATCCAAGCCCCTGGTGTATACAGTAGGCTGGTATGTATTGCCTTAACTTTTTTTTTTACTGTGTAGGAAAAAATTCAGCAATTTCCTATACATTAACCTACAGGAAAAAAAAAAAACTGTATGCCATATGGGATGCCCTTTTTATATATATAATGTAGTCAATTACAGCCTCCTGGTGGTGGTATACTCTGCTGTAAATATTAACAATGGCCATACAGCATACACGGCATGCTCAGTGGAACAATAGAAAAAAAGTGACTTTATTCTAATCCCATAGCTGAAAATCGTATGTCAACTCATTTACTTCATTTGCCCTCGGAAGTAACATGTTCTTTAATCCCACGCATATTATAATTTGCTGCATTATCACATAACCTGTAGATGTTAATTGCAGTCACATAAAGAATTGTGCTCATAGTTAGTAGGTGAGAGTGACCTTCATGCTCTCCGCTAACAGCAAAAGGCTTCATGCACCAGATTCCTGGAAGCTAAAGCAATTAGGTTTAGTCACCTTCACTTCCTGGAATCTGGTCTATGAATGCAAACCATACAAAATCATTGCAAAGGTTGTAATATCACATTTCAGACGTTTATTTGCAACTATGAATATGAGCAATTTTAAAAAAAATATATATATATCCTGAATACACTTGAAAACATGACCTAAAGTGCAAGACACAAAGAATTTTACAAGTAAAAAAATGTCATGTACATTCCCACTATTTATATAGCAGCAACTATGGAGTCACATTATTACGACCACCAGCTTATATCTAGAGTAACCACCTTGTGCAGCATGGACAGCAGCTACACGGACTGGGAGTGACTCAGCAAGGTCCTGGTAGGTTGTCACAGGTATTTGGAGCCATGCCACAGCTGTTGGAGTGTGTGTGGGGGAGGATCCATAGAGCCAACAGAAAGATTGAGTTGGATTCAAAAATGGGGACTTAAGCAGCCAGGGTAGTACTTGGAAGACTTGGTCATCTCATATGTGACATGTCGCATTGTCTTGCTGGAAGATCCCATCTGCCCCAGGGAGGACAATCAGCATGTATGGGTATAAGTGATCTGTAAGAATAGATTCATACCCAAATTGGTTCAGAGTGCCTTCTGCACATATGAGCGGGCCCAGAGAATGCCACAAAAACATTCCCCAGACCATAACACTGCCACTTCCAGCTTGTCTTGTCCCATCAATGGTTGCAGGGTATTTGTTCTCCAATATTTCTCACCTGACAATCCATCTTTTGAATAAAGCAGAAAACGAGACTCATCGGAAAAGGTAACCTTTCTGCCAAGAGATCCAATTCTGAAAATTGAAACCTTTGCAGCAGAAGCAACTTTGTTAGCAGACAAGCAGTGACCACATGTATGTCTCATATTGCTGTGCAGTTGCCATGCAATCGATTAGCAGTGGGGTTATTTGTCCACTCACAACACACTTAACACAGCAGCCCACAAGCCGTTCACAAACTGCACAGTTTCAGAAATACAGCAATCCCTGGCCCGAAAGTCAATAATTGTCGCTTGCAAATGTGATAAATTGCCCCTTTTACCCATTAAAGCAATGATGTATGCAGACAGCCTACCACTCACACAGCTTATATATCAACAAGTCACAGGGTTGTCCATGCCATATGGATGGTATATGGTTTTGTACGGTTCCTTTTTAGTTTTCCTGGCACTAATGGTATAATGTTATTTAGGTTACCCTAGTCTATCACTTGTTGTGGCATGAGACTGTACTTTGGACATGTTTTATTGCAGTCAAGATTACCTAATATTTTTAATGCACATTTAATAAAGGCTATATTTTATTGACCTATGGGACTGTGAAAGTTTACAGTATTACAACAACTTCAGTTGGAAGCTTAATTTTATTTCCCATTGAACCAAAGCAGAATTTCAGAAAGTTTTAAATAAACAGATTTTCTAGTATTTTATCAGACCATATTTACTTAACCATCATATACACCGAAAGTGCTAAATGTATACATATCCTATAGTGAGACTAGTGGAAGCCAAATAAGTGTCCTCATATGATTGGATGACATTTGGTGCCATAACTATTTTTATTTATTTTTTTTACAAAGGGAGTCAAAAGCAACTGTTCCAGCAGATCCTCCAATAAGAAAAGTTTAAATTTATGCTGTTTGGTATGTACAGTTCCACATGCCATACATAAATAACACTGGTATAGTGATTTTGGTAAAAAAAACATGTATTTTATATTACGTTTATGGTGCTAATTAAAAATTTTACCGGTTTTGCCAGATTGGCTCTAGTTTCTGAGATATTTAATAGCTAATTAATACAACACGTTTAAAAAGCATTCAGAATTGCATTATCATTTGAGTTACAACTAGTAAGTAAACCATATAACATCATACAAGAAAGAAACTAAAAATATCTAACAGTGACAGGAAAAAGTTAAGTCTGATTTGATTAATACAATATTAATTAGATATTGTTATTACTGTCAATGCTTAAAATAAAACAAAAACGAGTTGTGATTTCGTTTTATGTGTGTTAGGTTATTTTCACACGGCTGATGTGTGCGCTTAATCCGTAGCTCTCTGAGAACTATGAACTACCATAAAGTGTATTAAGCGCAATACGTTTTTCGACACGTATTGTGCTTAATACGCAGCGAAATGCGAAATTATGGTATTCATAGCTCTCAGAGAGCTACAGATTATGCGCCTCCTCCCCACGCGTACAATACGATCTGTTGGTGGAATCTCTAGACATGTTCCTCACTGAAGTCTCCAGGGTTATGTGAAAATCTGTTTAAATGGCTATGGCGATGGTAGATAGTGAATTTTTATGTTCATACTAACTCCCAAATTTTTTTCAGCATCATCCCATACAATTACATGCATGGGCCGACGGCAAAAAAAAACCCCAAAAAAACCAAAAAAACACACCACGAGACTCAACCGTGGTTTTTACCATTACAGTGACAAAAACTGCGGTCAATCATCGAGAAAAAAAAATAAAAAAACAGGCGACTTTCGACCATTTTTTGTCCTTTGCTGTGTGACTCCAGCCTAAGTGTCACTCATGCATTTGGTAAGACTGGAATCGTTCACAAGTTTACAAATACAAGGACCATCAAAGATTCCAGTCCAGGGAATGATCTACAAATGTACTTGAAGCAATTATTCGTTTTGTCCACAGCCCTAACAAATTGCTTCATCAATCCTCGCTTTACATGAAGCAGCGGGAGAACAATTTTGTTCTTGTCCACCAGTGGCTTGTTAATGATATTCTCAGCACCTACAATCATTTCTCCCCTTTGTAGGCCATGACCCTTTTGTCCAATGATTTCGCTTTGCCCTGGTATCCCAGAAGAACATGAAGCATGAGTATTTTGTGTATCCAGATTGCTGTCCAGGCAAGAAGTTCACAATCTTCAGATCAACACAAATCGACCATTGATGTTCAGGATAACGGATTTTCTGTAAAATACACATTTTTACATCTTCATATTCTTCTTTAAAGGGGATTTGCCAAGAGACCATTTAGGTAGGTCTCTCCTTAGTACAGGCAGAATGTCAACAAATCACGCTGAGTCATGAAGCTGCAGGGGAGAGAGGGAGGGGGAGTGAGGAATCCAAAGGGAACATCTCAAAAGTGAAATAATAAACAGTACAGCAGTGGATTCTCAATACAGCAGACACAGGCTCATACACTGCACTGTCAGGAAGAGCCTTATCTGCTAAGATGCTAAGTAATGTAAACAACAATTGAAAGAGAGAGAGACATACACACAGCAGGGGAGTACAAAAGGGTGTGCATAAGGGGTCTTGTGACATGTTCCACTGAAATAAAACTATAACTTGTGGCTTCTATATACAAAAGAGAACAACTATTCTACACAGCAGCTTGAAGCTTCTCATGTTCCCTGTCATCAGATAAAGCAGGTATCTAATCATCTACAACTAGTTTATTCTGTATTTCAAAAGAAAACATATTGCTACCACGGTGCCTTAAAAATTCTGCAGCTCAGTCTCATCAGATAAGAAGCTCTCTCTGCACAAGCCCGTCCAGCTTTGTCAGCCTGACGTATCTAATAGACTCTTTGAAGTAACCAAGGGCATGTAAGGAAGGCTGTAGCTCTCTCAGACTGCAATTTTTGTAATCACATATATTTAGAAAAGTGATTAAAAACCCATTTTGGAGGATCCCACGTCAACATTACATCGTGGCAAAACCCCTTTAAGTTTTGTTGAGCGAGCAATGGGAAGAGATGTATAACGGTTACCAATGTGCAAAAGAACACATTTCAAGCTTTTAACGGGCCTGTCTATGAAATGCCGCCAGTCTTCAGGTCGATATCCTGTAAGTCCTATTTGAAGTACAATTCCTGGCATATCATTGCAGTATACAAGTTTTTCCTCTTGGTTGAAAAATTCGAGAAGCCTCTCTTCTCTTGTCCAATAGGCTTATTTTAAGTTTGTTTTTTAAACTTTTCTTTTTTTAGTCTGGAAGCTAAAAGTTAAAGTGCTGTTTGGGACAGATTAAAGTCTAAATCGGTCATTCGTTTTTTTTGGGCCCTAAGGGTTTAAAGTCTTGAAGAGTTCCTCAAATTCACTTACACTTCTACTACTTGTCATTCACACCAATCCCTGTCTCTTCAGAGTCTAACAGTGGCTGGTTATGGGATTGTTATAACTCTGGTGAATAAGTCATCTTGCTGATTCCATGTCAGGACAATCCCACCAAATTTTCTTGTAATGATTAAAACCTTTCATCTTCCCAACACAAAAATAACAAACATCATGGTGGTTTTTCAGTTTTCCTTGCATTGACACAACAAAGTTTAAACTTTTTCCTTTCACAATTTGTCCACTGTCGTGGGTGCTTAACATGTTTTGAAAAACATATGTGGCCCTAAGATTTCCTGGTCCCCAAAAGCGTACTCCAAATTGCCAGGAAAGTATCTCACAAAGTGAGTACACCCCTAATTTTTGGAAATTTTGTATTAATTTTTCAGGGATGCACTGAAGAAATGCCCAATGTAAAGTGTCGGTCGCTTGCATAACCGTGTAAATTTGGTGTCCCCAAAACAAAATGTACGCCCTAATGTCACACCCCCCGGGAAAAAAATGTGAGTAACCCTAAGGAAAAAAGGACACATTGTGCCCAAAGTGTCAATATTTTGTTTGCCCTAATTTTTTCTAGCATCCCTAACTCTATTGGTCATGGAGTTCACTAGAGTTTCCCGGTTGCAGCCCGGGAAAACCCCTTTCCCCTCCTCCTTTATGAATTTCGGGGGGGTTCATTCCAGTAACCATATCCTTTGTCTGTTTCAGAAATTGTTTGTGGGGTTTCTTGTGTATCATCTTTAACCCCCTTCCGAATAGGGGTTGGATAGCCCTGGGGAAGTGACTTCCCCCCAATGGAGTATCCAAACGCCCCTGGCGATCGAGCGGGCTTGCGTGCGCGCCGCGCCCGATCGCAACCTGGGACCAGCGGTAAATTCCCGCCGGCCGCTTGCCGCATCACCCCCGGCCGGAGTGGGCTCCGGCGCGGGTGTTACCGCTTCATTCCCGCAGCCTGTCTTTGGTTTGCGTTATAAAGCCGCAGGCAGGAGGAGTGAGCTCCTCCTGCCTGCTCCCGGTGGCTGCCGCACTGTAGTGCGGCCCCGATCTCCTCTTGATGCCCTCGGGAAGTAACGGCACTTCCGGGGTCATCTGTGATGTCACATGCCCGCAATGCTTGTGGGCATGGTGACAGGCGTTGTCATGGCAACCAGTACACAGTACTGATTACTGTGCACTGGTCTGCATTCTAACAGCAATCTGATGATTGCTGTTAGAAGATAAAGTGAAAAAAAAGTGAAAAAAGTAAAAATAAATGTCCAAAAGTGAAAAAAAAGTAAAACACAACACAAAAAATAAAATAAAAACACGTACAACCGCCCTTTCCCCTTTACAACGCCAATCGCCCAAAAAAGTCAAAAATAAAGTACCCATATTTGGTATCGCCGCGTGGTAACGAACCACCGAAAAATTCTGTCATTTTAAATTTAAAACCCGTACGGGGGAACGCCATAAAAAACAAAACAAAAAAACAGTCACAGATTGCGATTTTTGTACATCTTGCAGCACATAAGATTGAATAAAAAGCGATCAAAAATTCTTTATAGACGCCAAAGTTTTTACCCAATTAAAACTTCAGATCATCCCGCAAAAAAAAAGTCCATACACGTCTCTGTATATGGAAAAATAAGAAAGTTATGGCTCTCAGAAGACAGCGATGCATAAATATTATTTAATACAATAAAAACACTTTTTTTTTTTTTAAAGTGCTTCAAAATTTAAAAAAATATAAATAGGGTATCGCCATAATCGTTCGACCCAGAGAGTAACGCTAATGGTCATGGATATGCACAGTGAGCGTGTTAAAAAAAAAAATAAAAACACTACAGGATTGCAGTATTTTCTTCACCCTGCCTTCCAAAAAAAGGATTTAAAACTGATCAAAATTTATTGTCCCCCCAAATTTTATACCAATAAAAACGTCAACTCTTCACGCAAAAAACCATCCACTACACAGCTCCGTACACGAAAAAAAAAAAAGTTATGGCTCTCAAACTAGGGTGATGCAATAACGTGTTTTCCTTTTTGAAATAAAGGGGTTTATTTTGTGTAAAAGCATTTTAAAACATAAAAAAAAAATATACAAATTGGATATCGCTGTAATGTATTCGACTGATGAGAAATACTAGTATGTCGTTATACTCCCACGGTGCCCGCTGTTAAAAAAAAAAAATTTAAAAAACATACCAGGAATGCTGTATTTTGTTCAAAATGCCTCACAAAAAACCTTAATAAAAAAGTGATCAAGCGGCATATGCCCCCATAATGGTACTAATAAAAAAATTAATCATCCCACAAAAAACAAGCCCAGAATCATCTCCGTTACAGAAACTGAAAACGTTATGGCTATCAGAACAGACAACTTTAAAAACGCAATTTTTTTTTATAGACCTATTTCTATTGTGTAAGTATTAAAACATAAAAAAACTATATAAAATCTATACCATTGCAATTTTTACCGCCCCCCATAGTAAAGATATCCTGTCATTTACATGCATGGCGAACGCTGTAAAATTGAAGCTAAAAAAAACAATGGCGGAATTTGGGTTTTTCCCCCCTCATTTTCATAGCCAATGCAAAAAAAAGAACTTTTTTAACACCTGTGCACCCAAATGTACAATACACCCCTAGATGAGTTCTTTGAGGCGTGCTGATCCAAAATAGGTTGACTTATGGAAGGTTTCACCTGTTCTGGTACTTTGGGGGGCTTTGTATATGTGACATGGCCCACCAAAATCTGCATTCCAAAAGCCAAGTAGCGCTCCCTCCTTATACCCCCTGCCATGCGCCAAACAGCAGATTAACCCACATTGGGAGGGTATTGCCGAACTTGGAAGAAATTGCGTAACAAGGTTTTGGGTGCTTTTTACCAGGATTCCTTGAAAAATTAAACATTTTCAGCTAAAATTGCAGATTATTGGAAAAAAAAAATTGTTTTACATTTTCACAGCCTAACGCTAAAATTTTTTGTGCAACCCCCTGTGGGGGTCGAATGCTCACTACACCCTGGATATTTCCCTTTAAAGGGGTTGTAGTTTCCAATATGGGGGTTTTTTTTAGGGGCGTTTATTAAGTTTTGGAACCCTTTGGGTGTCCGCAAACCTGAAATGGCCCTAATAAAATGGTAATGAAAATGGACTCCAGAGTCCAGTAGGTGCTCCTCCTATTCTGGGGCTTGTGGTTGAGCCCAAAAAATGCACTAGGGCCATTTTGGGATATCTCTGAAACGGCAGAATCTGGGGAATCAATATTAAGTTGTATTTCCCTAATCACATTTACCGTATTCTTGTGAACAATGTATAAAAATTTAAAATCTGCAAAAAAAGTGAAAATTTTGAAATTTCATTCACTTTGCTTTAATTCCTGTGAAACACCTAATGGGTTAATAAACTTCCTAAATGCGGTTTTGAAAACTTTAATGGGTGTAGTTTATTATATGAGGGCATTAATTAGGGTATCTAACATACAGGCCAATCAAAATCACGTTAGAACTGGACTGGTTCTCTAAAAAATGTATATTGCAAATTTTGTTGAAAATTTGAAAATTACTACTAAATTTCTAAGCCCCCTAATGTCGTAAAAAAAAAAAAAGACATTTAAAAAAATGATGCCAAACTACAGCAGACATAGGGTAGATGCCAGTTATAAACTATTTTGAGTGGAATAACTATCTGTCTTACATGCAGAAATTTTTGAAGTTTAAAATTGGTAAATTTTTCAAATTTTTTCACGATTTTTTGATATTTTTTCACAAATAAACAAACATTTTTTGGACCAAAATTTCTTACTATCTTAAAGCAAAAATGTGTCACAGAGAAAACAATCTCTTAATCACATGGATAGGTTAAAGTGTCAAAAAGTTATTCTCACATAAAGTGAGACATGACAGATTTCAAAAAAAGGGCTCTGTCAGAGAGGCCAAAACTGGCTCGGGCGGGTAAGGGGTTTTAAAAGAGGCTTCCCTCTAGGATTACAGCATGTAGACTAATCTGATGCAATGTGCTGCGTATGGTCTGACAGGCTGACCCTCTTACCCCTTTAACCTCTGTAGCACGTGAACTCAATTTCTCTGGTCGACGGTGGCAAGGCCTGTTTTGAGTGGCACCTTGTAAAACTGCTGTATGGTCTTGCTGCAGCTCAATTTCAAGGTGTTGGCAATCTTCTTATGCTATAGGCTATCTTTATGTAGAGCAACAATTCTTTTTTTCAGATCCTCAGAGAGTTCTTTGCCATGAGGTATCATGCTGAACTTCCAGTGACCAGTATGAGAGAGTGTGAGAGCGATAACACATCTGAGACTTTGTAACACTAACGAGTCAGATGACACTGTGGAGGGAAAGTGGAAAATTGGGCACGATTTGTCCATTTCACTTAGGGATGTACTAATTTTTGTCGATTGTGCTTTAGACATTGAGGTCTGTGTGTTGAGTTACATAAGCTGCACACGGACTATTTTACATTGTATCAAAGTGTCATATCGTCAGCGTTGTCCCATGAAAAGATATAATACAAAAGTGAGTATACCCCGTACAAATTGTAAGATAATGTACACTTGATGCACAAGGTTAGTGATATTTCTTCTTTGTTTTTCAACCATGAACTCTCCACAGATGTAATAGAGTTCATAAGGGTTGTTTAGGCTCTTCATGATGAAGTCATAATTTTTTCATATTAAATTTTTACATTTACATTTTTCTATATACTTAAGACAGAACTTTTTGGGTATAAACCAAGACTGGGTTGACAAACTTCTACTGTAGCCAACTTCTTTCTTCTGCAAATTAACAGCTGAATTCTGGCTTCAAAAAGTTGCTTTTATAGCACTGTCAGCATACAAATTGAAATACAAATAATTATATGGGATAGTTCATTAACTAAGAAACTCTTAGAGAGTCAAAAGACAGACCAAATCACACACAAGTCGCATTGGGGGATTGCATTATTTTTATGGATGTCCATTATCTTGAAAACTAGACAAAGACAAAATTGAAAATATCCGGCAAAACATCACATCACAATCCCCAAATAATACCCATCCTGTCCCTCCCGCATGTCCTCTAATCTACTCTCAGCCCTTGACCTGACGACGAGGAAGAAGTGTCCAGGCTTCTTCTGTCTGCAGCCCCACACATGCTCTATGACCCATTCCACCCCACCTCTTCAGTCTATTTCTCCGCTGTCCTCTTTTCCCCTTTACTGCTTCTGTAACCTCTTTACTCCCGGGGATCTTTCCATTTTCTTCAAACACGCCATATAACCCTTTACTAAAAAAGCCCTTCTGGACCCGTCCTGTGCTGATAACAAACGACCAGTCTCAAACCCTGCCCCTTCATCTCTAAACCCCGGGAAACGCTTGGTCTACTCTCGCCAAATCCGCTATTCTCTGCTAATCTTTCTTGACCCGCTGCAATCGGGTTTTTCCGCCCCCTACACTCCACGGAAACGGCCTTAGTTAAAGTCTCAAATGACCTCCTAACAGCAAAATCTCAGGGTAACTACTCCTTGCTGCTTTTCTTGGATCTCTCTGCAGCATTTGACACTGTTTATCACCAACTTCTCCTCAGCATGCTCAGCGCCATTGGCCTCCGGGGACCGCTCTCGCTTGGTTTCACCCTTTACTCTCAGGCCCGTTCCTTCAGTGTCTCATTTTCCGGTTCGACTCCTCTCCTTTCCTCTTGTTTTGGGGTTTTCCTCAGGGATCAGTTCTAGGTCCTCTCTCTTTTCTTTGTACACAGCCCCATTGGAAAAACCATCAGTAGATTTGGTTCCGTCCCTTTCTCTATGCGGATGACACCCATTATACACTCCTCCCGTAACATCACTCCAGCCTTGCAAACAAAACCCAGTGACTGTCTGGCCGCTGGTCTTGACATCATGTCTCTTTTCCATCTGAAACAAAAACCTCACTAAGACTGAACTTCTTGTCTTTCGCCATTCTACAAACCCAAACCCCCCCCCCCCCCCCCTGCTATTTCTGTTTCTGTATGTTGTACCACCATTTCTCTAGGCAGCGGCCCGTGTCTAGGGGTTATATTGGATTTGATCTGACCCCATATATCCAATCCCTTTCCCCCGCTCCTGCCCCCTGCACCTCAAGAATATCTCCAAAATCCGTCCATTTCTCACTGTGGAAACAACTCAAACTCTCTTTGTTGCTCTTTTTCACTCTCGTCTTGACTACTGCAACTCCTTGCTTATCGGTCTCCCTCTCTGCAAACTCTCCCCTCTCCATTCTGTCCTGAATGCAGCAGCCAGTCTTGTCTTTCTCTCCGCCGATATACTGATGCCTCTACCCTGTGTCAGTCACTGCACTGGTTGCCCATCCTGTACAGGATACGTATAAACTCAGCACTCTCCCCCATAAAGCTCTCCACAGTGCTGCTCCTCCTACTTTCTCCTCCCTCGTCTCTGTCTCCCCCCTCCCGTGCTCCCCGCTCTGTGATGATATCAGATTACATTCCTCAATCATCCGAACCTCCCATTGCCCGCCTACAAGATTTCACACGTGCGGCACCAAATTTTCTGGAACATGCTACCCCGGGCGATCAGGCACATTCACAACCCTCACAGTTTTAAGAGGGCCCTGAAAATACATCTTCTCGGTTTGGCCCACTAAGATCCCTAACTGCTATCACACACATTTGTCACTCCCTACACTAGGGCACTCACAGGCACTTATCTGTATATAGATGTACAGTCTGGGTGGCAGGTTCATCCATTTTTCATGTATACCACCCCCTATTTATGAAACATGGCCGGACCATTGTAAACTTGGCACTTCTTACCGTATGTTTCA
This sequence comes from Phyllomedusa bahiana, assembly GCA_025379985.1. Taxonomy (NCBI): domain Eukaryota; kingdom Metazoa; phylum Chordata; class Amphibia; order Anura; family Hylidae; genus Phyllomedusa; species Phyllomedusa bahiana. The sequence goes on from JAODAL010000057.1 coordinate 91,784, forward strand.
CCCATACCCTAATAGATTGTAAGCTCTCACGAGCAGGGCCCTCACACCTTGTGTCTCATTTGTAAGTACTTTTAATGTGTAATGACTGTATGTTTACCCTTGAATTTGTAAAGTGCTGCGGAATATGTTGGCGCTATATAAATAAAGATTATTATTAAACTAGAACCAATTCAGCAAAGGTAATGGGATTTTTGAATTCAGCACCCTCAAATCCATAACAAAAAACCTTGGCACCTAAAAAAAAATTTTTGTGGACCTGTGTAACAAGTGTCCCATAAATTTCTAAAGACATTTATGTAAAGGTATTTCTAAATACCAAATTGTATTCTTTTTTTACATATTTGTCACATGGAATTGTTTTAGATCTCAAAACGATATCAGGCGGAAACAACCTGAGTAAACACAAAATACAGTTTTCAAATTAATACTTTATTTATTGACTCAGTAAACCATTTAATTGTGTGTTCCTACCATAGTCTTTAATGGCATATTCTATCGATATGCCATCAAAGTCTGAAAGGTGTGGGTTCCATCTCTGGACCCTCCCCTTTCTTGGGAAGGGGCCCTCCAAAGTTTTAGTTCAGAATTAAGAGCCAGTCATGCTTAGAGAATTTGGTGGTGGCCAGGAGCATTAAAGGAATGTTCCCACGAAGGCAGTCCCACGTTACAGGTTAACTCACAGGCATTTACAAGCCAACTGTGTTACAGAACGAGAAGGGCAGCGACTGTCTGTCCTCCCCATTAATGTCTATGGAAGTTCTGAGTATAGCTGAGCACACACATTCGGCTACATTTGGAACTCCCATAGAAATAAATGGAGAGGACAGATGCAAGAGCGCCCTCCTCATTCTGTAACTTGGACAGATCGTAGCTACTCATGAGCTGACCTGCGACTCAGAAATACCTTTAGAGGAACACCCATATAATTTGGACAAATCGGTCCTTTCCTTATTAATTATCAGCGCTCCTCACTTTAAGAACATACCCAGATATGGACAGTAAAGTAGTTTAAAGAAAATACGTAATTAAAAAAATAGTTTAACTCCCTTTTATGTTAAACAAATTTTTAAATAATTTTTTATTTTTTTTTTAAAATAATTTTTCATATTACTATCAATATTATTAAAAACCCTGAAATCCAGCAGATTACACTTTGGCCAATAGGTCTAATAATAGTCCGACACTTCCTGTTCTGTAGAGAAATCTTTTCAGCAGTCTTATTATCAGCACAAACAGAATGACATTGAAAGGGTACACAAATGTGTCCACCATTCACAATAGGAGATAGTCCTAGTTCTCACTCTCCCCTCCCTGCACACTGACTTCTTCCCAGGTCACAGTGCATGCCTAGAAAACTCTCCTATTGAAGTCAATGGGTCTGCTCCTGTTCACAGACTCCAATGTCCATAAAGCTGCTGTAAAGCATCTCTCTAAATGCTGTTAAAAGCAGCTCAGACAAGATGGTTGCCCCCATAATAATAGAGAGACAGCAAAATTAAAAAATGTAAAATCATAAAATAAAAACGGCTAAGAAGAAAATAATATATATCATTATCTGGATTTAATTAGTAAAAAAATATATTGGTGATAGATTCCCTTTAAATAATTAGGACTCAAGAATATCTTAATTCATCCCCCTACTGAATAGGCTCATTGCAAACTAAACACTTAGGGTTACCAACTAATGACAGAAGTAGATAGTTATCCGAGTCACAATTATAGACAAATACAGTCTAACTAAACTAATATCCCAAGGTGGAGGCGATTGCTGCAAAATCAGGATCTATAGGTTATTACATTCAAGGGTTTACTCACATTTTCTCCCTGTGCAAGTTTACCCAATGTCAGTAAAAGACATGCGTGTAACCATTTGTTTAGTTACACTGTATTTGCCCCCGCTGCACAGCACACGGCGTAATTGCGAGCGAAATACGTCCCCACAATTACACAGTGGATAAGCCGTGTGAACATAGCCTTAGGGCGACATGTATGAACAGGGGTGTGCTTTAAGCCAAGAGATCTGTAGTAGCCCTGTTCGATAGATGTATGAACAAGCGTACACCAACTCTCAGCACACGGCACTTTTGAATGCGGCAAATATATGCTATGCCATGCAATAGAAGAAGATGGCCTGGTCTTATGAATTAAGTTTTCTTTTACATCATGTGAATAGCTGGGTTCATGTCTTCTCTTTCCTGAGGAAGAGAGGGTATTACAGGAAGAAGGCAAACCAGTGGAGGAAGTATGATGCAGCAGGTAATCCTTTGCTGCAAAACCTCCAAATTCCCCACATGTCAATCCAATCAAGTATGTGTGGGATGTGCTGAAAAGCAAAATCGGTTCCATGGAGGACCCATTTTGTAACTTGGACTTATCTGCTGCTAACATCTTGGTTCCAGATACCACAGGACAGTTTCAGAGGTCTTCAGCTTTGTCTACACAGGACTGGTTTAAAATGGATTCAGTATTTAGAATCCACAAAAATCTGACTGTAAACCGTCCCCATAGACCTCAATAGAAAATCTGGGTAGCCGTCTACACAGCAAGAATTTTCTATTGTCGGATTTCATAACCGAATTCCAATCTAAAAACTTAGAACATGTTCTATTATCCGCCGGAAAACAGTTCAATGTGGGCCGGCTGAAAACAGACCACAAAATCTGCGCAAAAATAAAATGCGGTAAAAAACAAACTGAAAAATGATTGTAAAATACTGGTCGGATTCCAATTGCAATCCGATCAGTATTTTGTCCTCTGCCATGTGGTTGAAAACCTACAAGTGTTCATGCCTTGATCAGTTCAGAGCTGTTCTTATGGCACAAGTGGTTTCAATGTTATGGCCATTTGATGTATGCAGGTATAAGGGGACAGAAATGTGTTATACAGACAATAGGTAAGACGTATTAATGATATTTTAAGTAAATACACCATAACATATAAAAGGTCATTCACCTGAACATCATCTGTGACTTTTTTGCCACTTGGCTCATGATCCTACTGTAGAAGACTTTATAAACCAGTGCAGTGAATTAGAGCTACCGTGTTTCCCCGATAGTAAGACAGCGTCTTACATTCTTTTTACCCCCAAAAGTCCCACTATGTCTTACTTTCGGGGGATGTCTTATATAGGGCAGGTATAGGGCCAGCTGTAGACAGGTATAGGGTCGGCTGTAGGCAGGTACTGGGCCATGCTGTAGACAGTATAGGGCCAGCGGTAGGAAGGTATAGGGCCAGCTGTAGGCAGGTATAGGGCCAGCTGTAGGCAGGTATAGGGCCAGCTGTAGGCAGGTATAGGGCCAGCTGTAGGCAGGTATAGGGCCGGCTGTAGGCAGGTATAGGGCCGGCTGTAGGCAGGTATAGGGCCGGCTGTAGGCAGGTATAGGGTCGGCTGCAGGCAGGTATAGGGCCGGCTGTAGACAGGTATAGGGCCAGCTGTAGACAGGTATAGGGCCGGCTGTAGACAGGTATAGGGCCGGCTGTAGACAGGTATAGGGCCAGCTGTAGGCAGAAAAACACTTACCTGGCTCCCCGCTGCTCCGTCTCCCGCGCCCGCCGCCTCCTCGCTGCTCCGGCCTCCCGCGCGCTCATCCCGGTACAGGCAGTGACGTCATCAGGCCGCGCTACGTCTTACTTTCAGGGTACGTCTTACATTAGGCGACCTCCCTAAGACACCGCTACGTCTTACTATCGGGGGTGTCTTACTATCGGGGAAACACGGTAGATACTTTCTATCGACCTACATATCTCTTATCCTGTAGGCTATGTCTACACAGTACTGGTTTGTGGTCGGCTTTTCGGCGGATTCAGCATTTAGAATCCACCGAAAATCCGACTGTAACCAGTGCCCCATAAACAGCAATAGAAAATCTGTCCTGTAGTCTACACAGATTTTCGTATTTTCACACCGACTGGATCTTCCGCAGGATTGTCGTCAGATTCCTGTACACGTACATTCATTATCGGCTTGTGTTCTTCTAACAGTGATTCCAGAGATGTTTCTTGCCTGACATGCTAATGTCCATCTGTTCAATGAAGCCAGAAGTGTGACTCAGTGGAGAAGGCAACCCGTGGCCAATCAGTGGAAGTCCACTCCCGCTACTGTCAAACAAATTCAAGCCTTTTCTGCCGATGCAAATTCATCATCAGAGGAGCAGTGACTTTCCATCTCCTCTTGAGCCCCAAACGCAGTAGGGTTTAGATATCTGGTAGCCACCTGGTTCATTTTGGCTGTGAGCTGCAACACTTGTAGCACGTCACACACCTTTATAGCTGACATTCACCTTTCCATATCAATAGCAGATACAGTTTTCCAGTCACTCATTTGCACTGGTGCCGCATTTCCACTTACACTACACTTTCACCATAGCAGCACATAAACAATTTACAATTCACAGTTTCAAAAATACTGCCACCCTTGTCCTGAAAGCCAATAATTTCCCCTTTTTTCAACTTTGATAAATTGCCTCTTTACCCATGACAACAACAAGGGATATGTGTGCAGTCAGCCTACATCTTATATACCCACCAAGCCAGCTCACAACACGTGACTTCCTTCTTGAGCTACGTGCTGCTTACGTCAAAAGTAGAACGTGTTCATAATAAAGTGACTTGGCTGGGTAGAAGGTGCAATAGTGCAATGAAAAGAAATCCCTGGCCGTCTATGAATGCGCATCATGCTGAGCTCATCCCGTATTCTACACTGGCCAAGAGTTTCGAGGAAGGGAATCCCTAACATCATTTTGCTGACAGTAGCTGTTAACAGCTTGCGACCCTTCAAACTTCAGTTCAAAGTAGTTTTCATTTTAACCATGGCAATATTACTTACAGCTCACTGGTTTAACCCTATATAAAATCAGACATCTGTATTTAAAGTGCAAATTGGGCTCTCATACATTACATCACATCCAGAGATGAACTAAAGCTGGAAGGCGGCAGAGCAAATCTCATTCTTCACTCAGTGACAGTTCATATATTAATCCAGATATAGAAATCAGAAGCCCCCTGAGTGTTTTTAGAAGAATTTCTTTTAAAGTCTGCTCTCCAATGAATACACTGTCTCACTTTGTCAACCGGCTTTGAAGTTTTTTGTTTTTTTTTCCATACGAGGAAATAAATTACCAACGTGTTTGCCAAAAAGATAATTAGCTGTGCAATTAATCCTTTAGACATACCGGTTTATTTAGTAGGGTTAATTAAGGACTGTCATACTGTTACATGAACGGAAAATACAGCCCAGAAAATTTGGTGATCCCCAATGCACTAAAAAAAAAGGCAGAACAATGAAGGACAGCTAGCCCCTCCTTTAATTTGTACCCTAAAATGCTACGGGGTTACCCCCTTTTCTATGCCAGCCGCCAGTCTCTGCAGGGAGAAATAATAACCTTACGTCAAAGGATTCTGAGCCAGTATTCTGTTCTGTACCTACAAGGTGCAAGGACCCCGAAAAACGCTGTCTGCAGATTAGTTACTCTTCCTTTTGGAGGAGACTCTAACTTAGCTAAAATCCCTGTACAGGTTTCAAGACTCTTTAATGGGCAAGGATATTGACGAACGTAGCTAATTCCGTAGCTTTAGAAAGACCGTTTTCTTTCTTTCTTCTGGAGGAGCGCTAATTTGTATTATATCCTATAAAGGTGATAGCATAAGCCACCGCTTTACAATTTGTAAGAGTCTGACCTCTGGGACCTCATTGATTATGAGATTGGAAGGGGCGCAGCAATAAATTTAGCTTTCCCACCCCCTCTTTAACGAGGGTTCCACAGGGGACTGATCTGCTGCAGATTTTATACACTGAAGATAAACCTTTATGTGAATTTTCTTCTTACACTGAAGTCAATTTAGAAAAATCCACAGTAAAATCCACAGCAGATCCACCCAGTTTGAATGTACCCTCACTATTCCCTGCACAGATCAAGGCTGGAAGTTGGGAAAACCTTAAGGGTATGTACACACAACGTCTTATGCCCCCCGCTTTTTTTGGGGGAGTTTTTGGGGCCCTGAAATGTCCCCCCAATTTATGGTTTTCAAACACTGTACACCACTCACTGATACCACTGTAAAATCCGTGCCGTTGATCACATATAAGCTGGATCTCTGTATTATGATAGACTTTGATGATGGCAAAAACACATTTCGGCCTTAAACAGGTTTTAGAACAGCAGTCATGGGGGGATAAACGGTTTGTTTAACACCCTGGCTGCATACGGAAGCTGGCAGGACACAGAGTTGTCCTATTACACAATGTGAGCAGCCTTTTAAAAATGAACAGTAAAAGGCCGAAAACCCCTTTAAATGTTTTTGTAACTGGACACTGAAAACCCCCAGCATAGCAGAACTGTACTCTGGCCCATGAAGAATAAGACTCCATGGTGATCTTTGGCCATGCGGCGTCAATTAACTTCGTATCCCATATTTACAGAACCGCATTTCAAATGCCCATTCCAAAAGAAATTTAGCAAAAATTTCCGCTCACCTTCCCATTCTTGCTTTTTAACCATTTTTTTAATATATTATTTATATATATATATATATAAAATATATATAAAAAATTAAAATATATATGTTTTATAATATATTGGTGGGGTGCGCCCCCTTAGAAGATCGCATTTCTCTGCCACAAATAGGTTTTTTGCAGCAGCTTTTTTCCCAAAGGGAAGGGGTTTACCAATTGCGGGGCTTCAGTAAAGGGAGGCCAAAAGTCGGCAAGGGGAAACCAGGATTTAAATTTACTCGGGTGGTAATTAAGAGTTGCTCACTGCTTGCCCAACTCAGGGGCCCCTGTTAAATAACCCGGGTCTTCATTAAACCAAGGGGGATGTGGCTCACAGCCCAGGGGGAGGACGTGTGCGGGCCCTGCCTGGGAGAGTATCCGGGGTTTTTTCCCCCTGGGTTTGAGAGAAGCCGGGCCCCAAGGCTATTTTTGTACGGGGTGAGTAAAATTTTTGGGGGGCTGGGTATAAACCCAAACCACTGCTAGAGGGGAACTCTCTGTACTTTTTAGTTAAAAACGGGGCGGCCTAGGTTTATTTTTTTTGGCTGAACATTTTTTTGCTGTGTTGAAGAATAAAGCGGGTGGAGGCCAGACTTCAAGAAAACCCTTTTGGTCCTCTTTTCCGTTTACCAAAGCGGCGATCCCAGACAGAAAAAAAATTACATATAGTAATGGCACAGCGGGGAAAGGTCTGCAATGGAAAATATATCCCACCCCGGGCCCCAAAACAGGGTTCCTGGAGAACCGCATTTGCTTGTCCCCAAAGGTTTGGGAAACCCCAAGGGAACCTAAAACCCTTTAGTTTAGGTGTCCACTTTTACCCAACACACGTTAGTGTTCGTATTTCCTTCCAGCCTTTCCCCCGGAGGGCTTTTCATTGAGAGTAACAAAGTTTTGGGGGGGTTTTACCGGGGGCCTTTTTTAAAATCAGCGACTGGGTGGGGGTAGTTTTGCTTTTGGCTGGAGAAGTTTTAAACTCTGGAGCCCCCCCTTTGTCTGCTAAAACCCAACTCCATTTTGGCCCTAAAAGGTTTAGGGGGTAATTAGACTGTTTTTATTAAGTGCACCAGAAGAGCAGGATTTTTGTTTTATTTCAAATTGGGGCTTGTTTTTGCTGCTGCATGTTTTTTTTTCCAAAAAATAAACAACCCGGGGACCCTTTTTGGTACCCCAAAGAATTTCCCCCTATATACTTTACACAGAAGGGGAAATAATTATTGACCCCTTTCCCTTTGGGGAAAATTGTGTAAGTTTTTTTTTCCACTGACAAAGACAGGGAACACCCCTAAAATTTTAAAAGGGTGGGTTTAATTTTAAACTTTGAGAGAAAATAAAATCCGGGAAAAATCAAAATGTAAAAAATTATACACGTTTATTTCCCATTTGCTGAGAGAAATAAATTTTTTATCCAACCAACCATTAAGATTTTTTTTGGCTGCTACAAAACCCAGTTAGACCCCCTCCAAAAAAAACTCATTACCTTTTTTTAAACCCCTTCCCCCGAAAATTTTGCCGTACCCTTTAACGGAAATTTTCCCGGTGGGGGTTTCCCCCCGCAAATTGCCGTATGAGTACTCACGGCGATTTTTGCGCCCCTCACAAAGGGGAGCGCGCAAGATCGGGGCAGGGAAACCGGGCGGTATATTCCCGGGCTGCATCATCCCCCATCCCCCACGGCCGGAGTGCGCTCCGGCCGGGGGGGTTTAACCCCCCGATGTCGCGACTTTGTGGCGCGACTTTCGCGGCGGGCCTGGGGGGGGGGGGGGGGGAATGGAGCTCCTCCCTGCCCGCCGATCTCGCCCCAGAAAACGGGGGCGGGAGCGCCGGTATTTGAATCCCCCTCCCAGACGCTCGGACGCTGAATAAACAGCACCCGGGGTTGTCGGGTTTAACGTCACATGCCCCACAAATGCTTTGGGGGAAAGCGTGACACAGTTCCCCATGGAAAACCAGCATACAGCTAAAAAACTGTATGCTAAAACCCCTTTTGGGAAAGAACGATTTTGCGAACTTTCTTTGCAATTCCCCTCTGGGGAAAAGGGGTAAAAAATTTATAAAAAAGGGGTTAAAAAAAGTGAAAAAAAGTAAAACACAAACACAAAAAATAAAAATAAAAATTTCGTACATCCCCTTTTCCCCCTTTTCAAACGCCCAAACGCCCTAAAAAAGATCAAAAAAAAAAGGGACCCATATTTGGTTTTTCGGGCCCCGTTCCGAAACCTCCCACCCTATAAATCTTCATGTTAATTAAAACCCCTACGGTGAACCGCCGTAAAAAAAAAAACCCCCCAAAAAAAAGTCCCCAGAATAGCGATTTTTGTTCATCCCCCCAGCACATAAAATGGAGTAAAAAGAATCAAAAAAATCATATCAACATCAAAGTGATGCCCAAATTAAAACGTCAGTTCACCCCCAAAAAAAAGTCCTTAAAAAAACCCCGATACGGAAAAAATTAAAAAAATTTTGGCTATTAAAAAGGGTGGGGAAAGCAAAATTTTTGTTTTTTAAAACCAAAAAAAACACTTTTTTTTTTTTTAAAAAAAATTGGGGCTTTTAAATAAAAAAAAAAATACATAAATTGGGGATCACCGTAATCGTTCCCCAACCCACAGAGTTAAAAATTTGTCCCCGGGTACTGCCCCGGTGAACCCCTATTTTAAAAAAAAAAATAAAAAACACTGCTAGGATTGCGTATTTTCTTACCCTAAACCCTTCCCAAAAAAAAGATTTTTTTAAAAAGATCATAAAAATCTTGTCCCCCCCCCCAAAAAAATTACCAATAAAAACGTCAACACATCCCCAAAAAAAAAGTCCCCCATTTCAGCCCCCATAAACAGAAAATAAAAACTTATTTGGGTCTCAGACTGCGGTGATGCCCAAAAAGGTTTTTTCCTTTTTTAAAAAAATGGTTTTTTTTATTTTTTGGGAAAAGCAGTAAAAAATTTAAAAAAATATACAAAAGTTTGGGATCGTTGTAATCTATCCCAAACCCGCTGAGTAAAAATAGCATTCATTTATACCCCAAAAGTGACCGCTGTAAAAAAAAAAATAAAAAACACTAAAAAAGGATTGCTATTTTTTGTACAAAAGCTTCACAAAAACCTTTAAAAAAAAGTGATCAAAGCATCAAAATGCCCCCCGTAATGTATCAATAAAAAAATCAACTCATCTGTAAAAAAAAGCCCACAAGCCAGCTCCATTGCCAAAAAAAATTTGAAAGCTTGGGTGTCAGAATTTCGACAACTTTAAAAAAGCAACTTTTTTTAAAAAAAATCGCTTCTATTTGAAAAGTAATTAAAAAAAAAAAACTATATAAAATTTATAAACATTGTAAATTTTAAACCCACCCCCATAGTAAAATTATTTCCCTTTATTTATCCCGTTGGGGAAACTGTAAAAAAAGAAACCCAAAAACAATGGCGAAAAATTCATTTTCCCCCCCCTCCCTTTTCCCCTGGCCCAATGCTAAAAAAAAACTACGGGGAAAATCTTGCGCCCAAAAAGGGAAAAACACCCCTTTGGTGAGACCCGAGGGGGGGTTGAATCCAAAATGGAAACAACTTCTGGAAGGGGTTTTACATGTTTTAGTAGTTTGGGGGGGTTTGGGGATGCCGACATGCCCCCCCCAATAACTGTTCGCCAAAAGCCAAAAAGCGCTCCCCCCCTTTAACCCCCCCGCCCTGCCCCAAAAAGCATTTTTTCAAAAACCCCCATAAAGGGGATTGCCGAAATTGGAAAAAATTGCGAAAAACAATTTTGGGGGTTTTTTTTTCCAAGTTCCTTGTAAAAATTTTAAAAATTTTCAGGGTAAAATTTTCAGATTATTGGAAAAAAAAAATATATTTTTTTTTTTTCAAAGCCGAACGCAAAAAAAATTTTTTGAAAAGCCTGTGGGTCGTATACTCACTAAACCTCTGGAAATAATTTTCCCTAAGGGTTGTAGTTTCCAATATGGGGTTTTTTTTTTGGGTATTTATTAAGGGTTTTTTAACCCTTTGGGTGGGCCCAAACCCCGAAAAAGGCCCCTAAATAAAATTTAAAAGGAAAAAAGAGGCCCCGAGTCCAATTTGGTGCTCCTTCAAAACTTGGGGGGTTGTGGGGTTTAGGCCCAAAAAAATGCACTAGGCCACATATGGGATTCTCTTTAAAACGGCAGAATCTTTTGGGGGCAATATTAATTTGCATTTCCCCGACACATTTACCGTATTCCCCCTTTTCAAAAATAAAATTTAAATTGAAAAACTGGGAAAAAAAGTGAAAAATTTTTAAAAATTTTACTTCCACTTTGCTTTAATTTCTGTTAAACACCAAAAGGGGTTTAAAAAACTTTCTAATGCTGTTTTGAATACTTTAAGGGGTTTTATTTCTTAGATTAGGTTTATTTATGGGGGTACCCAACATACAGGTTTAATCAAAGTCCGTTAGAAAATGGGCTGGTCCCCCAAAAAAATTTTATAAATTTTCAAATTTTTTTTGAAAATTACTACTAAAAATTTTTAAAACCCCCTAATGTCTAAAAAAAAAAAGACAATTTTAAAAAAAAGATGCCAAACTAAAAGCAACATATGGGAGATGCTAGTTTTTAAAAATATTTTGAGTGGAATAACTATCTGTCCTTTCATGCAAAAATTTTTTTAAGTTTGAAATTGGTAAATTTTTCCCCTTTTTCACCATAATTTGATATTTTTCACAAATAAACGATCAATTTTTTTTTGGGCCAAAATTTCTTACTATCTTATAGCACAATGTGGGCACGAGAAAACAATCTCTGAAACACATGGGTAGGTTAAAGGTTCCCCAAAAATTTTTTCTCCCCATAAAGTGGGCACATGACCATTTTTAAAAATAGGGGCCCGTCAAGAGGCCAAAAAATTTGGGTCCGGGGGTAAGGGGGGTTTAAAAACAGCTGTCTTTAAAAAGTCACCTTTGTAAAAGACCCGTCCACAACTCCCTCAGAAACTAATCTCTACAACATGGGGAAGACCAAAGAGCTTTCCCAAGGATGTCGGGGCAAGATCCTAGACCTGCACAAAGCTGGAATGTGCAACCCAAAAAAATTTAAATAAAAACAGTGGATTTAGAAGGGGACAACTGGTGGTGTAAGTGTTAAAAAAAAATGGAAGAAATAAAAAATTACTGTCAATTGGGCATCAAAACTGGGCAAACCCTGCCCAAAAACTCACCTCATGGGGGATCCTTGATCATTACCCACAATGGTTTAAAATCCTGTATGCCTGCAAGGGCCCCCTGCTCAAAGGCACATTGGCAGGGACATCTAAGCCCTTTCCAAAAACACCTGGGTGATTCTGTGAATGATTGGGAGAAAGGGGCTGTGGTCAATGAGACAAAATTGGGTTTTCTTTGGGAAATTTAGTCCCAAATCGCCCTGTTTTTGGAGGAAGAGAAATGCCCGCCCAAAGAACACCATTCCAACACCCTTTTCAACATGGAGGTGGGAAACCCTTATGCTTTGGGGGGGGTTCCTCTGCTAAGGGGACAGGGCAAATTTTACGCATCAATTGGGGAATGGATGGAGCCATGTACCTCCTTTCCTCCGCCAGGACGTTAAAAACATACAGCCAAGGCAACAAAGCAGTGGCTCAGAAGAAAAACATTAAGGTCATGGAGTGGTCAGACTGTAATCCCATCAAAAACTTATGGAGGAAGTTGAAGCTCAGAGTTGCCAAGCGACAACTCCAAAATCTTAATGATTTAGAGATGATCTGCAAAGAGGAGTGGACCAAAATTCCTCCTGACACGTGCACAAACCTCATAGTAAACTACAAAAAATGTCTTACTGCTGTGCTTGCCAACAAATATTAAGTTTAGTTTGCCAGATGGATCAAATACTTATTTCTCTCAGCAAAATGCATATAAGTTTATACAATGTGATTTTCTGAATTATGTTTTTGATATTCTGTGTCTGTTAAAATTTACCTACCCCTAAAATTATATACTGTTCATGTCTTTGTCAGTGGGCAAACTCACACAACCAGCCATGGATCATATAATCATTTCCTTCACTATATACATACACACACTAATGTATGTATAGATGTCTAAAATTTAATTATGATTCTCAATATGATCAAAAGTATATATTAAATAAAACCACACAAAAAGTGTTAAAAAAAACCGCATAAAAGCGGACAAGTACATTTCCTCTTCAAAAAACTTCAAATAAGGCATTTTTTAAGCAGATTTTAAAGAGGAAATTTACTCTTCAAAATACTGTGAACATACCCTAAATCTTCCATGGTGTGCGATTTAAACATTGAGACGATTAGTGTTAAAACTACATAGCAGTGCTTACACATTGAATTTAGTTGATTATATTCATCAGACCTGTCACTAAGACCTATCACAATGATGGCAGCGTAATCTTGTTGACAAGATACCATTCTGAAGCTATAATATGCCTTTAGGGTAGATCTTATCAAAGAAAAGCATAACCCACCTATGGCTGTGTTTAAACATTGCATTTTTGCCGAATTATGTGCAAACATTCTTTTTCTAAAGCTAAAAACATGATACGAAACTGAAAAAAATTATGCGGAGTTAAGCTGAAAAAGCTAAAAAATTGAGTTTCAAACATGGCAATATAGCACAAACACACTAAAACAGCGGCAAATATACAGCCATCAAGGGGGCGTTTCTATATAGGTGGCTGATTTTGGAGCTTTATCTCCATCTCATTATCTTTAATAGTTCATACAACATGTATGAATGGGACTGCGAAAGAATTCTGACCTCAAAAAACTGTAGTATACCTTTTTTATATAGGTTTGGCCAAAGACACTTTTTAGCGACCCAAAGTTTTGGGGGCTTCGTTCCACATTAGTATATTTAGACACATTTATGATTCTTTGACGCCAAAAGTTTGTTGCAGAACATATAGAACAGCCAGACTAAGTTAAAGGTTTTCTGCCTGAGTTGTTCTGCACCTGTATGTATGACCTGCAGAAGAACAATTTCATGCATTCTGGCGCAGTCTATACTACCTTAAAGCTATTTAGAACTGATCTGTTAGCGCCAGAACTCATACACATCGGCCATAATGTTTTATCCCCCAGTCGGGATACTGTAAAAGTTTATCCCAATGGATACCGTGGTTGGGCCACAGACTTCTATATTGCAAATGTAGTCCTAATTGGACTACGTTTGCCCTACTTAGCGAACATATATTGTTGTTTTTGCATCGGACACAAAAAGCATGGTCGACTACGTTTTTGTATCCAGTGCAGAAACCAAACACATTCGCTAAACAGGGGAAACATATTCCAATTAGGATTATGTTTTCCATATATAAGTCACTGACCCTGTCGAAGACCCAGTTGGGATACATTTTTACGGTAGCCTGAGGGATACCACGAAAGGGGGCTGAAAATGGTATTTAAATGGGTAAAACTGATGGCAGGTATTGGCTGTAGTTAACAACCAGGGCTTGCTAATAAGAAGTGGGCTCAGATCCTGATCCAACTCTATAATTAGACATCTTGACTTAAATGTACATCTTCATTTATATAGTGCCAACATGTTCCACAATTCCAACTATTCAGAGCATACATGTTCAAACCAAATTGGACATTACAGTGTAAAAAACTATTTAACAATTTGAGAAAACAGGGGTGAAACAAGAGGTAAAAGTGTTTGCTTTGTTCTGTGGATAGGTGATAAATTTCCATGGTTTTGGGTTTGCCCCATCTGAAGCCCGGGTCGATATAAGGTTGATGGTGGGAAATGCAATGATGAGGGTAGTGAAAAAAGGGAACAAACTTCTTGTAAAAGGAAAAGTAAGTTAAGGCGGGAGGGTTTTTTTTGAATTGCTTTAAACCCACATTCCAAAGAATTGGTGCAGCATAAGTAAAGTCTTGAAGACAAGAGTTGGAGGTTTCAATTTTAAAGGATATTAGTCAAAAATTTTTTGAGAGAGCAGTCACCTCAACAAGACAGGTATAAGTTACAGAGATGGAACTGACATCGTTCAGACAGTTATCTTCTGGATATGCCATATCCCTTTTATGATTGAGCTTTCTTCTGGTTTTCTTCTAACTTCCCTGGTCACTTCAATGTCTTATTTGCAGGCTCTACTTCTCCACAACTACGCCTCGATTTTGGCTTTCCTCATTGTACAGTCTTAGTTCCTCTCATCTTTTCTCTCTACACAGTCCCTATTAGACAAACTATTAGCAGATCTGGCTTTCAGAGCCATCTATACGCTAATTATATAGCTCTTAAAGTGAAATCAACCCTGCGATACTACAAAACACAAATGACTGTCAGTTGTCTCTAACATTGTGTCTTCTCTCCATCTAAAACAGAATCTCGCAGTGAACTTATGGTTCTGCCATCTACTCACCTAACAAAATGCAATATTTCTATTTCAGTATGTGGTACTATCTGAACTCCTAAGCAGCATGCTACTGTCCACTTGTTCAACTGTTACATACTGTGGAAATGGACACGCTTACTGCTGCTCTAATTTATTGTCGTTTTGACCATTGAAGCTGATAACGGTCTCCCTCTCTCCAATATGAATTGCCCACATCTAATGAATAATGCCCCTTGTTTTGCCAGTCTGGCTGGGAGGCCACCAACGTGTTGCCGGGTATCTGCATAAATTGCAGTATAAAATGAGATTTTTAGATACCATCGGCATAATAGATTGACCTGGGAAGGGTTATGGCTTCAAATACAGACAAACGCCTGTCTAAAAGGGCAGAACCCCCACTAGTAATTCAGCCTTCACTAACAAATCATCCTACAAACTGTATTCCTTATATTTAAAACTAAGTTTAAAAAAAGGGTTAAAAATAGCATATATTGCAGTATGGTGTAGCAGGTTCAGCAATGCAGAATGCACCCAGACATCTCTACCGTAAACTTCCGCACGCCATAAATAAGACATACAGGCAACATAGGTAAAAAAAAAAAAAAAAAGAACCCAAAAGGTTCAGAAGATAATTAACATGGAATGGTTATTTTCCCCATTTATAATGTCTCTGGCGTGTGATCGCAGCAGGAATGCGATTATATGCGGGTGCATCCCATCAGACATAAAAAAATGTAGCAGTCTGTAAACATTTCGTTTCTGCTTTACATTCAGCCACATTAACTCTGGCCATTTAATTAGCTCAGTCTCTCATACATCCCCAATGCCTATTATCTGATGACAATTCATTTTAACAGGGATGACAAACATTTCATTTCAGCCAGCTGAGGACAAATGTATTAGGCAGAGCACATAATGCTACAGGTTATGAATATTAAATTAGGAAGTCAGACAACTAGCATTTGCTGTGATGTATGCTTGACATATTGCTGTACTGATAATGCAGGTAATAGCATCTAAAACCAAACAGGATCTTTTAATCTCATAGACACATTTTCCTGCAGAAAAACATCATGCTGTGCTAAACGCTATTGTCTTAATAATCTGACAATAGCGATTGCAACTGCCATATTGCGTCTTCAGCTGGGTGTGGTTACAGCACCTTCTGATATATAAGATAGATTTATTACAGAAGAAAAAATATTACTCTGATACTGTATAGCAATTTTTTATGAAGATTATTACTCCACCACTGTTATTGCATGTATAGAACAAGCTATATTATATGATGTCATCAGCAGATCAAGGATGGATACAGCCTTTGCATTGACCCCCAGGACTTTCAAACTAGCCCTCTGTCCAAGGATCTGTCCACACAATTAAGAGTACAAAGCAGCAATGTCTGTTGGTCAATGGTCAGGACTTCCGTCGTTGATTGGGCACAGTGGGTCTCGGTTAACTGTGGCATAACAGTGAAATTGCTGCTACACATAACTCCTAGTGTAAGCACCTCACTTGCGTTCGGACGCCATCATGGCCCGTCCTGGGGATTCATACTTGGCTTTTGGATCGCCGTCCTTGGTAGGACGATATTAACAATCTTTTAAAACCGAGGAATATTATATAATGGCCTCAGCCAGCTTTATTGAGGCAGGTGTGTACAACCGTTTATAGCCAAAACAAACGCATAAAAAGAAATCCTCGGCTGTCTGGCCACTAACTCAAATTCGGAGTCCCTCTATGTACATATATCTTTGCATATCGAACATCAACACAAAACTACATTATTCTCACTTTTGTACCTTGATTCACATACGCCTCTGAGGGCTAGAGCTCTCTCTCCCAGCTCTGTTGCTCCAAATGTTCAGGTAGCAACCATGCCCCTGCTCACCTGCAGTACGAGCCCTTTAATAGGCCTAGTAAGACCTGGTACTAGAACATGGGGATGGCCTCCCACCCAACGCTATGACTGTCTCGGGAAAGGAAACCCATACCTGGCTGTAAGGCAGTCATACTAGCTACCCGTGTCAGTAACCTATTGCTACTGACACCAAAAAGTTTCCTTCCCCCACCGAACCCAGGTTTTCAGTGGCACGTCTGTAGCAGGTATCATGCTGAATTCCACCTAGTGGCAGAAACCTGCAACTGCACAAGGTCACTCTGCCACACTAGCTACAGCCATAGCAGATATGGCAGCCGTTATGGGTCCCTCAGGTCAAGAGGGGCAAAATTAGATGCAAGAATATTCTACTTCTTTGTAGGGAATAACAAGCTGGTGGCTTTCTGCTATCTTGCACTAGTGTATGGGTTCTATTAAACATGATGCTGTAACTTATTCTTTTACTACTGCTACTTAAAGGGAACCTGTCAGTTACTTTGTGCTGCCTGAATAAGAGGCAGCAGGAAATAGCTGCCGGTTACCTGGTCCCAAACATGTGGGTTTTACCCTGAAACACTGGGCCAGGTGAAAGGAGCAACCACCATAGCCGAGAAAGACGAATCCATGCTTTGACTTCTCCCTGCACCCCCCAGCTTAACTGACAGGTCTATCTCTATAGGCACACATGTAAGAGAGCGAGCCGTTCAGCTGAGGTGGTGGGGAGAAGCCGCACATCAGACTCCTCTATTCTGGGCCTACATGGTTGGGAGCAGGTAACCTGCCGCTATTCATACTGAACGTCATTTGGGCAGCAGAAAGTAGCTGACCAGGTTCCCTTTAAGCTCCTGTTTTAGTTTCCTGTCGTTAGTTGGTGGAGGCCCATCTCATTTTGCTATGGGGCCATATAAATTCTAGTTACGTCCCTACAGCACTTAATAGTAGAAGGTTACTATTAATCACTATTAGTAATAATGTGCTTCCTTCTTGCTATATAATGATATAACTTGTAGTCTTGATGTTCCTAGTTATTGTAATATCCTTACAGTACCATAATGTTGCCTTGAATAAACCAATATACGACATTTTTTAATATGTGCCTATACAATTTACCAACATCATCCTTTATGCCTCAGTTTGTACATGCTTAGCCATTACATGCAGTTCGAAATTTGACAAAGTCATTTTTATGTAGCACATTCTGGTAGAAGAATCTTTCTATGTGAGCAAGGGTTTGCTCACACATCAAGTTGCATAGATCCAAAATCACTCCCCTCCAACCGAAAAAACAAACCCAACAACTTATAATTAGGCAATCATTAAAAATAAACTAGTGCAATTTGCCATATAAACAGTAAACATACCACAACTAAAATTACAGTATATGTGGATCAACCAAAGATAGAACACCTGAGAAACAGCTGAGGAAACAAAGAAAACATATGGGGGATCCTGGACATCCCAGTGTTGGTAAAACTCTGCACTCTATCTATCCATTTTTTTTTTCACTGACAAACAGTACTGTGTATGACCCAGCTCTGCATGCAGATGCTTTGTAGCAAACATTTTTTTTACTAAAAGAAGATAATGGCAATAATATTGCTTGCTCACATGACGTATTGGGGTATATACCTGTGCACGCCACAATATGCCTGCTGTTGAAAGTACGCACTGGCTAGCACTACAGCCCGGCCTCTGATTCAGTCTAGTCTTCCCCAGCGCGTAAGCACCCAAAAGAAGTAACGTCACTGCTTTTCACGAGCGTGTAGTGTGCGCCGGGGGATACACTGGCTCATCGTAGCACTCAATGAGTGCTAGGATTTTACCATATTTACAGGCCGTACTTGGGACGCATTGCAGTACAATTACACGAAGAAATACACCATGTGAACATACCCTAAGAGCATGATGCAGGGGATATGTACAATTTGTACATCTTGGCTAGATCATTAAGTACAAAAAGATTCTTTAGTTGGGGTTATAGCTGTAAGCAGTTAATGCAATATAATTTATAAGGCTGAAAAAAAGCCATAGGCCACCCAGTTCAGATTACTATCCTGCTGATCCAAAGGAAGGCAAAACCACCCATGGGTTAGAAGCCAACTGTTCTCATATTAGGAAAACATTTCCTATCCTATTCCACATCAGAATATCTCCCTGAACAAAGAATAGACTCCAAAAATCCAGCAATTAGACCCCGATATGGTGGGTCTACCCACTGTGCAATATGAATTTAATGTTAATAAGTAAAGGCGGCTAAACTAGCTGTGGTCTCTGAAAACCGGAGAATGCTAGGAGGAATACATGGGCAGAGAGCTCATTTTACAAATAACATGAAAGGGCAATGCCTTGTTCATCATAAAATATTTGGTAGGCGCAGGTCCCACCTGAATGACCCTTCCCTATTGGAAGTAAGGGGACGTCTGTTACCTAGTCACGGTCTATACGGAGTACAATTAAAATATTGCAGTGCTTGTGCATTGCCTTATTCATTGAAATCTGTTGGCATTACTGTATTAGACAAGAGGACAGCATTTTCCAGATATGAATGGTATTCATGATATAGCCTGTGAATATGCCTTAAGAATATTGGTTACCTCCTAAAAAAAAACATGATGAACTAACAAAGTTAAAATACACCAACTTTCTCAAATATATGCATATATCGGATTAGTTAACTGAAACCTATTCCTTTCTGTAATTCAATAACAAAGCATACGGGGGAGGAGGAAGGACTGTGAGTTTGCAGCATGTACCATAAATGAAGAGGAGATCTGGGTGGCTATTTACTTGATGTCAGAGGTTATTACATTAGTGTCAATAAAATATGGATTCCTGTGTATTGTGGAGCAGAAGGGGGCTAGAAGCAGCAGCAAAAGATAAACTTTGGAACAACTTTATCCTCGGTGTAGAATGGCTGCTGCTTAAAGGTCATCCCAGACATTGATGGCATATCGATAAGAGCCAAGCCGTTGTACTCAGAACTCCAACTGAAAAAATAGAGAGTTCTCCATTCAAAGTAGGGAATTTTAGAAGCTGTTTATGAGATAAGTATGGGTTCTAGAGGTGTGACCCGCACCTATCTGACATTGATGCCATATCCTATTGGGCCCCATTCTCTTTAATATATTGATAAAGGATTGCACAGTAGGATATCAATGATACTAAGCTCTGTAAAGTAATCAACACAATAGGATCATGTTCTATTACAAAGGGATCTGGATAAGTTGGAGGTCTGGGCAGAGAAGTGGCAGATGAGGTTTAACACCGATAAATGCAAGGTTATGCACATGGGGAGGAAAAATCCATTCCATGATTACATGTTAAATAGAAAAACACTGGGAAAAAGTGACATGTAGAAGGACATGGGAATCCTGCTGGACAATTAACTTAATTGTAGCAGCCAGTATCAGGCAGCAGCTGCCAAGGCAAATAGGATCATGGGGTGCATTAAAAGGGGGCATAGATGTACATGATGAGGACATCATTCTACCATTATACAAGTCACTGGTCAGACCACATGTGGAATATTGTGTACAGTTTTGGGCACCAGTGCTAGGAAAGACATTGTAGAGCTTGAACAGGTACAAAGGCGGGCAACAAAAATAATAAAAGGACTGGGTGGACAACAATACCCAGAAAGATTAGCAAGATTAGGGTTATTTAGTTTAGAGAAAAGACGGCTTCAGGGGAACATAATAAATATAATTAAATACATTAAAGGTCAATATAGAGATCGAGCTAAAGATTTATTTATACCCAGGACTGTATCTAGAACAAAGGGGCATCCTCTACGCCTTGAGGAAAGAAAGTTTCTACATAAACATAGAAAGGGATTCTTTACTGTTAGAGCGGTGAGACTGTGGAACTCTCTGCCAGAGGAACTTGCTATGGTAAATTCAATAACAGAGTTCAAAAAGGATTTGGATGCATTTCTGGAGCATAATAATATAACAAGTTATAGTGACTAGGACTCTGGAGTAGGGTCATTGATCCAGGGATTTATTCTGATTGCCAGATTGGGAAGACATTTTTTCCCTAAAATGAGGACAATTGACGTCCACCTCATGGGTCTTCTTCTGGATCAACACTGTAGCACAATAGGCTGAACTGGATGAACGTTTGTCTTTTTTCGGCGTTACAAACTATGTAATTATGTAATGTCTGTGATGGCAAAGCTCCTTTAAGGGTATATTCACAGGGCAGATTTGGATGCTGATTCTGGGGACGGATTTTGTATCCAGAATCGGTGTTTAAGCCGACTGTAAAGCGATTTACACTATACTTTACATTTGACACAAGTATTATCGGCGCGTAATGTCCGCTCTTCCTAAGAATTGCTGATAATAGTCAAGTACAGGAGACAGAAATCTGTCTTGGGCAGTCTGTATTTCCTGACTGCAATTCCACGACAGCAAATGCAGAATTTTCAGCGAGGAAACATCATCAGCGCCGAAAAAGCAGTCATGTGAACCTACCCTTTGTGTGAATACAGTGAGAGATTCGGTGAAACTCTTTACAAAGTAGCTATGTCTACCAGAAAATGAATCCTTTACAAACAGCTATATCCTCCTCATTTAGCTGGGTTGCATGTTACATAGAATATTGTATTCTTTTAGCAATGTAAAGATGAAGCTGCCGATGTAAGATGAGAAAATGTTTGCTGCTTATAAGGATGCATTGATAAATTAATTCACCAGTTTTATGATTCACTTTAGGTAAATTTATGAGAAAAATAGTTAAATTGATTCTCTTGTTATATCCTATGGACCAGCAGTTTGACGAAACTACAGTAACAAAAAGCAGGTAAAACGATCTGCTTAGCCAGGATCTAATGCTTTTGCCATTAAGATGCTGTATACAATCAGCTCCCCCTGCACAGCTGGTATCTTGAAAAGAAAAAGAATCACAGCAGATTTTGATCTCTATATTCTAAATGAAAGTAAAACTTTTGTCCCTCTAATACTAAGGGGCTGTTTATACGGCACAGGACAAATACCGGTCGGCTGCTGGGGGACGGCTTTTCTCCACGATTAGGACAAATGAACATGTTCTATGTTTACCGGGCGGAAAACCCGTGCAGTGGAGACTGCTGTGCGGGTTTTCCACAGAGGCCCATGTTAAAAGTTTTCACCCGGTTTGCAGACTGTTTTCAAAACCGTCTGAAAAACCAGGTGAAAACCCGTGCCATGGGCCTAAGGGATTTCATCTGAATTGCTAATGATATAGTGGCTCGCAAAAGGGAGTACATCCCTCACATTTTTGTAAATATTGTATTATATCTTTCATAGGACAACACTGTCTTCACTTTTGTGGCCAGTGGTCTAGTCATTGATAGCAGTGTGTGAGTTATTTTGAGGGCACACCAAATTTACACTGTTATACAAGCTGTACACTGACTACTTTACATTGTATCAAAGTATCATATCTTCAGTTTTGTCTCATGAAAAGATATAATACAATATTTACAAAAATACTAGTATACTTCTTTCTCGTGAGATACTGTATATTTTGGAAAAAAGTCTTGTAATTTCATACAGTCGCTTTCTGCTTTTTTTTCTCATAACCTACAGGTTCTCTTTATAATGGAGATAACCCTGTAAGATAGATACATTAAATTACACTATTTTATATCCAACTGGAATTGGTCTAAGTATATACCAAAAGCTGTGGAAAAAAAACTTATACTGTAAAGTAAAGCGATCCTGTAAACATATTTATGCTACTGGAAATAAATTGTGAAATACACAATACTACAGTTTTGTAAAATATTGTAGTGCACAGTAATTACATCATTCAACACTTTACCAGAAAAATGCTGAAAGTCCATGGATTCTCCATTGATATCAGTATAATCTTGGGATTTAAACACCTCAGGGTGGTAATCTGTTAAAAAAAAAAAACAAAAAAAAAAACAATTTTTATTGGAAAACAATGATATACTCAACTCAAACTAAATTGATACAAGTAAAATAACTATATTTCAACAACTATATTTACAACAAATATACTTCTAATGAAGAAATATTTTCTTTGACGGTCATCTGCTTGTATTGCTCATAGAAAGGAATATAGCTATTGATATTACTAAAGAAAGGGTTACATTTCTACTTTCTGGTATCTGGTAAACAAGTTCAGTTATTTTTGTAAATAGTCAAATAAATAAAAGCTTGTATTTGTGGGGTTCAGGCTACTAAAATAGGTGTTTCAGCCACAAAAATTGTGTCTAAACAGGGCCCGGCTGGGGTAAAAAGAAAAAAAAAAGTTCTACTTGCCTGCAAGGTTCCCTGCCACTCCAGAGCTGCCTAGTATCTGTTCTGCAGCACTTCTGATGTCTTTTTCCAACAGAGAAGGCTCTCTCCACATTCTCCACTGCAGTGAGTGAATGGAGAAGCAGCATCTCCTGTCTGCTGGCATGAGACATTGAACGAACACTTTGAAGCAGCAAGGGGGGAGAGTACAACTTTTTTTTTTCTATTTTACCCCAGCCTGGCCCTATTTAGATGTATTTTTTTGTGCCTGGAATAATATGTTAATGTCTGAAAAGAGTTTCCACACATTCATATCTTGCAGATGGTAATCAGATCTTTGCAAACCTTTATTTTTTATATATATTGCTACTAATTTATGGTTCAGGCCCAGATATATAATGATGCCACTTTCTAGAAAACCACAACATTCTTACTAAATTCTAAGACTATGTTCACACGGCTTAAAATTGGACGCATTTCAGTCCGTAATTACGCACCGGAGTGTGCAAATTACGGCTGGAATACGTCCCAGTCATTACGGTAATCCACAGTTCTCATAGAGAACTATGGATTACGTCTCCTCTTCCTGCTTGGCGAATCCGCCGAGGGGGGAGATAAGTGACAGGTTATTTTCTAGCGGCGTATACGCGCCGCTGGTAATGAATGTCTATGGGCCAGCGAGGTGCCGGCCCCCCGCCCCCTTCCACACGGCGTAATTGTGGGGCGTAATTACGCCCTGCAAATAAGCCGTGTGAACCCAGCCTAAGGCTCTCTGATCAGTTGATTGCTTTGCAGCTGGATAACATCCAGATGATTCCCCCTCCCCCAGCACTGCTTGCCTATTAAAAAAAGATTCTACCTACGATGGAATTACATAGTCCATTCATGTAGTCCATTTCTATGCCATAAGTATGTTTTCCACCCTGGACAGTCCTACGCCGAACACTTGTGTCAGAGAATAAAATGTGACTACTGCAGCCAATCAGGTACTGCAACGTGCACAAGCCGACCTGCAGAAGGTGAATAGCCGACCCTGCAGCATTGGAATGGAGGTGAGTGAGGTTAGCCTGGGAAACCTCTTTAAGGGTACGCTCACACGGCAGAATTGCGGGCCCTGCTTTTGGGCGTAATTGTGCTGCAATGCGCCCGACGTATAGCCCACAACTATGGTAAAAATGATCTGTCACTCTTTGCTGGCGCTTATGCGCGGGGGAAAACGAGAGTGAATGGGGTCCGGCACAGAGCGCTTTAGAAGTACGTGCTGGCCAGCGCATACTTCTAAAGCAGCAGGCGTATAGCGATGCGCACAGCACGTGCTGCTGTACGCCTGCAATAAGCCGTGTGACTTAAAAAACTAAAAAAATTTTACATGCTGCATGTTTACACTCTTGTGCTATGGTGCACAACACCCTCACAGGATACATTTAAATGGCATAACCTATAAAATTGCATCAAATATTTTTTTTTATGTGAACTGGCTTTACTAGTATAAATTCAGAAGTGTGAGCCCTATTTAATCCATTAGTAATACATGTCCTCAATGTATTTTATCACCTACTGTATATATTTTCCCTAGAACAGATTTTCTCACATTAGCCAGTACAACATGTGCTCACTGAATTCCAGGTGTCATGTGGATATCATTAATTTGCATTATGTGTAGTCACGTCTTGCCATTTTGTTGTGTATGTGGCTAAAAGAGCCCTAAGTGTTTGGGAGAATTTTAAGCTTCAGACTCCTCTGTATGCAACTGTGTGTGTGATTTCACTGCCTTATGCTTTAACAGCATGACAAAACCTGAGCTAAAACTATTGTCAAATCTGTTCCTCTCCTTTATGGGTATGTTCACACGGGTTAATTTCGGAGCGCATTTCGCCGCGTATTTACGCTCTAATATGGGCGAGATGCGTGCCGAAATTAAAGTGATACATAGTTCTCATAGAGAACTATGGATTACGCCTCCTCCCCCCGCTCGTTCAACACAATCATATTGTACGCGCGGGGAGATAAGGGACATGTCAATTACTTGTGGCGAATACGCGCCGTGAGTAATGAATGTCAATGGGGCTGCCGCTCCCCCGCGGGTGTACGTGCGTATTAGCGCAGCCTCCTGATACACACGATGTGCTGTGGCACGTACATTGTGTGAACATACCCTATCAGTGTGTGCTGTATCCAGTGATGAAATGTTTCTAGCCTCAGACTAAAGAAAAGATTTCAGGCTTCAAGCTGGAAAAAGTATGGAGCTTTATCAAAACTAGTACCAAGAAAAACTGGAGGAGCTATCCTTATTTAAACCGCTTTCACTTCCCAAAGGTCCCTGAAAGCTGAAATGTCATTGGCGGTTATTGATTACTCCTCCCCTTTCCGATCCACAAAAGTGACATTGTTAACCACATAGAAATGGAGTGATTAACCCCTTCCTGATGGATGGTCATAATATGGCTCTAAATTTTTTCTTTCCTTGTCTTCTAAAAGCCATAACTTTTTTATTTTTCCACCTACATAGACATGAGGGCTTTTATTTTGTGGGACAAGATGTGCTTTCTAATAGTGTTATTCATATTATCATAGAATATACTGGGGAACGGTAAAAAAAATTCTAAGTGGGGCAAAATGTGGAAAAAAAAAAATGTTCGCAGGAGTTTTTTTTTACGGCGTTCAATCTTTGGTAAAATGATGTGTTATCTGTATTCTACAAGTCGATACGCATCTGGCAATACCAAACATTTACAGTTTGTCATGTTTCAATACCGTAAAAAAAAATTCCAAACATTTTCCATTTTTGAAATTTGCACCGTGGCACCATTTTGTGCGAGTAATAACCAATAGCTCTTGACAGATTGGCTCACAGCTGCTATAGTAAATGATTTAGCGAATACAAACCAAATGCAAAAGTGCTTATTTGTACTGTCCCCATCATTACAGATATGATCTTTGTATCGAGAAAACCCCTTTAAGCTTTTCTGTACCTAATACAAAGCAATCAATTTAGGATCCTTACCAACATATTAAATTAAGAGTATAAAGTACATTACAGGCGCCATTTTAATATAGTTTTTGAAGTCAAAATCAGTAGTGGTTTAAAAACCAGAGAAGACCAACAGTGAAGATTTGAAGACCAAATTATAAGTCTTCGATTGTCAGGCAGCCCGTTAGGTCCCTTTTCTAGGTATTTCCTTATAGGTTCACGTACATGGCAGACCTGAGGTTCATTGTTAGGCTATGTTCACACGGCTTAAAATGGGCCGTATTTCGGTCCGTAATTACGCGCCAGAGTGCTCCAATTACGGGCCGAAAACGGCTCATTCATTAAGGTAATCCACAGTTCTCATAGAGAACTATGGATTACTTCTCCTCTCCCTGCTCGGCGAATCCGCCGGGCGGGAAGATAATTGACATGTCACTTTCTAGCGGCTTATACGCGCCGCTAACAGTGATTGTCTATGGGCTGGCGAAGTGCCGGCCCCCCGCTCGCTTTCCCGATCCCGCCCCCAGCCACACGGCGTAATTGCTGGGCGAAATTACGCCCCGCAGTTAAGCCGTGTGAACGTAGCTTTAGGCCCTCAGCCATCATGGCAACCCATTAGCACCACAAGTTTACATACCAGGGGAGCACCAATGGAATTAGATCAGGTTTCCCCTCCCTCTATAAAACCATGTAGGTGCTGTATTCGCAGCATCTAAGTGGCTATACATGCAGTCAGAGGTTTACCCAATGAAAACAATTTGGCTGCTGCTTCAATTGTAAACAGGTATATTGACAGTATTTTTATTAAACTACTAGAAATGCCCATGTAGTGGATTCAACTGTCCCTCTTAACGATTGAAAAGTACATCTTCCGGGGGCAGAATGTGCATGTTCCAAGTTTTATGGACAGTTGGCCAACAGTTGAGCAAATGTAATCCATAGCTATGGATATGTGGCAGTTACCTGCTTTTAAATCGGGATACCACTCAACAGTTTCATCTAAATGGCTACAGAAGAAAAATTTCAGCATGAATTTCCCCTTATTTTGAATAATATTCTGCCCTCTAATGATGATAGCTGCTGACCATGCCCTTAGTATACAAAGCACAAGCTGAAATATCATCTCTACAAAATAGGAGGTATCAGCCTTATTGGGGCCCAAGAAACCCAAAAAAAACCCAAAATTAAGGAGCGTTAAGTTCTCAATTTAAATTTTCGGGAACTTTTAGTAGAACTGATACAAGACACTGCTGTTCTATTTAATTTAACCCCTTCCAAACACCCCATTGACTATAAAGTTCTTGTAAATTCTGCATCATGGAGATCGTGCAGCTGCAAAACAAGAGCCACTGTACTTACAGCCAAGCCCCCAAAAAGGGATAAGGCTTATTTCCCCCCTGCTTTTGACCGTATACAAAGATAAATGACAGGTTTTTCCCCCTCCCTCATGAAAAGCCCGGTGGGGTTTTAAATGCAGGAGCTGATGGATCTTAATAGACCCGTATTAGCTTTGCATTCATTGTGGGATTTTAAATTTCCCTCTAAAAATTTTGGGTTGTCTAATACGTTTTTTTTTACTAGGCAGTTGCCCCCTGTTGGATGGTTGTGTGAGCAATTTTTTTAAAAGGTGACTGCACCTGTAAAATTCTTCCGTTCACTTTTGGGTTATATTACCCCTACGGAATGATTTATATCCGCCATTAACTGAAGTATGGGCCTGGGCGGCCCTTTAACAAAAATGGGTGGGGGGAGGTTCAGTATGAAACACAGTGATAAATTCCCCCGTAAACCAAGGAGGCGAAAGCATTTTCTCCACATAAGGAACCTTAAGAGGGCAAGCCAAAACCAACCGGGGCCACTTTTCCATTTTTAAGAACAGGAACTGGGCTAATTTCCCCCAACTCATCAAAATTTTAATTTAAAATTGGAAAAACTTGCTTGGTCTGGAGTTTCTATTCTGCTTCGACTTTCGGATGGAGGGGCCCCCTTTTTGGCGTCAACAACATGAAAACCTATCCATCCTGGGTTTTCAAGGGTTTTCCGTGGGGTGGGTTTTGGGTGGGTGGGGAATTTTTTTGGACTTTTCCCCTTGGGAAATTTGAGCATGTTGCAAACACCTTGTTTTTTAAATTTTCCCCAAAAAAAATTAGGAGTTCTGGGCAAAGGGGGTAACCCTTTTTAATAATGGGGCCCCCAAAAAGGGCCGGGGTATATCACATAAAAAATACATGAATTACAAAAATTTATTTTACTGGCACTTTTTCCTTTCCCCTGAAAAATAAAAAAAAAAATTTCCTTTTTAAATTGTTTTTAGATTTTTACATAGTATTAAAAAAAAAAAAAGAAATTTTATTTTTAAAAAAAAAATTAAATAAAGCCAAAAAAGGGGGGTTTCCGGACGATTAAAAGCCATTCGTCACGGGGGAAAAGTAAAAAAAGAAACTTATACTTACCTCCCGGTTCTCCGTTCACTCCAGCTCCGGCATTCCCTTTCCGGGCTGAAGCAGTAAAAATTTAGCGTCAGGTGACAGCTTCACAATTTTCGGCCAAAAGGCCACTTGCAAGTGAGTTTGGCCGTATTGGCGGGGGTTGTCATGTGAAAGATGGACTTTTACTGTGATCTGTTTAACCACCGCAGCGAACAGGAGTGTCTGGGAGGCAATAGAACTTTTTTCCAAATTTTTTTTTCAAACCCCATGGACGAACGGTATTTAAACAACCCGGGAAAAACCCTTTGAGTACCCAGTAAAAAAAATAAATAAAATAGTAGAATAACTGAGCACAAAAAAGCATGAACAGTGGTAAATTGCCCAGTCAGTAAGTGGTTAATGGCAGCAAAACCTTGTATTGTTGATCTAATATCGATGGCCTATGCTGAGGATATCAATTTTGTAAGCCTAGATTAAAAAAAAAAAAAAAGAAAAAAGGAATACAGACTACATTGTCCCTCGCAGTGGTCAGTAAGTCTATTGTGTACAGTATGTATATATGCAGTGATCACATTATCTACTGTACAGAATTCTGGATATATCCTGAAAATATGGCATACATAAAGTGGTCCTATTTGGCTACTTATCTCACTGACTAATACAGCTGGTGTCCACCTCCAGTTAGCATCATTTTTTCATCCAATATGAGAATGGAAACACGTGATAAGTTTACATTCGGAAACTTCCAATCCCCATTACATCAATGTTTCAGCTTTAGTATAAATGTCATTGAAGAAACTGAAATCACAGAACTCCATAGCAGAAAAAATGGCTGAAACAAGGGTTGACAATTAATTATTTCTAGCAATCGCTCACTAAACCTAAGACTTCCTTAGGGACAACGCGTTAATAATTTACCAGTGTTACCAAGTTATATTCAATTTTGTCACTACTTGCACTGCAGAGGGGGACCGCTTCCAGAACAGATATATCTGGCATGGCTATTATCTCTAAAGTATGGCAAGTGTATACTACTCCCAGCACATAGTATCCTCAGTCCAACCAGATCTGTAACTAGCACCAGGAACAATGACCTATTTGTACAGTAAAGAAAATGGACTATTTCATGAGAAATGTCAGCAAGCAACGTCACTAGGACTCCAGCTTCCTACAGGCAGGTCTATACCTTCTTTTCCCAAAGTGTCTAATGTCAACCATTATACATTAAAGGGGCCCAAGTTCTAGTTGTTACGGTCCTGTATGCATGAAACACAAAAGTTTAGGGTTAGATACCTAAATGTATAACTTGGGAGAAAAAGTAGAATATTATTTTATAGAGAAAGTAGATACTTGGAATAAACTTCTAGCAAATGTGGAGGGAAAATCAGCAGTAAGTGAAAGTAAATCTGGCTGGGATAAACATGTATCTATCTATCTTAAAATAAGAGTACAGTGTTCCCTCAACATACAATATTAAATGGTTCCTGGAAGAACAATGTATGTTAAAACCATTGTACATTGAAACCAGAACTAGTAATTGGTTCCAAAACCCCATTTGTGACCCCAGCATAGTGCAAAATAAACATTAAAGAATATAAATCAAATAACTAATACAGTTAAAACAATACTTAAACATAACAGTTAGAAAGAGCTGCTGGAAGCTGGAAATTACTTTGTATGTTGAGGACAGGAGCTTGTTTGAGTCATGTACTTTATACACAATGTACCAGAAAAACACATTGGGTCCCTCACTTGGTATCCAAAGGAACCACTCATCCTGGCACATGTAAAGAGCAGTACAGAACATGTAGTACCGCACCGCACTGTACTGTAGAGATCTTCTATCAGTTCCATGTGCTGCAGATTGCCGATGTCTGACATTGTATGTTGTCCGATTTCAAGATACAATGTTCTAGGAACGACCATAATATGTTGAAAATATTGTAGCCAGAGATCGTTGTAATGTGAGGGATGACTGTACAAAGGAAATAATACAGGGGCAGACTTGACTGACTGTCTCATCTACTTTTAGGCTAGGTCTACACGGCATTGGAAAAAAAAACCTCACTAAAAACCCAAATCCTAAAATGGTTCATAAAACTGAGTATTTTGTCCACTGCCTGTCAAAAACAGCTCAAAAACAGACAAGTTTTTGGCGCATTTTGTGGAGCGGTTTTTTTTTTTTTTTTTTCAGAGAAGCATAACAATAAATTGATGTGAATTTCTGCAAACAAAACGTCCAGCAGTTTACGTAGAGTTCAATAGTAAATTATTTCGCCCGTCAATTTTTGGAACATGTTTCAAAAAATGACCAGGTACGGGGGCGGGGTTTGGCAATGACCGTGTGAGGAAGCACACTGCTGAGCTCCTCTCGTCCGTCGGCTTTGCCAGGCATCAATCACTGCTGAAAATGGGCAAGACTGCCAAAAAACAGAAGCCCAGGGGCTCCCAACGCTCCGGCCCTGCACAAGGAGAGATTGGGGCTTTCTTCCTGCCGATTAAGCCGACAACTTCGCTACCGGCCCTCGGATCCGCAGGCACGCAAGATGGCTGACGCCGCGCGCCATCCCTCTCCTGCTCCCCGGACCTCTTTCTCCTGCGCCTGTGATCCGGGACGATGACGCCGCTCCTGCACCGCCAACACAGCGGGGTGAGTCATCCCCAGCAGCTGCTGAGAGCCGCGCGCAGCCGGAGCTGCCGGCTCCTACTGTGAACTTCTCCCACTTGCAGCAACATGTCTCCTGCTCTATCCCAGCGCAGCCTGCAACAGTGGAAATGCCCCACAGCCTGCAAGGGGGCTTAGTGATGGCTCCTGCCCCTCCTGGTGGCCCCCCTTCCCCACCTGCAGCCACTTGGACATTGCCGCCCTTACAAGCACAGGGGTGCTGCCCTGCGGCCCGGGCCCCACAGCTTATGGGCACTGGCCAGCCCGTTACAGACCCCTTGGGCACCCCTCTTCTGCTGTCCTGGCAGCATATGGGAGGGCATAGTGACTCTCAGAGTCCCAGAGGCACCCCACCCGGCAACACTGCTGGCCCGCAGCTGCAGACAGCGGGATCCCCCATCTGGTCCACGGGATCTTCTTGGGAGACTTCGCCCTCACATGCCATGTCAACCTCACCGGGGGGCTTGCTGCCGACAAGTGGTCCACGAGCCTTTGGACCCTACCCTGAACCCGGTGGAGGGCGGTCCCTGCCTATGAACATGACCTCACCTGCTTACTTACAGCCAAACGAAACCCGGGGCACACCGGGATTTTTTGGAGAGCGCGCAACAACCTGCCAGGGGGACTCTTTTCCATCAGTGACACCCCAGCCCTCTGATAAAAACCCCGGTGACACTACATCTGATACAATTCGAAACTCCCCTTTTCAAAGACCGACATCTCTACTTTTCCCTGCAAAATAGGGGGATTTTTCGCCCACCTGCGCGCTGATTTCTTCCTTGCCACCAAAGGACCATCGGGATCAGCCCATCCCCGACCTCCGCTCCCTTTGCTGCGGTTTTTTCTGAAAAAGTGGCCAGCACTCGGCTCAACTATTCGCCATACAACAGCTTTTGATACATTGAGAACCGCGTCGGCAAAAACCCCTACGCATGGGGGCCCTCCCAGAATTTTTTTCCTAACGCTGACTTTCACAGTGGCACGCTATTTTTCAATGCCCTTCAAAGGCGCCCCACCTCACCCCAATCGAACTGGACGAGCTCACAGAACACTAAGACCCCCCAAACCCCTGATGATCCAGGCCAGGGGATTTGGTGCGGGGGCACTTTTTCGCTATAAAGGGAGAAAACCTTTTTTCGAGGCTAGGGGGCGTAACCCTGTCCTTCCGGGGTGCCCCCACCGATTTACAGTACTTTTTCCCCGCCTTACTTTTACCCGAGGCCACTCAAAAGCCATCGGGATGTTTTAAAGGGAAAAAGAATATCCCCTTTCACGGGGGATACCCCTTCCGTACACTGCCCTACCTCAAAAACCCCTAACATGCTTACAAAGGACATTCCAGGGGTCTACAGGCTCTTCAATCAAAACTTGTTTTTTTGTTTGGCCGACCTTTGGGGATTCCCTACTTTTAAATTCCCCACGGAAGAGGCTTTGCAGTTTATTTCACACCGCCCACTGAAAACTCCTTCACAGGGGAAACAGGGAGACCCACGGGGGGGCTCGGGGACCGACAGCTTCCCCCCTTTCGAACCCTCCCTGAAGACCTCCTGGAATTTTCTGGGGGGGTCTCCACCTTTGGGGGGAATAATGTCTCCTGGCTTGCCCTACGGACATTGACGTACTCCCCCGTGAGCCCGGGGCCCTTTTGTTCTTCCCCTTTTTAGGTACTAAATACCCTTCCCCTCAAAGCTCACCAAACAGATCCTGGTTACCATTGTTATTTTGTCCATTCACTTATAGGCAGGGGATTCTCCCCACTCCCTGGTTTTTTCCCACTTTCCCCCCCAATGTGGAACTCCTGCTCGATTCCCCAAAACCTTTAGCAGATTCTCTTTCCCCTGAAATTCCCTTTTTCCAAAACGCGCAATTTTGGGTACCTGCTTTTGGTTTGTTGTTTCGTTTTTTTTTTGTTTTGTGGTGGGGTTTTTTTTCTCTTTCTCTCTTTTTTTCCCCCCCCTCTTTTTTCTCCCCCCTTTTGCAGCAGTTTCCGGAGTTGGAGGCTTGTCCGGTTGGTGGGGACCCCGTCCTCCCCTGACTCTTCCAGCGATGGACCCTTCGTGTTGCCCCTTAAACCCAAAGGGGGCTGAACATACCGGGAAAGCTGCACAGGTTCCCACCATTTCATCCTCCGGGGTACAAATCGTATGCTCCAAAAACCATTTTAAGGTAGGAAAAAGCCCCCACTATCAAGTAAACTTTATACTTTTCGTGGCACTTCGCAAATTTGTTCTGAGTCCCGTCCAGGGGTCCCCAAAGCATTATCAGCCCTCTGCCCCCAGGGGGTCACTGTACGGTAGATCCGGGAGGCCGTACCTTCTTTTTGGGGTCCTCCCCCCATCATGGCACTTTCCGTTATAAATGCATTCCCCAATTTAGGCCAACCAGTTTTTTGAATCTTTAGTCGACATTTCTTTTCCCCTTTGTCCGGGGACTGTTATACTTAGGGGAAACTTAATGTTAAGGCTCGTCCCACTTTGGATAATCTTCTGGAAATCTCCTTGGTTACCCCTACCCAAAGACAGTAAAAGAGCCCTTTCGCTACCCAGCTGTGGATCCGGGGGAATCCTACACCCCCTGATGGGGTTTACTTTTTTTCTTCCCCCCCCCCCCCCCCACCCCCACACTTTTATAGCCGACTAGACTATATTAGGCCCCAGCATTCCCTTACCTAGGGTGGTTTCCGCCCCCTTGGAACTTCTGTGTCTGACCAAACCTCCAGTGTTCCGTTCCCTTCGACTCCCTGCCACACAGAGAGTCAAATTGGAAGTTAAAGAGTCCCTTTTTTTGGGATACTTTTTGTGTCACCGACATTGAAACAATCTCCCAAAATTTCCGACCTCCCACCCTTCACCCCATTTCGGGACCACCCAATGGAGGCAAAAAAAATTGTCTCCGGGGCACTCCATTAAGCATGCTCTCGCCAAAAGAGACAGAGCCCCCCCCTTTTAAAAAAGCTCTCTCCGGGCTCCCACCAAAACAATGCAAAAAGGGGGCCCCTCCCCTAGGGTCCCCCGGGAACGCAAACGCACGGGGGAGGTGCGGCATTTTTTGGGACCCCCAGGGGAATGCCTTCCCAGAAAGCCGCAGCCCTTTTATGAAAGGGAAACAAGGTGGGCGGATGTTGCCAAGGCATCCTTCCCAAAGGGCCCAATCTCACATCCCTTCCATAAAGACCACTTCAAATTCCGTGGTCCTTTCCCAGAAGAAATTCCCAAACCTTTATCATTTTACCCCAATTAAAAAATTTGCGCCCCCCTCCCACCCCACCAACCGAAAGTTTTTCCGCCCCCATCTTGGCATCCAGGTTTTCAGATTCCTCTGAGGCTTTGGAGGAACCATTTACTCTGGGATTTTTGCAGGGGGGGTCATTAAGGACCTCCCGGGGGAAGAGCCCCGGGGCCGGGGGGTTTTTTACGGACCATTTTATAAGACCTTTTGAATTTACTTAGCCCAAAGGCCCCCGGGATCCCTAAACTCCATCACACTATGTCCCCCGTTCAAGCACGTTGCACGGTCATTTTTTCCCCAAAACCGGATAAGGACCCCAATGTTGGTACTACCGCCTAGTTGCTGCTAAATTTAACTAAAATAAAACAAAGCGTCGCCAATAACCAACCCCCTTCTGAATTCGAAGTTCATCCAGACCATTTGGGTTTGTTCGGCAGGGAGGGCGCTAACACGCTTAAAACGTTAGACTTATCCCCATGACCTCCCGCGGATCCCCCTTTGGTGGGCTGTCACTGGGTCGGGAAAAAGGGGTTTGAAATTTGCATTTCGGGCCTTCCCCTGCATCAAACTCTTATCACGGTCTTGGGCCCAGGGTTTTTTAGCCAAGAATGCAGCCTCATAAAACGTGGCCCTCTGCCCTCTTAAAGCAACGCGCCTTGTCCGCCCCTTTCTCTTTTAAAGGGGCTAGACAGGCCCCCCTGCCCACGCTGTAAATCCTGGGATGGGGAGTCGATGGGCCAACAGATCAAATCCGGATTTAAGGGTTTCTATTGGGGCCCGGGGGTATAAATGCTCGCCGTTTTCCATGACCTTTTGGGCAAATTACTAATCCACATTCCCCTCCAGCCGATGGCCGAATCAAAATCGGGGAAAATTTTTCAAATTTAAAAAAATTTCTCCAATCGAGGGCCTTGGCGGGGGATTTTTGCCCAAGAAAAAACTTCCATACATCCAACTTTCCCTTTAAATGGGCCAGAGTGGGTATCTCGTATTTGGGGTGCACATTTTTGAAAACTTAACGAAACCCCCGCAACAACCTCCTCCCCATTTTCGTAAAACTAAACGACCTGATAGCTGGCAGAACAAGGAATTGTCCGGGTTTTCAAATCAACTTATTAAAAATGTCTATTCCCCCCTTTTTTTTTACCTCTTTCAAACCCCCCAACACACCCGGGCCCCTTTTGAAAAGTCTCAAATGCTTTACCTTTTGTGTGGTTGCCGAAGACCGCTTTAAACTAGACACCTTTAAAAAAGGCCCAAGGCTCTGGGGGCACGGGGTTTTCCATTTTTAGATTGTATTTTCTGGGGTTCGGCTTACCGAATTTTTGGCGCTGGCTAATGATGGAAAGCAACTGGGGTAACTTTGGGAGAGGCCCCTTTGTTCTCTGCGTGGCGTTCCCCCGGACTCCGCTTGGGACAACATGTCCTCCTCTTTCTGCGTGAAACAAACCTTGTCCACCTTATATCTACAGGAAATTCCCACTCTTATAACAGGGGGGTCCCTGTGTACCCTTTTCTGATAAAACCCAATTTCCTCCAGTGTCTCCCAAATGTTTTTCTTGGGTGGGACAAAAGGGCTCCCCCAAAGGGCCCCCTGCAAGGCGCAGAAGGGAAAAAAGAACCACTTGGCGATATTTTGGGGAACCCCATTTTCCTGCCACTGCTTTTTTTTCATTTTCTCAGCTTTTTCATTTTTTTCAAGACAATCCAGGTTTCCAAACCACATTTTTATGGCACCCCTTAAAAAACCGCATTTTTTTTTAAAAAGTTTCCCGGGTTTTTTGTTTAAAAAATTTGGCCCCCCCCTAAACACCCAAGCCAACCCCTTTGGGTTTTTATTTTTTTTGTTTAAATAGGAAAATTTTAAAAAATTGCTCTCCCTTGGGGCCAAAGCAACCCTTTTCCCCCCCCCCTTTTCTGCCTTTTTTTATTTTTTGGGGAAGGAAGGAAATTGGGGGCCCTTTTTTTTTCAAAAAAATTCCCGCCCATTGGAGCAAAAATTTTTCCGGGAAAACCTTAAATGTTGATAGCGTCCAAGCACCAGGAGACCTTTCTACAAAAACCGTCTCCTGGAAAAGGTTTTTCCCTTTTCGCACAAAAAAACTTCCCCTCCACCTCAGATTGGGGCTGGGGATGTGGAAAGGAAAAGGGGGCATGTCCCAGTTTGGGGGTTTCTCTGTCTACGGGGCTTTTGGTTTCGGGGCCTGGAGGAATTGAGGGAAATACTGGGTTCGATCCCAAACCCGGCCACTGCTGCTTTTCATGATTCCAAGTCTGTTATAAGTCCAAAAAAAAAACGCTTTTTAAACATCTGCTCCAGGGCCCCCAAAACTGTATCCCGCGCAAGTGGGAAATCGAATGTTCCACCTTCCCTAGACGAATGGTTCGCTGAAATGGGGTTCGTAAGGCGAATGGAGGAGTTAATATCCCGAACCCCGGAACAATTAGATAAATTCAACAGAACCTGGTGTCATTGGTCACTTTTCCAGAACTCCCCACTATTCCTCTCCATTACTTCTTAAACTGCCTGCTCTTAGACGAGAGCACCTTTCTTTTCCCCTTCCGTTGCCCCTCCCCTCCCCCCTCCTTGTTTTATGTTTCGTGTGGATGTGTTGTATGAGAGTATAACCCGTTTGTCCTTATGTTGTCTCCATCTTGTTATTTGGCTGTTCAATCACACAATATTGATTTATGATCGTTCTATTCGCCCTGCGTGAAAGGGTATTTATAATTTTTTCTCTTTTTCACTGTATTAATACGATATGGCACCTCATTTTAGGAGGGGCACCTCATCTTTCTTTTTATAGATACTTTAAAACATATGCACCTACCTGTAGGTTTTGTTTTCTATGTGTACCTATACCTAATCGCTGCTGCCTTAACAGTATCGTTATCGCCATTATGCTAATGTGGTTATGTGTTTGTATACACCTATGGCCTACTTATTTCTTTATTCTGTGTTCTATGCATATTTGAATACTTGATTCTTTGATTTGTTCATTAATAAAAATTTCTTGAATTTGAAAAAAAAACAACAACAACAAAAAAAAAAACACGTTCTATGGAGACTACAGAACGTTTTTACTATTAGGCCGTGTTCACACGGCTTATTCCCGACGGATTTGTGAGCCGTATTGAGCTCACAAATCCACCGTGAATAAGGGGCGGGACGGGGGGCGGGGCCGGAGCGCGGCGGGGGCGCTGCTCCCCGGCCCCATAGACTTGCATTATCCACGGGGCGTATTGCGCCTGGATAATGTGCATGTCACTTTCTCCCCGCCCCGCGGATTCGCCGAGCGGGTAGGAGCGACGGAATCCACTGTTCTCTATGAGAGCAGTGGATTACCGTAATGACAGGGACGGATTGACGCCGTACTGAAGCGCACATCCGGCGCGGAGTACGGCGCCAATCCGTGCCCAAATCAGCCGTGTGAATGAGGCCTTAAAGTCTATGGGATCTGTTTTCAGTCGATTTTTTCAGCGGTTTCAGAAAAAGAAAAACACCAAAAAACTGACTTAAAACGTGTGCAGTGGAGACATAGCCTTAAAATCAAACCTCTATGTTTCTCTAAGCACAAGCAAACTGTACATCATATATTGCTGTCTTCCACCTGTAAGCAGACACAGAAAATGGTCTCTTTAAAGATTTGTATAAAGACCTGTTCCTAAGTCAGATTTTGGTGCATAAAGAATGCATATTCCACACCTAAGTCTGTGTGCTTATCACACTAAAAATCTATGTTGAAAAGCATCTTATTACATTAAAGCTATGTCTACACCGCATTGGACAAAAAACGGCAGGTTTTTTTTCCTGATGCATGACAGCAGTTTTTGTCAAGTTTTGCACAAAAAACGCGGTTGTTTCTCGTTTGACGTCATCCATACAATTGCATTGTATGTGAAGACTCCAAGAAGACTAAAAGTGCCGGCGTATTCTATAACATGTTGTATAATACGCCGGCGCCAGAAGACGAGCGGAGAAAAGACGAGCCGTGGAGACTACAGCTCATCTTTTCTATTGCCGCCTATGGGGCTGTATCTTCGGTGCTTTTAAAAAACTAAAAGGGCCGAAGATACGATCATGATAGTGTGCAGTGTAGACAGAACCTAAATGTGAATATGAATCATAGTTTTTCAAATGCAGATCTTGCAGTCCACAGAAAATTCCATGCAGATTCCGCACTAGAAAACAAGATTCAGATTAACCCAAATAAATGATACGCTGCACAGGGGATAAAATCTGAGGCAGAAGTCTGCACAACCCCTGTGAACATAACTTTGTACTTGTATCTCTGGCCCTATGCTTATCCTTTTCATAGGGTAGTTGCAAGCAGAAAAAAAGTTAAAGTAGCCGAAAAAAAAAATACGGGACAACAGGGTTTTTTAAAAGCACCGAATTAGGTTTGGGAGTAATAAGCATCACAAACCTTGCAGTTTGTTGGTTTTTTCCACTACCCTGGTACATTCATATTATCAGAATAGTCATCTTCATGACTATTTTCCACTTTTACGACAGTTCTCAGTAACTGACAGCTTCTACTCTGCTGACAGATATGGGAACACCAAAGAATTTGCATGTGGTTTCACTGTCCTGTTATCAGAATAGAAGACAACCAACAACATATATATTTTAGGAAACCGACCTTCAACATGGGACATTGGAATCTGGATCATCACCTACACAATGGTCGGTGGGTGTAGCCACAGATGTGCAGAACATGATCTTTCACTTTCATGTTCTTAAAGGAACTAAGTGCTTCCTCGTCATGAGCAGGGATTCCATGTTAAGTCCATGTGCATATGAATGAATCTACTGCAGATTTTCACTGGTCAACAACATATAGAACAATGCAGGGTAATGGGGTTTGGATACCACAAGCAGCAACAGGCACAATGTTTGCAGGCACGGTGCTTGGCACGTCACAGATAGTGGAATTTGTATTAGATTTCATGCCATCTCTGCAGTACAACATATCTACCCCCTTATGCACATAACTCAGAGCAATCTCACATTTGTTTAGTCTTATACCAGCCATAACTAGTTTCATTTTTCAGAACGCTCCAGGTGCAAACATAGCTACCAAAAATTCCACACTGTATGGCCTACTTCACACACATTTTTTGGCTTAACGTGGCCTCTGAAAAGCCAGTCCTTTAGTATGTTGCCTGTGATTTTTCTGCTGTTTTTTTTTTTTTAAATAATGTGTTATAGTGACTATGTTTTCCCATAATAAGTCATGTGATTAAATGATTCCTCTTTACTTTGTAATATGGAAAATGTGAAATAAAACAAAAAAGTAACTGACATTTATTGACATGTGTCTTTTAAGGCTGGAAAAAAAAAGAATAGCGGTTTATGGGAGAAAAACACCCCAAACTGCCTGGAAAAAAACTCCATACCTACATGCTGCCACTGTATGAACTGATGCACTCAATGTGAAGAAACCATCACAAAAGGCAACGTACTGTAAAAAGTGCTTATTTTATTTCCCTTCTGACTTCCAGCTAGCATCTGGTCACAGCATTTTAGTGCATTAAAAAAATCTGGAAAAACCACCACAAAAAAAGCTCAGGACTACATGCAAGTAAGAAAAAAAATATATTGGAATTTAACATTAGCGGTAAGTGGCTGCCATAAAACTCTGGTCCTGCTTGTCTCCCAGAAAGCAAAGGGCTGAATTATTATTATTATTTTATTATTATTTATTTTAAAGCGCCATTGATTCCAGGGCGCTGTACATTCGAGGGGGTTACATACACAACATAAGTCAAACAAGTACAGTGATAATTAATGAATGACAATTGGCACGACAGAGGGAGAGAGGACCCTACCCGCGAGGGCTTACAATCTACAAGGAGGGGGAAAAAGACAGAAGGTGAGGGGCAGACATGTATGTGGACGGTGTAGTGACAGCAGGGTTATTGTAGGTTATAGGCAAGCCTGAAGAAATGGGTTTTCAGGTTGCTTTTGAAGCTGGTGAAAGTGGAGGAGAGTCTGATGTGTTGGGGCAGTGAGTTCCAGAGTGTGGGTGAAGCACGGGAGAAGTCTTGGAGACGGTTGTGTGAGGAGCTGATAAGGGGAGAGCAGAGGAGAAGGTCCTGTGAGGAGCGGAGATTGCGTGAGGGGAGATATTTGGAAATTAGGGCAGAGATGTATGGAGGGGAGAGGTTATGGAGAGCCTTGTAGGTCATAGTTAGCAACTTGAAATTGATTCGCTGGGCAACGGGGAGCCAGTGAAGGGATTGGCAGAGGGGAGAGGCAGAGGAGTAGCGAGGAGAGAGGTGGATAAGACGGGCAGCAGAGTTAAGGATGGATTGGAGGGGAGCGAGGGTGCTAGCTGGGAGGCCACAGAGAAGGATGTTGCAGTAGTCTAGGCGGGAGATGACAAGGGCATGGACCAGCATTTTTGTAGTGTCATAGTTGAGGAATGAGCGGATGCGAGAGATGTTTTTCAGGTGGAGGCGGCAGGCAGAGGTGAGGTTTTGGATGTGTGGTTTGAAAGATAGAGTGGAGTCGAGGATTACCCCAAGGCAGCGGACTTGCGGAACAGGTGAGAGTGTACAGCCGTTGACTGAGATAGAGAGATCAGGGGCAAGGGTAGAGTTGGATGGTGGAAAGATGATTAGTTCTGTTTTCTCCACATTTAGTTTTAGGAGACGTGAGGAGAAGAAGGAGGAAATGGCAGACAGACAGTCAGGGATCTGGGAGAGTAGAGAGGTGACATCTGGGCCTGAGATGTAGAGTTGGGTATCGTCAGCATACAGGTGATAATGAAAGCCGTGTGAGGCTATGAGCTGACCCAGACCAAGAGTGTAAAGAGAGAAGAGTAGAGGACCCAGGACTGACCCCTGAGGGACACCGACAGAGAGAGGCCGGGGGGAGGAGGTGGTGCGAGAATGAGAGACGCTGAAAGTCCGATCAGTGAGGTACGAGGAGATCCAGGAAAGGGCCAAGTCCGTGATGCCGAGGGAGGAGAGGATTTGTAGCAGGAGGGAATGGTCGACAGTGTCAAAGGCAGAGGACAGGTCTAAGAGGAGGAGTACAGAGTAGTGGCGTGAGGCTTTGGCAGTTGCTAGGTCATTGGTGACCTTGGTTAGGGCGGTTTCGGTAGAGTGGTGGGGTCGGAAACCAGATTGTAGTGGGTCAAGGAGAGAGTTGGAGGAGAGGTGGGAGGACAGCTGAAGATAGACATGCTGCTCGAGGAGTTTGGAAGCAAAAGGGAGTAGTGAGATGGGGCGATAGTTGGACAGAGAGGAGGGGTCAAGGGTTGTTTTTTTAAGGATTGGCGTGATAGTAGCATGTTTAAAGGCGGAAGGGAAGATGCCAGAGGTTAGCGATAGGTTGAAGAGAAGGGTGAGGGCTGGGATGATAGAAGCACTGAGGTCTGGGATGAGGTGGGATGGCAGTGGGTCCAGACTACTGGTTGAATAGATTAAGATCCAACCCATCTAACCCAGAGATGGGATATGTGGGTACAGTTATTCTGTTCCCATACAAATCAAATTGTTGGCAAAACCTGAGGAAATCTGCAGATTTACCAACAAAAGACAGAAATCTGACGGAACAGAGCAAAACTGCTGCAAACTCCACAGGGTGTAAAAACTCCATAGAAATGAATGGACCTCTGTTTCCTTCAGTTTTTCTGTCTCCCCAATGAAGCAGAAGAACAGAGAGCACAACGCTGATGTGATCCAGTCCTAGAGCGCAGGGCTGTGGGGTCACCAAGCCAAACTTCCATCTCCGACATTCATGGTTCATGTATAAGGGCGGGTTCACACGGCAAAGAACAAAACCTGCTCGGTTTTGACTGCAGGAGAAACGTCTGTCACAACCGGTTTATAGGCTTTTTTTGACACAAACACTGGCCAGTTTATCGGCGGGTTGCATTTTTTTTTAACATTTTTGTGCAGATTTTGTGGGGTTAGCATTTTTTAGACAATAAAGTGGAAAATTCTGAACTATAGGTCCCCCACAATCCATAGAAAATATACACACACATATGTGTATATATATATATATATATATATATATACTATGGATTGTGTAGGACCATCACTCTCCATTTCATAGTTTAAAAAGACAAAACCGCACAAAAACTGTTCACTAACTTTCTGCTCGGTTCCCGTTGACTAAAATGTTAACTTTCTGTGCAGAAACCGTGCAGAAGAATGCTGCTGGTGGTGTGAAAAACTGTCCGGCAGAAAATCCGTTCAGTGTGGACTGCTGAATAGATTTTCTATTAAAAGTCTATAGGGATGGTTGCTTGTCAGTTTTCAGACGGTTTCTAAATCTGCAAAACGTTGTGAAAACCATGCAAAAAAAACATGCTTTGTAGATGGGCCCTAAGGCCATGTTCACACGGCTTATTCTGGGACGTAATTCAGTCTGTAATTAC
Source organism: Phyllomedusa bahiana (assembly GCA_025379985.1). Taxonomy (NCBI): domain Eukaryota; kingdom Metazoa; phylum Chordata; class Amphibia; order Anura; family Hylidae; genus Phyllomedusa; species Phyllomedusa bahiana. The sequence goes on from JAODAL010000057.1 coordinate 134,422, forward strand.
GCGCCGAAGTGCGCCAATTACGGGCTGAATCCGTCCCAGTAACTACGGTAATGCACAGTTCTCATAGAGAACTATGCATCACGTCTCTTTCCCTGCCCGGCGAATACGCCGGGCGGGGAGATAATTGACAGGTCACTTTCTAGCGGCGTATACGCGCCGCTAGCAATGACTGTCTATGGGCCGGCGAAGTGCCGCCCCCCCGCTCACTCCCCCGCTCCCGGCCACACGGCGTAATTGCGGGGCGGAATTACGCCCCGCAGTTAAGCCGTGTGAACATAGCCTAAGGGTATTTGTCCGTTTTTTGTGCCGCGCACATGACCGCAGGAGGACGGCTTTTCTCCACGATGAGCAGAGAAAAGCCTTCCCCCTTTACTTGTTCATATTCCGTCCGAAAACCGGACGGAAGAATGAACACGTACAATGTTTTTGGGGACTGCTGCAGGGGTTTTCCATAGAGGCCCGGTGTGTTAACTTGCGGCGGGTTTTTCAGACGGTCTGCAAAACCGCTAACCGGCTGCAAACCGGTGCCGTGGGGACGTGTCCTTACGGTAAGTTCACACGGTGTATTTGCGGGGCGTAATTTGGTACTGCAATTCACACAAAGTACTCCCCGCAAATATAATAATTCATAGCTCTCATCGAGAGCTAGGATTACCTGCTGTTTCCCCTCGGCATACAATGTGCACTGGGGAAAAGAATTGACATGTCGCTTCTTCTCAGTGGGAGCACTTCAGAAGTACACACTGGCCAGCACGTACTTCTGAAGCAACAGGCGTATAGCAGTGTGCACCACTATATGCCTGCAATACGCTGTGAGAACATACCCTGAATCAAGAGTAAATAGAATATAGAAGTAAATAAATAAATAGAAATAAATAAATAGAATATAGAAGAAAGTAAATAGAATATAGAAGCAAATCAATGTAATAAACAAGTAAATAAATAAATGAGAAAGTAAATAAAATTAAGAGATTCAATAAATAGAAAAAAGCTGAGCAGGTAAATAAAGAGCAGGTCCCCTGCGATCAGCCACTGTGCGGGGTCCTGTGCGCCAGGGGTGGGGGCATCAGTGCCATTCAGACGCCTGGAGAAGCTGGATGTGATCTGCAGGCAGGAGCCGTTGACCTGGCCTGAACTCTGCAGGCAGCCCTCCCAGTCTGGCACACCTAGAGATGTCTCCAGCACTCGGGGGGACACACTTGCTGTGCCACTGATCTGCTGCTGGAGGGAGGGCTCCGTCTCCTCTCGGTGGGGTCCCAGGGCTTTTGTCCTCTGCAGACCATTCAGCAGCTTGTCTGGCATTGTGTCTCCCTGCGGGCACGGGCTGCTCGTCTAGCGGAGGCCGGGCACAGCTGCTGCAGCACCTCTTCCCCCTCTGACAGGTGGCCCCAGCCACCCGCTGCCACTCACCTTCAGTCACCAGCTTGTAGCTCTGGGATTTCCTGCTCCGTCTCCTCTCGGTAAACTCCATTCTCGTGCAGTCAGTGATGGAGGGAGAGCGAGGGGACAGATGACGAGCAGGGGGAGCCGCTACAGGGTGCCCGCAGCCCCGACACCAGCGCCACTTCCAACTGGTGGGAGAAGGGAAAGTTTCTCCAGCCTCCCAATAGGAATGTACGGGAGGAAAATGGAGAGCGCTCAGCTGCTAATCCCCGGCACTGGGCAGCAGCAGGCGCCGCGCATTCCCCCCGGTGTCCTGATGGGAGCGCGAACCCCCGAGGAGCAGACAGGGCCGCCGTCTATGTGCCGCCTTCTGCTGCTTCTTTTAGGGTCAATGATAAACAGCACAGAATGACTTGAATACGGAGGAGGGAGCTGCCATCTGCTGCTCAAACCGAGAACTACAGCGGAGGGAAGAGGCAACGCAGCACGTGACGTCACCAGCCCAGTGCAAGGTAGAGGAGGCGGAGCATGCGCGGTGCGCGCTCACACACGGGCTTTGTCAGCGCGCCTGTCTGATAAGTGAACCGTGTCAGGGGCGTAGTATAGGGGTGCACAGGTAGCAACCGCCAGCCCCAGCAGTGCCCCTCTACCACCAGCAGTGTCCCTCTACCACATAAGACACCAGTATTGTACAAACACATGGGGCCCTATTTCATTCTTTGCATCAGGGTCCAGGAGCTCAAGTTCCACCTCTGCTGTACGTGGATACAGCAAACTTTGGATGCCCCCGCCTCCTCGAACACGAACGTTTACCGGGACCTCTTAAGGCTATGTTCACACAGCTTATTTGCGGGGTGTAATTACGCCCCGCAATTACACCGTGTGGGCGGGAGCGGAGGGCCAGCACCTCACCAGCCCATAGACATTCATTATCAGCGGCGCCTATACACTGCTGGTAATTCACATGTCACTTATCTCCCCCCTAGCGTATTCGCCGAGCAGGGAGAGGAGACGTAATCCATAGTTCTCTATGAGAACTGTGGATTACCGTAATAACTGGGATGTATTCCAGCTGTAATTTGCGCACTCCGGCACGTAATTACGGACTGAAATATGTCCCATTTTAAGCCGTGTGAACATGGCCTAAGTGATACAGTTACTAGATAAAACAGAGTGAATACCTCACCATACATATCCCCATCAGACTGCTACCAAACAAATCCCACTATACCAACACCAACATTACCAATAATTTCTACTACATAGGACCGTTTAACGCCAGAACAAGCCCACAAATTCCCAAAAACATTGACGAATAATACCCCTATACCCAACGAATAAAATCGTATAACAAAACCAAATACTCCCCATATAGTGGGCCCCATAAAAACAAGTGTCCTAGGGTGCACAGGAATTGTTTTTTCAGCAAGACTTTGAAAGCCTCCGAATCAAATTACCAAGAACCCCTATTAGTAGAATGGTAAAACCCCCTGGGTGGGTTAGGGGCTTATAGGCCCCATGTAGGAGGTCAAAATTGCCAACTTTTTGAAAATGAAAAAGGGCAGGAATTTTAGGGGGGCCGCCCCAAAAAAAAAATTGCAGGACCCCCCATTTAATGGGTATCCCCACCCCCTTAAAAAAACCCATCCACCCCCAAACGAAAAGGCTTTTGGAAGAAAAAGCCGTAGAAAGGGCCCTTATATCAGGTGTAACCCCCTAACAGGTATGCCCCTTACAGGCCTTTTAGATCCCCCTTGTACCAATAATCCCCCTCTGTAGCCAGGAAAGGTGCCCCCTTTGTTAGCCAGGTAGGTGCCCCCCATTTTGCCATTAGGTGCCCCCATTGTTGCCAGTAGTGCCCCCTTGTTTGCCGGAAAAAGGGGGCCCCCATTTTTTCCCAGGTAGTCCCCCCCCCCCTGTCCGGGCCTAATCCCCCCTTGTTCCCCAGGTAGTGCCCCCATTGTTGCCAGGTATTGGCCCCCCGGGGTTCAGGGTCCCCCTTGTGCCGGGAGTCCCCCCTGTTGCCAGGATCCCCCCCCCCATTTTTCCCGGGTATGCCCCCTTGTTCCGGGTAGTGCCCCCCTTTTGCCAGTAGTTTCCCCCCTTTTCCCAGGAGTCCCCTTTTGCCAGGTAGTCCCCCCTCTTGTGCCAGGTAGATGCCCCCTTGTGCCAGGTATGCCCCATTGTTGCCAGGAAAGGCCCCTCTTTTGCCAGTATGCCCCCATTGGGGTTTTTGCCAGGAAAAGGCCCCCTGTTGCCCCGGGGTGCCCCCTTTGTTGCCAGTGATCCCCCTCGTTCCATTAGTGCCCCCCCAGTTGCCAGGAAAGTGCCCCCATTGTTTTGCCGTAGGCCCCCCTGTTCCCAGTAATCCCCCCTTGTTGCCGGGGTAGTGCCCCCATTTTTGCCAGGTAGGCCCCCTCGTTGCCGGGTATGCCCCCTTTTTTGCAGGTAGTCCCCCCTTTGTTGCCAGGTAGGCCCCATTTTTGCCGGGTAGTGCCCCCCTGTTGCCAGGTATGCCCCCCTTTTTTCCCATAGCCCAAATTGTTGTCAGCAAGCCCCCCATATAGCTAATAAAAATAAAAAAAAAACCCCTTCCTCCCCCTCCTGCAGCACACCCCCCGGACGACTCAGGGGCGCAGGGGAATAGACACCACGCTAAACCCCCCGCAGCCGCGCGTCCTTCCCCTGCGCCCCGCTGACCTTTATTGCGGCGCACACACCGCTCGGACAACAGGGGGGGGAGGGGGGACATCCCTCCTGCCTCCCCCTGCACAGCAGACTCCGGGCGGGTGAAGCGGCGCAGCGGCCGCTTCACCCGCCTGTAGGAGCGGCCCCGGCGCCAAGAAGCCACTACCTACCGTGCCGCGGCCATTAAAGGACCCCCCCCCGCCCTTTCTGGGGGCGGAGGGAAGCCCAAACCCCCCGGGAGGGCAGGGGACCCCCCAAAAACGGGACCCCCCCGCCAAAAACAAATTCAAAATATATAAATTCCAAAATATAAACATAATCCATAGTTAAAGACTTCCTATTAGTTAAGGGGAAGCTACAATAGTGATTGGGGCCTAGTAGGCATTTAGTCCCATTAGGAGCCCCAGTACAAAAATAGGCTTTTGGGAGGCCCCAGGTACTAGAGGGAGAGGTGGACCACAGGTAGCAGGCAGGGGTTTTGGGGGGCTATATGGCCCACATAGGTAAACAGGAGTGTTTAGGGAGGGTATAGGGCCATATAGGCAGGCGGGGTTTTTGGATTTTGGGGCCATATAGGGAAAGGAAGCAGGGTTTGGGTTACCTTTAGGGGAAAAAGGTTTTTGGGGAGCTTTAAAATTACCCATTTTAAACCCGGGGGCAGGGGTTTTTTTAACAAAAAAGGGCCCCCAATGGAAAGGCGGGGTTTTAAGGAGCTTTGGCCATATGGGGTAGGGGGGGTTTTTGGTACTTTAAAAAGGCCCCAAAAAGGAAGGGTTTTGCGGTTTTTAGTAGCAAAGGGCATTGGAGAAGGCAGAATTTTTAGGTACTATGGGGCCAAAATTTGAAGAAAAATTTGGGATAAAGGTCATACTAAAAGGCGGGTTTTTATACATTGGCACCCAAGGAGGTAAGGGGCCAAATTTTCATTTATTAAGCAGGCGGGTTTAGTACTATAAGGCCCAATATTTTGGCGGCGGGTTTAATGTTTAAGGGCCCCCAAAAAGGGCAGCGGTTTTAAAGGAGCTTTAAAGGGGGGATCAAAACAGGTTTTTTGGGAAAAAAGAGGGCCCCCTTATAAATAATTTTAGGTATGGGGCCAACAGCGAGGGAGTAAAAGGCTATAAGGAAAAGGCAAGTTTTTTGTACTCAGGGCCAAAATTGGTAATAAAAATTTAGGGAGGGAAGGGCCCATAAAGGGAAAAAGGAAGGGAAAGAGCAAAACACCCTTATAAAGGGCCCCTTTTCGTGGTTAAAAGGGAGGCAAATTAGGTAGCAATGGGGCCCCCCAAAATAGGCAGCGGGGTTATGTAGTTTAACCCATATAAAAAAGGGAGGAGAGTCAGTAGCTTTAGGGCCATATAGAAAAGATGCAGGGTTTTAGGTAGCTTGGGGGCCCCTATAGGAGGAGCAGGTTTTTTAAGGGACTAAAGGGGGCCCTATAGTAAAAGAAGGCTTTTTAAAAAAAAAAATAAGAAAACTTTCTTACCTCTCTCCACTTTTCCCCCCAATCGACGTGCTCATTGAGGGGAGGCCCCGATGATGTGACCATTTGCCCCTCACATCACAAATGTGGGGCCCCACCGGGAGGGTTTTAACTACACAGGTCAAAGTTTCAACCCTTTTTTGTGACATTTAACCACATGCTGTCCATTTTCCTGATCCTCCTTAATGGTTCTACTTCTTCATTGGAGTCCAGCTGTGTTTAATTAAACTGATTGGACTTGATTAGGAAAGGCACACATCTGTCTATATAAGACCTCACAGCTCACAGTGCATGTCAGAGCTCATGAGGTCTAAGGAACTGCCAAAGGAGCTCAGAGACAGAATTGTGGCAAGGCACAGATCTGGCCAAACCATCACTGCCCTCCACCAGTCGGGGCTTTATGGCAGAGTGTGCTGACGGAAGCCTCTCCTCAGTGCAAGACATGTGAAAGCCTACATACAGTTTGCAAAAAAACACATGAAGGACTCCCAGATTATGAGAAATAAGGTTCTCTGGTCTGATGAGACGAAGATTGAACTTTTTGGTGTTAATTCTAAACGGTATGTGTGGAGAAAACCAGGCGCTGCTCATCACCTGCCCAATACAATCCCAACAGTGAAACATGGTGGTGGCAGCATCATGCTATGGGGTGTTTTTCAGCTGCAGGGACAGGACGACTGGTTTCAATTGAAGGAAAGATGAATGCGGCCAAGTACAGAGATATCCTGGATGAAAACCTCTTCCAGACGCTCTGGACCTCAGACTGGGCCAAAGGTTCTTCTTCCAACAAGACAATGATCCCAAGCACACAGCTAAAATAACAAAGCAGTGGCTTCAGGACAATTCTGTGACTATTCTTGACTGGCCCAGTCAGAGTCCCGACCTAAACCCAATTGAGCATCTCTGGAGAGACTTGAAAATGGCTGTCCACCAACATTCACCATCCAACCTGAGGGACCTGGAGAGGATCTGCAAGGAAGAATGGCAGAGGATCCCCAAATCCAGGTGTGAAAAACTTGTTGCATCATTCCCAAGAAGACTCATGGCTGTAGTAGCTGAAAAGGATGCTTCTACTCAATACTGTGCAAAGGCCCTGAATACTTCAGACCATGTGATATTTCAGTTTTTCTTGTTTAATAAATTTGCAAAATAACTACATTTCTGGTTTTTTTTCTTTCAAGATTGGGGGGGGGGTTTCAGAGTGTACATTAATCAACAAAAAAATTAACTTTTTTGAGCTTACCAAATGGCTGCAATGAAACAAAGAGTGAAAAATTTAAAGGGGTCTGAATACTTTCCATGCCTACTGTATATAGACATATGTGTGTATACATGCAACTATGTATATACTGCTCAAAAAAATAAAGGGAACACTTAAACAACACAACGAAACTCCATGTCAATCACACTTCTGTGAAATCAACCTGTCTAGTTATGAGTCAACACTGATTATGAATCAATTTCTCCTGCTGTTGTGCAAATGGAGCAGACAACAGGTAGAGATGATTGACAATTAGCAAGACAACCCCAATAAAGGAGTGGCTCTACAGGTGATGACCAGACCATTTCTCTGTTCTCATTCATTTTGGTCACTTTTGCATTTTGTCATTGCTCTCACCCCTAGAGGTAGCATGAGGCGGTGTCTACAACCCACAGAAGTTGCTCAGGTAGTGCAGCTCATCCAGGATGGCACATCAATATGAGCTGTGGCAAGAAGGTTAGCGGTGTCTGTCAGCACAGTGACCAGAGCATGTAGCAGATACCAGGAGACGTGGAGGAGGCCAAAAGAGAGCAACAACCCAGCAGCAGGACTGCTACCTCCTCCTTTGTGCAAGGAGGAACAGTGCCAGAGCCCTGCAGAATGACCTCAAGCAGGCCATATCTGCTATCCATGTGTCTGCTCAAACTGTCAGAAACAGATTCCATGAGGGTTGTTTGAGGGCCCGGCTTACAGCCCAACACCGTGCAGGACAATTGGCGTTTGCCAGAGAACAGCAAGATTGGCAGATTTGACATTGGTGCCCTGTGCTCTTCACAGATGAGAGCAGGTTCACACTGAGCACATGTGACAGACGTGACAGAGTCTGCAGATGCCGTGGAGAATGTTCTGCTGCCTGCAACATCCTCCAGCATTACTGGTTTGGCAGTGGGTCAGTAATGGGTTGGGGATGCATTTTTTTGGAGTGCCGCACAGCCCTCCATGTGCTAGCCAGAGGTACCCTGACTGCCATTAGGTACCAGGATGAGATCCTCAGAACCATTGTGAGACCATATATAGGTGCAGAGGGCCCTGGGTTCCTTCTGGTGCATGACAATGCTAGGCCTCATGTGGCTGAATGTTGTCAGCCGGTCCTGGATGATTATGGTATTGATGATCTGTACTTGCAGGACTGTTTCACAGACCTCAATACAATCGGTCACATCTGGGACATCATGGCTCATTCCATCCACCAACGCCACTTTGCACTAAAGACTGTCCAGGAGTTGACTGATGTTCTAATCTAAGTTTGGAAGGAGATCCCTCAGGAGAACATCCGCCGCTTCAACAGGAGCAAGCCCAGATGTTGTAGGGAAGTCATATAGGCATGTGAAGGCCACACAAATTAATTTTCTACTTTGATATTAAGTATCATTCCAAATCCAGGCCTCCATTGGAAATTAATTTTGATTTTCATTGATCATATACACTCACCGGCCACTTTATTAGGTACACCATGCTAGTAACGGGTTGGACCCCCTTTTGCCTTCAGAACTGCCTCAATTCTTTGTGGCATAGATTCAACAAGGTGCTGAAAACATTCCTCATGTTCAAGAAACCAGTCCCGAGATGATTCCAGCTTTAAAGAACATGGCGCATAAAACCCCGCTGAAAGTAGCCATCAGATGTTGGGTACCCTTGTGGTCATAAATGGGATGGACATGGTCAGCAACAAAACTCAGGTAGGCCCGTGGCGTTGCAACGATGCTCAAATTGGTACCAAGGGGCCCAAAAAAGTGCCAAGAAAATATTCCCCACACCATACACCACCACCACCAGCCTGGAACCGTTGATACAAGGCAGGAGGGAAATCCATGCTTTCATGTTTGTTGACGCCAAATCTAAACCCAACCATCCAAATTTGTCGCAGCAGAAATCGAGACTCATCAGACCAGGCAACGTTTATTTCCAATCTTCTACTGTCCCAATTTCGATGAGCTTGGGCAAATTGGAGCCTCAGTTTCCTTTTTCTTAGCTGAAAGGAGTGGCACCCGGTGTGGGTCTTCTGCTGCTGTACCCCATCTGCCTCAAATTTCGCCGTACTGTGCGTTCAGAATGCTCTTCTGCCCTCCCTTTGGGTTGTAACGGTGGCTATTTGAGTCACGGGTTGCCTTTCTATCAGCTCAAACCATCTGCCCATTCCCCTTTGACCTCTGGCATCAACAAGGCATTTCCGCCCACAGGACTGCCGCTCACTGGATGTTTTTTCTTTTTCGGACCATTCTCTGTAAACCCTAGAGATGGTTTTGCGTGAAAATCCCAGGAGATCAGCAGTTTCTGAAATACTCAGACCAGCCCTTCTGGCACCAAAAACCAGCCCACGTCCCAAAACACTCAAATCACCTTTCTTCCCCTACTGATCTCGGTTTGAATTCAGGATTGTCTTGACCATTCTACATGCTAATGCACTGATTTTCCGCCTGTGATTGGGTTATTAGAAATTAAGTGTTAACGAGCAGTTGGACAAGTGTACCTAATAAAGTGGCCGGTGAGTGTATATATCTTGTGTTTTTCCAAGAATAAGCCCTCCCCCAAAAATAAGCCCTAGTCTGGTTTTCACAGTTTCTTGGAGTAGGCTTTAAATATAAGCCCTACTCCAAAAATAAGATCTAGTTAGTCAACGTCTCATGAGTGATGTCACCTGCTGCCCGCCTACTGGGTAGTGCCATTCCCGAGCCCCGTCCACCCCAATAAACAGCCTGTTAGACTGGAGGTTTTGTGGAAACCTCCAGTGTGTTCAGGCTGAAGGATCTAAGATGATGTCACAGTCACATGACTCGAAGGTCCTTCAGCCCGGGCCATAGAGTGCAATGTATAAATGAAAGTTCAATGTATACACACACACATATGCACTCACATTGCATACACACACATTTATACAATCGCACAAACAATCTCTTATCTTAAAGTGTGGCTACTGGGACTTGTTGGGTCTTGTAGTTCCCGAGCATGCCGCACTGAAAGAATAGACACACACTCCATGGTTTTTGACTACAGGTTATATATATATATATATATATATATATATATATATATATATATATATATATATATTATATATAGTGTCCGACTCGCTCCCCGTCTGTTGGGGGGCCCCTCCTGGGCCGTCCTGAGGGTACTTAGCTCTCAGATAGCCATTCTGGGTAGAAAGGTATTGGCACGCTGACACCAGGCTTCTGGTTTCACTGGTCTCAATCAGTTTTATTGGACCAGCAGATTACAGACAAGTAAGCACATAAATCAAAACCTCGGCCATCTGGCCACTAACTGAAACATTAGAATAGACTCTATCGGTGGTCCGGACCTAATGTCCAGCACCATACACACTGTAATCTCCCAGTACGGTATCAGCTTACCTCAAGCCTCCGGGAGCCAGAGCCTCTCTCCAGCTCCTCTGCTGCACTGCCAGCTAGAAGACCACGCCCCCCAATCACCTGGAGTAGGAGACCTTAATAGGTCTCCAGAGACCTACCCAATACTTGGGCTGGAACACGGGACCTGGAATGTGGTAACAGCCACCCACCCACTGCAGCTGTTCTGAGAAAAGCCAGCCCATAATGGCTGGACATTAGCCATACTAATGTTGCTGACTGACAATACCTGGCTTTCCCCACTGAGACCCGGCCCTCGGTGGTACATTTCTACCAGGTCTCTTGACGTACGCCACCTAGTGGCAGCACCATGCGACCACCTATGGTTGCTCTGCCACAATATATAAATGATAGGGTATATATATACAGTGAACAGTGACTTATATATCGATGTTTCGGTCATAAACAACCTTTTTCAGACAAGTCACTAGAAAACAAACGAAGACAAAACAAAAATTAAGTACATAACTATACATCTGTACAAAATACATTATATACAATATATACAGCAGTTCGTGCACAATCATATGATTCAAGTTGTCCATCGCACTATAGAGTAATATAACATAAGTAGGACACGGTGTACATGTGTTCCTGTGTAGGGGTACGTGAAATAACTTTCCTGACGCAGGGGATTTACATAGATAAACTAGTGTAGTTATACAGAGAATGGCATAATCTGTCCCAAAATGTGTACAAAAACAACAAGATAGTAAATATGGATAGGCATATTGTAAAAAATATGGCCAGTGGAAATTAATATATAGTAAAAATAAATGACCAGAACCTAATTGCGTCCTATTATACCCTAAAAAGAGAAGAGGCAAGGACTTACCAATAGAATAGAAGATAAATAGAAGTAAAAGGGCCGTGGCCCTACTAGGAAGGAGCTGTAGTGGTATGGGAAACATGGGGCGGTTAAAAAGAGTCGGCGGGAAGACCTGACACCGGGTCTGTAGCCAAAAATTTCCACCATACAGTGACCGTAAAAATGGAAAACTAGTACACAGGCCCCAAGCATATTTCCTTTTTATACAACAACCAATGGGGTAAAACCATTCACAGGCCCTGTAGACTGTATATTTACCTCCAACAGTGCCCATATAGTATAGATATCATAAAACAAAAGCTCTAAGACTGTATATTACCTCTAAGTGTAAATAAATTTCTAGATACAAAGGAACAGGGCCCGCAGACTATATTTACCACCGTACATAAAACCCAAAAATTTTTAGTTACCATTTTCAAAAGGGTCGTAACTGTAAATTTACTTCTAATACAAAGACCATATGGGTAGAAACCAGGGCATAATCTGTGCCGAAAATTTCCTCAAGAAAGTACCAATAGTGTAAAACCAGTTTACACAGCTCTGCAGACTGTATATGACCCCCATACAGTGCCATATAGTGGTAGTTCCATTGTACACAGGGGTGTGCAAACTGTATATTACCCCCAACAGTGCCCATATATAAAAGATACCAGTAATAAAGTCTCAACCCCGTTAACGGGGTTATTACCTCCCTACGTGACCATAATGGAGAACCAGTGTACATAGACCGCAGACATATATTTCTTCCAAAAAATGACCAATAGGGGAGATACCAACTGCGACGTATATTACCACCAAAAGGCCATAAAATATTTAAAAACCCTGTACACAGGGCCCGTAAAAGTAATTACCCCATACATTCCCCATAGTGATAGAACCAGTATAAAACAGCTCTGAAGACTGTATTTTACCTCCAATAGTGTCCAAAAAATTTCTAGTACAAGTGTAAACCAGGCCCGCAACTGTATATTACCACCATACAGTAAACCAAGAGTGGGGACTTACCCTTGTACCAGGGCCCGTAACTGTAATTTCCTCCATACATTGACCATAATGGAAAAACATGACACAGCTCTGCAGACTGTAATTTCCCCTTTTACAATGACCATATGGTGGTAAAACCAATTTGGGGGCAAGGCCCAGACCGTATATTTCCTCAAGAAGTGACCATATAGTGGAGAAACCATTTTCACAGGCTCTGCAGACTTATAGACCCCCCTAGGGCCATATAGTGGGAGCTTTTCCCTTGTACACAGGCGGCAAACTTAAATTTCCTCCCTACAGTGCCCATATAGTAAAAAGATACCAATAGATACCATATATAAAGCTGCATAGCCTTAATACTGGTGTCATACCCCTACTGACCCAATAGTGGAATACCAGGGACATAACTCGTAGACTATATATACTTCCATAAAATAAACCCATATAGTGGTAGATCCCGACTGAGACTGTATATTACCACCATAAAAAGACAATATAAAGGTAAAGCCACTGCAACTGTATAAATTTTTCCCCCATACAGTGCCCAATAGTGATAATACCATAATACAGGGCTCTGAAGACTGTAAAATTTTTACCTCCCAAAAGTGTCCATATATTTCTAATACAAAGTGTAAACAGGCCCCACCTGTTATTACCAACATACAGAAAACCAAATTTTGTATATTACCGTCTCGGCCTGCTGACATTTTTAAAAGGTTAATAAATTACTCGTAATCACCAGAGACATCTTCTATGACTTTAAGTGTGCACTTTCCCCTTTTTTTTCCCTCTGGCAAAAGTTCCATAATGAACCTTTCCCCCCACAACTCGTCTGTGCAGAATTTACACTCAAACATCTTAGAATTCTAATTTTTCTAGCACTTCCTTATGTTTGCTCACTTCTGTACAAATTGTGCATGGGGTGATTGCTGGGGAGGAGGGGAGAAAAAGGATAGGGGGTTTTATGGGTAAAGGTGGAGAAAAAATGGGGAAGTGAGGAGGCTTTTGGGTGATAGGTGGGCAGTTTGTGGGGTGATAGGTGGAGAGTTTAAAAGGGGAAAGGGGAGGTGGTGGGGGGTTTTATGGGGTGATAGGTGAAGGTGAGGGGGCTATAGGAAGATAGGTGGAGGTGGTAGGGAGTTTATATGGTGATAGGTGGAGATGAGAGGGCTATTGGGTGATAAGTGGTGGGTGGGGAAAAAGGGATAGGGGGGGTTTTGATTTTGTGTTGCACTAGGATGCAAAACTCAATGGTGGCAGGGGGTGAGGAGAGGATACAGACCCAAATTTATATTCTCCTTAAACCCAAAATAAAAAGTGCAATTTAACCCCATACCCGAAACCCCAAACCCCCCAAAATCAGCCGCAGGCATCTTTTCAGAGGGTGAAATTTGGGAGTCATGGTTTATGTTTTTATTTTTATAGTTTTCCCCTTTGGACTACGTCGAACTCATTGGATTATTTCTGACCAGCATTGGATTGATTTCTTTAATAAAATGGTCAATGACGACTGTTGTCAGGGAGTGTTTATTCAAATAAATGTTTTTTTGTTGTGTTTGTGTCCATAGTTTACATATTTTTTTGAAGGCCAAAAAAGACAGACACCAGCAGTTCAGCTCTTTTCAATAATTTTATCCAGAGAAAGGCAAAAACCCCAAAAGGTTAGAAGCAATTTTCCCATTTTAGGGAAAAAATTTCCTTCCCGACTCCAATCTGGCAACAAAAATCCCTGGGTCAACGACCCTCTCCAAATCCCAGTCCTATAAGGGGGGTTTCACATGGTTTTACCCTTTATTACAAGCGCTTTGAATCCGCTTTGGGGCCGACAGAGCGGGATTTCTTTGCAAGACGGACCCAGCGGCCCCTTTGAAACACGCAGAGGCTTCCCTCATGAACTCCGCTGCGTGTTTTCAAGCAAGCAGTGAAATCTCACTACAATTTTTAGATCCCCTCTTGGGGGGCTGCCTGTCGTCCCCAAGCGGGTCACAAAGCACTTTTAATAAGGAGTAAAACTCTGTTGAACAAACCCTAACTTTTTATATTAAAAAGCTCAAAAAAGCATCTAACCCTTTTTTTAAACTCTGTTTTTGAAATTTACCAGACAATTCACCTGGGAGAGAGTTCCACATCCCTGCTCTTCATAAAGACTCCTTTTCTATGTTTATGCAAAAGTTCTTTCCTCTTGGCGTAAGAAAGCCCCCTTTTTTCAAAAAAGTCCTGGGTTAAATAGATCCAAAAATCTCTAATTACCTTTTTTAATTTTAAAAATATTTATTATGCCCCCCCAAGCCGTCTTTTCTTTAAAAAAAATAACCCCAACTTTTTATTTTTCAATTTTTTCCCCCCCATTATTTCCAGTGTCATATGAGGCGTCGACAAAAAACATTTCCTTAATTGCTTGGGCTTGTACTGCCATGGGGTTTTTGTCACCACAAGGGTGACACAACCCGGTCACTATTTCCCCATCTTAAAACAGCACGGGACGGAAAGCCCCGGTAACCATCAAGCGGACCCTCTATTGCAGGGGGGGGCAATTAAATTTTCCCATGGGGGCCGCATGAAAAGGCGATGGTTTTGGGGGGGCCAAATAAAAAACAAGGGTAACGGGGAAAAATTTTTTTTGGGGGTTTTTTTTTGTGGAAACTAAAATGGGGGGTGTATCTAATACCCGCATATATACTGAGGGGACACAGTAAGGCAGGTAAATAACACCCTTTCCCCAGTAAGGAGCTATGTAGAAGTATGTCCCCCAGTTTGGGAGGTAATACAGCTCCCCTCAGTCAGAAAATAGATATGGTACCCGGAGGCAGGGATATAGAAGGACATCCCTCAGGGAGGGAAATAGATAGTACAGCTCCCCTCAGGTAGGAAAAAGATAGGTACCGCTCCCCCAGGGCAGTAATAGATAGGTACAGCTCCCCCAGCAGGGATATAGAAAGTAAGCTCCCCAGGGAGGTATAAGATAGGTCACCCCTCAGGCAGGTTAAGATAGATATAGCTCCCCCCAGGGAAGTATAAAGAAGGGATAGCCCCTTCGGCAGGGATATAGATAGGTAAAGCCCCCTCAGGCTGGTAAATTTAAAAGGGAAGCCCCCTAGGCAAAAAATATAGATAGGGACAGCCCCCAGCAAAAAAAATAGGTACACCCCCTCGGCAGGTATATAATAGCAGCTCCCCTCAGGGAGGTAATAGAAGGTACAGCCCCCTCAGGCGTATCAATTTGGGGCCCCAACGGCGGTATATAGTTTTAAACCCTTCACACAGGCAGTAAAAAGCAGTTAGGTCTCCTACAGGCAGGTAATAGTTAAAGCCCACACAGGCAGGGATATAGTTAGGGCTTCCCACGCAGGTATAAAATTGGCTTCCCACAGGGAGGTTAAAAGATAATAAAAGGGCCCCCACAGGGAGGAAAAAGAAAATTAGGGTCCCCAGGGAGTATAAAAGTTGTGTTCCCCGGCAGATATTATGAAAATTAGGTGTGTCCCCAGGCAAAATTATAATAGTAGTTTTGTCCCCAGGCAGTATAAGAAAGTTAGGTTTTGGGCCCCAGGCGATATTTAAAAAATATTAGGGTGTCCCCCCCGGCGGTATAAGAATGAGGGGGTCCCCCAGGGAAAAAAATAAGGGGGAAGGTTGTGTTTCCCCCCCGTATATAGGTAGGGGTTTTCCCCGGAGTATAAAGTATTTGGGTGTCCCCAGGAGGGATAAGATAGGTTTGTCCCCAGGGGGGAATAAGTAGGTGGTCCCCCAGGGGTTGGAGGTTTTAGGAGGATAGTAGTAGGGGGTCCCCCGGGAGTATAAAAGTTTAGGGGGCCCCAGGGGGTAAAAAGATAGTGGTTGTCCCCCGCAGGTATAAGATAGTCAGGGGGTTCCCCCCGGAGGGATAAGATAGTCGGTTCCCCAGGCAGTATAAAGTTTAGGGGGTTTCCCCGGCAGGATAAATAGTTAGGGGGTGTCCCCCGGCAGGTATATATCGGTGTGTCCCCAGGGAGATAAAAGTCGGGGTTTTCCCCAGGAGTATAAATAGTCAGGGTGTCCCCAGGCAGGTAAGAAAGGGGTTTTTCCCCCAGGGAGGTAATAGTTTTATGGCCAAAATTAAAAAAAAAAAAACACTAATACCACCCTGGCTTACCTGCTTCCCGCCGAGCGGCTCATCTTCTGTCCGAGGAGCTTCCCCCGGGCTGTGGGCGTAAATGACGTCATCCGCCAGCCGGGACGCTCCCCCGTCAGCTCCTGGGCCCGCACAGAGTTATACTCTGTGTGCGCCGAGGAGAGGCAGCGGCGCGGTGAGCGGAGTACATTCGCATCGCTGCCAAATTTTACCAGCAATAGAAGCGCTGACGGCCCGCGGCGGCCTCTCAGCAATACCCGGCCAGGGCGGGCTGTCAGCGCTACTATTAGCAGACCTGGGCATCATACACCGCGGGCCGCATCCGACGAGCTGGAGGGCCAGATGCGGTCCACGGGCCGTACTTTGCCCAGGTCTGCTTTATTGTGATGGTCTGCTTCTGGGAAAGCTGCCGGTTGGAAATTTTAGAGTGGGAATGAACCAGTACCCATGGACCTTCCCATTTTGATAGTAACAGGCTGCAGCTGTTGGTTTTACCTTGGCTGGTTATAGAAAATGAGGAGAACCCCACGTCGTTTATTTTTTTCGAAAATCATTTATTTAGAATCCAAAAATGGGCAACTACTGTAATCATTACAGTGGATGCCCATGTTTAGATTCTCAATAAATAAATAACTTGGTGGAAAAAACGAATGTGGAGATCCCCCCCACCCCATTTTTTATATAGTCTGTTACTATCAGAATGGAAAGGTTCATGGATACTGGTCCACTTCCACTCTAAAAATATCAGCCCACAGCCGTGCCAGAAGCGGACACTTCCTAGTTGCCCTGGTGTGTTGGGTACAGGAGTAATAGTGACGGGGGTTAGTGTCATCCATGGGCAACAAGACACACTGTTGTCTGACACCAAGCCTGAGCAATAGTAATAAAGAGGCCTCCATTACCAACACTGGAAATAAATAGTAGTTGCACAACTTGCTGATCTTTAACAAGGAGCTTAATGACAAAATTCACAAGAGTTTGATTCCTGAATCACCCAATAAATTTAGGTTATCAATTTGAATTGGGATTTAAACAGTCCTCTGTTCACATTTTCACATAATGAGACCAAGACAACACCTTAAAAATGATCAACAGTACTTCGCTGTTGCGAGGATGCTCTAAGACAGAAGTGGCCACTGAGCTTAGAGTATCATAGAGTGTCATCAGTAGGTTGAAACAGAGGTAGAGACTGAAAGAGTCACAGAAAGCAAAGAAGTTGTGCCAGTCGTCTGGCATGCAGACAACGCTGATGTAAGTGGTTATGAATGGTCTGATGTGACACTAGATTGCCTCTCACCTCCCTTAAATATGCCTGGAGTTGTGTGGCATTCATCATCCGGTTCCACAGGGCATTGCTTACAATGAAGTAGTCCATGTGTGATGTAGACAAAGGACATCCACTTCTCTGTCTTTCTGTGACTCTTACAGTCTCTCTATAACTCTGTTGCTACCAGCTGATGACACTCTGTGGCACTCTAAGCTCAGTGGCCACTTCCGTCTGAGAGCATCCTGCTTAAAGCCTCGCAATGGTGAGGTACTCTTGATCAATTGTAAGGTGTTTTCTTGGTCTCATGATGTCAAAATGTGAGCAGCATAAAGAGGAGGACTGTTTAAATCCCAATTCAAATTGATCCCCTATATTTATTGGGCGATTCAGAGAACAAACACCTGTTATTAATTTTGCCATTAAGCTCCTTGTCAGAGATCAGCAAGTTGTGCAAAAAGTGCTGAAATATTGAACAGGTGGACATGTGCATTCTAAAGTTAAAGTGGTTTTCTTACTACAGGCTTTTGCATTCATCTGAGATCTTTCACTAGCTTAGATTTTCAAATTCAGGAGCGGGTCTTCCTCTTAGTAGGCGTTTCTTCCCTTACTGAAGAATGGTGACATTATCACACCCCCTCCCTGTTCCTGCTCTCTTCCGAGTCCTCTTCATCATTCTATGAGAGCAGTGGGAGGGAGTGGATGTCACAGCTCTCCAGACCTCCTGCAATGGTCAGTTCTCATGCTTGGAGAGCTGTCACCTCCCTCCCAGGCTCCACAAGCAATCCTGGTAACTAGAACACCATGGGTGTAAAAAGTTATGAATACCGCTTGAAATGAGAAAACAATTGTGAGAAATGAACTCTGCTCCTACTTTTTTTTTTATCAGGCAGGAGGTAGAGGGGGGAGCAGAGTGTATAAGAGTTTGCTACATGGGTGGGGGGAGCAGAGTGTAGAAGGCTGTGTTATATTAGTGGGAGAAGAAGAGTGTATAAGGGTGTGTTATATGGCTGGGGGGGAGCAGAGTGTATTATATGTGTGTTATATGGGTGGGGGGAGCAGAATGTAGAAGGGTGTGTTATATGAGTGGGGGGAGCAAAGATTATAAGGGTGTGTTATATGGGTGGGAGGAGCATAGTGTATAACGGTGTGTTCTATGGGTGGGGGTAGCAGAGTAAATAAGGGTGTGTTATATGGGTGGAGAGAATGAATCTAGCAGTTAAAGAGATTCAGTAATTGCCCAGAACACTGTGAAAGGAGTATAGAGAAACACAAATAGCTGTTTCATACAGCTCATGTGGAATTGAGCACAGAAAGTGCAGGCCAGCCAATCACAGCACATGGGGTATGTCCTGCACAGGGGGCGTGTCATGACCAGGGTTGAACTAAATGCAGGCAGCCAATCACAGCACAGGGACTGTGGCTCGACCCCAGGCTGTAGAATTAGCTCTAGACACACACAGATTAGCTAACAGCTGCTCTACTAAATGATTTAGCTAACACCACCAACATATATCAAATTCTATAGTAAGAGTTAAAGTAGAATTTGATATATGTTGGTGGTGTTAACCACACATTGTGATGTATAGTAACTAGTTAGGGCAAGTCGTCAAGGAGTGGGGTCGCCCTTTTTCAGGGCGAGTGCTCCGCTTTGGATAGGTTTTTGTCATTAGCTTGTATATTTACTTTAACTATTCTAGGACCCATCCTTATCAAGAACCATCAAAACCGTGAGTTAATCAAACTTTATTTTCGTATATATTAGAATGTAGATGGTGGGCTCGATGATGCTATGACAGATTTTGAACCTATTCTCTATATGTTCTAACTTAATTGTGGTGATTTTCTATTAGTAGCATAATTATCGCCATAGGTATTGGGATTAGGTTTTAACGGTTCTAATTAAAAGTTATACTTTATACTGGTAATTTTTTTTTTTTTCTGTGAGTCAATTAGGATTACAAAAATTATTTATATTGGCCAAATGGCAGAGTAATGAGAGAATTTTTTAAGGCATTTTTATTACTTTCTGCAAAATCAAAAGTTTACATACACTAGGATTACTATGTCTTTAACCACAAAACGACCGCCCACTGACTTTTGGCATCAGCTGGGGCAGGTCATTCGTCTACAGTGACGTCTTTTGGCGTCGCTGTAGACTCCGGGGTTTGTGGCGCCCGGCGCCGCAGCAGCGCTTGGAAAGGGGCTGTACTACACAGCCCCGATCCCAGAGCATCTCCTGCGAGCATCGGAAACCTCCGCAACCCGATGCTTTAACCCTTTGATTGCGGCGGTGCGTTAGCGCAGCACAATCAAAGGGTTCCCCTGCTCTGTCGGGTGATCGGAACGCCCGGTGACCCGACAGAGCCCGGGGAGCGGCTAGAATGGCCCCAGAGCTGTCTGTGTAACAAGCAAGTGATCAGGCCAGCCTGTGTTCTGTCCTGAACGCTGTCTGTGTCAGTCTGACACAGATTAGAATGTATTAGCATATATGAATATGCTAATACATTACTAAGTGTAAAAAAAAAATTTTTAAGAAATGTACAAAAATATATAAAATAAAATAAAATAAAATAAATAAATATGTAATAAAAAATAATTGTGCATAAATTACACACACACAAAAACCTACACATATTAGGTATCCACATGACCGTAATAACCTGTAGAATTAATCTAACAATAAATAAAATTCTGCAATTATTTATAAGTGAACTTAAACTATTCCCCCACAAAGTACAACTTGTCCCGAATAAAACTAGGCCTCCTACAACTGCGTCATTAAACAAAAAAGGTACAACTGTTGAATTGCAAGGAGACAAAAACTAAAAATACATTCTGGTCATTAACTACTTTTCAGGCCTGGGAGTTAAGGGGTTAAACAATTTGGGACAGTCCATATGATGATGACATGTCTTTGGAAGCTTCTGGCTTATTGGCAATGTCTGAGTTAATTAGAGACACAGCCATGGATGTATTTTAAAACACACTAGAAACACACTGCTTCTGTGTGTAACATCATGGAAAGTCTAAAGAAATCAGCCGAGATAACAGGAAGAGAATTGTGGACTTTCACAAGTCTGGTTTATTTTTAGGTGCAATTTCCTGAAGGCGCTTCGTTCATCTGTACAAACAATTATATGCAAGTACAAACAAGATGTGAATGTCTAGCCATCATACTGCTCAGGAAGGAGATAGGTTCTGTGTCTCAAAGATAAACATGCTTTGGTCCAACATGTGCATATCAACCCAAGAACAAAAGCAAAAGACCTTGTGAAGATGCTAGCAGAAGCTGATAAGATTGTGTCATTATTCATATCCACGAGTACTAAATCAACACTGGAAAAAGTGGAAAGCTTGGAAGCCTAAGAACACCATCCCAACTTTGAATCATGGGAGTGGCAGCATCATGTTGTGGGGTTGTTTTGCTGCAAGAGGGACTAGTGCACTTCACAAAATAGATGGCAGCATGAGGAAAGAAGATTATGTGCCAATACTGAAGCGACATATCAAGAAGCCAGAAGCCATCTCAAATCCGCCAGGAAATTAAAGCTTGGGCGAAATGGGTCTTCCAAATGGAAAATTACCCGAAGCATACTGCCAGAGTGGTCACAAAGTGGCTTGAGGATAACCAAGTCAATGTTTTGGAGTTGCCATCACACAGCCCTGATCTTAATCCTATTGAAAATTTATGGGCAAAGCTGAAAAGACAGGTGCGAGCAAGACGACCTACAAACATGGCTCAGTTACACCAGTTCTGTCAGGGGGAAATGGGACAAAATTTCTACCAACTTTTGTGAGAGCTTGTGGAAGGATACCCAAAAACGTTTGACCCAATTTCATACATTTTAAAGGGGCAATGCTACCAAATACTAATGAAATGTATGTAAACTTTTGACTTTGCAGAAAGTAATAAAAATGCCTTAAAAATTCTCTCTCATTATTCTGTCATCTGGCAAATATAAATAATTGTGATAAGACTAATTGACCTAAAACATGTTATTTCTCAGTAAAAATACATACCGTAGTTCACAATGTGGCGTGAAAAAAGTAGTGTGAACCCAGCCCTACTGAGCAAAATGTAACACAGAGGCCCGGATGTTTTAACCCCTTAACGACCCTGGGCGTATGAGTACGTCCAGGGCCGCTAAGGGGCTTTGCAGGAGGATCGTTTCCATCGACCCCCTGCACAGCCGGCGGTGTTGCGGCAAATCGCCGCTAACACCCGGCAGTAACAGCGCCGGCGAGTGGCTCGCCCGCTGGCGCTGTTTAACCCGTCAGACACCGCGGCAAAGATGGCTGCGGAGTCTGACTGAATGACGATCGGTGCCGCGCACCGATCGGTACGGTCATCGGCATAGCATACGACCGGACACGGTGGTGGGGAGCCCTGTGAAGGCTCCCGTCACTTACATTTCCCGGTCTGCCCCACTTCCGTCCGCAGAGAGGAAGTGGGGACACCGCCATCTTTGTACACCCTAATGCATTGCCTATGCCCTGCAGTAGGTGGTATTAACAATCGCGCCCCCTAGTGGTCAAGCACCATAGGGGGACTAAATGTAAAAAAAATAAATAAATAAAGTTTCAAAGTACAAAAAAAAATTAAATGTTCAAATCACCTCTCTTTCCCCCTTTACAAATAAAATCATTAAAATAATAAAAAAAATTACCACATTTTTTGGTATCGCCGGTCCGAAAAAAATTCCGATCTATAAAAAATATAACATCATTTTATCCGTAGGCTGAACACTGTAGAAGAAAAAAAAATTTCCCAAAAGCAAAATTGCGTTTTTTGGTCATTTTACGTCACTCAAAAATGGAATAAAAATGATTTAAAAAAGTCGCATGCATTCCAAACTGCTAGCGATAAAAGTGCACTTCAGCCTAAAAAAAATGCCCCCTCACTGACGTCCGTAGGGTGTTGTACAAAAAGTTATTGGTCGGCACAAATGGCGCCATGGCGCAAATTTCAAAGATAGAAAATTTTTGGAATTTTTTTACGGTACCAAAACATAACGGAAACCCTACATGTTTGGTATTGGCGGATGCGTAACAACATGTAGAATACATTATATTGTATTAGATTGAACGCCGTAAAAGCAAAACCCCCGCAAACATGGCGAAAGTACGTTTTTTTTTCACAATTTGTCCCACATGGAATTTTTTTGCGGTTTCCCAGTATATTCTATACTATAGTGAATAACACCAGAAAGTACATCTTGTCCCGCAAAATAAAAGCCCTCATGTGTCTATGTAGGTGGAAAAATAAAAAAGTTATGGCTCTGGGAAGGCGAGGAGGGAAAAACAAACGTGTCACCAAAAAAAAATACGCCGGGTCCTTAAGGGGTTAAGACCCTAGCAATACCACTGGTGTATGTAAACTTCTGGTTTAAACTGTACATGCATACACAAATCAATCTACCTATATATAATATATGCGCGCACGCGCGCACGCACGCACACACACCTCCACATCTGGACATAGATACTGTGTATGTGGGCGTGTCTAATATGCTCCATATTTAGTAAACAGCAGCAGTCAATAATGAACTCATTATTCTCTACAGAAATCCGAGGGCCGCAGCGTATTTAGGAGTAGAGAACAAGCGCCGTGTGGACTGACCCCATAGCTCCAGTGTGGCGAGTTCACAGGGCAGACATGCGCACTGGCGCTCGTCGTCCACACTCCTCGCAGCGGTTAGCAGCCTGCTCTAGGACCCGGAGCTCCCCGCACTGGAGGACGGCCTCTTCCGCTGTAAACAGGACGTGCCCGCTGATGGCCGCGCTGCTGTGCGGACTGTGAGGCGGCTGCGGTCACTATGGACTTTCTGAAGGCTGAGATAGCGCGCAAGAGGAAGCAGCTGGAGGAGAAGGCGCTGCTCGGGGTAAGGCTGGGTACTATAGAGGGTGGCACTGCCCACTCTTCCCAAACGCCATTACCTTTCCATATGTCTATAGACTGGTCATTAGGACATGTATATGGACAGAAGTCCTGACACCAGTGTGAACATAGCCCGAGGATTGGCTTATGTTAGCGGCCTCCCGCTCAGGCCTGGTTATACCCCAGTGTGTAGAGCTGTGATCCACGCCTCTAGGTGTCTGCATGAACACTTCCCCCATTCCTGGCCGTTCTTCTTTAGTACATAAAGGTTTGAGCTCTTTCTTGCACTCAGTTATTCAATGAATGTCTGCACTCTGTTCCAGTAATACATCGGCTTCACTTTCAAGGCATTTTTACACTACACTTTTTATTTTTAAATAATATCAGGAAACCGGTGAAAATAGGAAAAAAAATTATTTTTTAAAAAAAATTTTTATATTAATGTTGTTTTAAGGCCTTTTTCCCCTAAGGGGCGTTCACACAGCACAGGAAAATACCGGCCGATTTGCGGCGGGTATTTGTCTGGTTTTGCAGCCGTCCCCCGGGCCCGCGGGGGGGACGGCTTTTCTCACGCGATGAGCGGAGAAGAGCCCTCCTCCCTCCCATTGATATGCACTTCGTCCAGAAACCGGAGGGGAAGATTGTGCATGTTCAATGTTTTGTCGCGGACCGCCGGCGCCCAAAACAATGGGGGGAAAAAACCGTGCAGTGGGGACTGCTGCAGGGGTTTTTCCATAGAGCACAATTGTGTTCATTTCCGGCCGGTTTTTCAGGCGGTCTGAAAAAAACCGCAAAACCCGGCTAAAAAAACGGCCGAAACCGTGCCGTGGGGACTGCCCTAAGGTTTATTTAAAAAGTGTAATTGCGGGGCGTACGGTACGGCCACAATTACATCGGGTGATGTGGGAGTCGTGCAGATCAGCGCGTACTGCAATGCGGGGAGGCAGCAGCCCGCCGGCCCCATTGACATTCATTACTCGCGGTGCGTATTCGCTGCAAGTAATTGACATGTCACTTATCTCCCTGCGTGTACAATATGATCGTATTGTATGCCCGGGAGAGGAGGCGTAATCCATAGTTCTCTCTGAGAACTGTGGATTACCGTCATTTCGGCACGCATCTTGCTCGTGTTAGAGCGCAACTATGACGTGAAATGTGTCCGTGTGAACATACCCTACGGATATGTTCACAGCAGGGCTGTGGAGTCAGAGAAATTGAGGAGTCGGGGCTTTGGCCTGCCGACTCCACAGCCCTGGTTCACACGGCTGATGTTGCCGTTGTTTTCATAGCATTTCTGCTCCCAAAACAGCGTCAAAAAAACCTCCAAAAAGCCCCCATGTAAAACAGCTGTGTAGTTCACAAACCTCAAGGTTTTTCCACACTTCTTTGTAATCTGTTTTGGACGTTGAAAAGGAAGCGTCATGTCATTCTTGAAGCATTTTCTGTGCTGGAAATCTCCATGGGAGCAATGGAAAGCTTCAAAACCTCGGCGCGTTTTGAGACGCGTTTCTCTTTGCGTTTTGACGCGTTTCTCGGAGCAGTATTAGCCCTGGCTATTCATTTGTATGGGTGAAAACCTCGTCTAAAAACTTTTCTGAAGACGTGTGTTTCAGGCGAGGTTTTGATGCTATTTTGGGCGCTGAAAAATCAGCTTCCAAATAAGCTGTGTGAACATACCTTAAAAGTGGAATTTATCACGGATTGTGCATCAGAATCCCATTAATGTGAATGGGCTATAGTTCACCCTGTGCTCTACAGTACAATTTTTTTTTTACATAGATTTCAAATCCATTGTGCAAGAAAATGTCCATTCTTGGATTCAACCTTGAGCAGCCGTAAGGTGTATTGGCCTTATTCTTTAGATGCAGTTTAGCCGCATCTGCAAAGTTAAAAGGGTTGTCTCACTACAAGGATTGCTTTTTATAGTAAAGATCTGGCAAAAACAAGTCACTTTGCAACATGTGTCCATTAACAGCGTCCTACCTATTCTGAGATATCCCCTCTTGTATGGGCTGCATCAGCTCCTCAAGTCGCTATAGCTACGGACCTGTTCCATCTCTCATGATAGGCTGTCAGCACTGGTTGATATAGCTACAGACCTGGCTTCTACTGCAGCCTAGTAGAAGCCAGTAAACACGCCCCTGAATTCAAAATAAAACCAAGGAAACGGGACTGAGGTAAGATGAATCAATGTAGTGAGACAACCCCTTTAAAATTCTTAATGGAAGTCCAAAGGTTTTGTCTCCGAATTTTCCATTTAGGGGATGTTCAGACGGCATTTCTTAGATGCGTGTTTAGATCTATGTTTGGTACCCAAAAAACGCATCTAACAATGTGCAGTGTGATTAGATTGCTTGTAAAACACATCAGCGTTCAGACGAGTGATCACGATGCTTGTTTTCTATGCCTCTTTCAGATCCATTCAAGGAATTGTCCTGTCAATCCTTGATCAGATTGACGCACCAGACACCATATTTAAACTACAGGGTGCGATCCTGCTGCACAGAAAACCCATCCAAACATGCAGCACATTTTGATTGTGTGTTTGGATGTGTTTTACACTGCATCTTTCAATCTGTTTTTTTGGATTGTAATATGCAGTGTGATCATACCCTTAGAAAAATTCAGCGTGTGAATATAGCCTATAGGTGAAAAATAATTACCTGTACTTTCTTCTTCTTATTTGTTGTGTTTAGCCCAGCTTAGAAGTCTGACTTAAATGGACACTGACATTCTAGCAAGACTTTGCATTATTCAGTAATACAACTGAATTTTACAAACTTTAATGTATTTGAGCAGGGAAAGGGTTTTTTTTTTTTTTTTTCCCCCTCCCACTTAACCGGCCCCCTCTAAAATCTGTATTGCGAGAGATCAGCTAATTGAAGTATTAGGTTGCAACAACCCATCTAAGTCTATGAACAGGGGCTGGAGGAGCACTTAAAAAGAGACACATACAAGTACATTGTCCTCCATACTGCTTCTAAGAGAGCGCTATATAGATAAAGAGAAACAGGATCTCCTCTTCTATGTGGGTTTCGTGTGTGGGATACATCATAGCAGCTAGTCTCGCACACGAACTGTGGGAGAACAGAAAGTTAGAGATGTCGGGGGGGAAAACTGTTGAAAAATGCCATATACAAGTCATATAATGACCATAAAGGCCGTGTTCACACGGCTTATTTCGCCGCGGATTGGAGCCGTACTGCGCGCCGGATTTGCACTGCAGTACGGCTCCTATCCGTCGCAGTCATTACGGTAATTCACAGTTCTCATAGGGAACAGTGGATTCCGTCGCTCCTCCGGGCGGGGAGAAAGTGACATGCACATTATCCAATACATTACGTGGAAATCCCTAAAGAAGCATTTATGCTGTCTATCATACATGAAAAAACTTTGAGATCTCGGTTCACTTTATTTTGATCAAAAGATGTTTAAGCTGCCCACGACTTTAAACTGTTTCAAATAGGGCAGTCTACACTATCTTTTACCTCAATAGAGCCAAAATCGGGCCCTTTCTCACTGGGTCCACTGACCTCTTTATCCAGAGAGAAAAAAAATTTTAAAAACACCCAACCTGAAGCTGCACTTCTTTTTGTGTGCCGCAGCACTGCCAGTGGCACCAGGTTTGCATTATGTTTTTTCAGAAATGTTTTTGGGTGTGCAGAAACATACGTTATACTCGGTGTACATTGATTTTAACCTATATGGGGAGGAAAGGGTTGCCTCCATTTTGTTGTTCTGTACCGCCCATCTCAAGGCTGTCATAAGAAGTGCGCCGAGGTAGGGTGTTTTTTTTTATTTTTTTCTCTTGGATGAAGGAGGTCTGTTGACCCAGTGAGAGGCCTGATTTTGGCTCTATTGGAGAGGGAAAGATAGCATAGGACTGCCCTATTTGAGATCACGTTGAAAGTCGTGGGCAGCTTAAACATCTTTTGATCAAAATATGTGAACCGAGAATCTCAAAGTTTTTTCATGCACATAATCCAGGCGCAATACGCGCTGTGGATAATGCAAGTCTATGGGGCCGGCGAGCAGCGCCGCGGCCCCGCCCCTTATTCCAGCCGTATTGCGGGCGGGATCCGGCCCGCAATTACGGCTTGAATAAGCCGTGTGAACACGGCCAAAGAGTGCTATTCCTTATATACACACACAATGGCTTATCCTGTAAAGTTACTGGAAAGTACAACTTTAATAAAAAAAACAAAAAATTCCACTTAATGAGTCTCTTTTTCTATTGTTTGAGTCATAATACAGTGGTCTGTCAAGATGCTATGACCTCCGGATACACTCTTCATCATACAATGGTCTTTCCTGGGACACTATATGTGGAGTTTGGAATCAACACAGGGCGTGTTCTCATGGCACAGGACAAATACCGGCCGTTTTGCGGCCCTCCTCATGGCTGCGGGGGGGGGGCTGAGAGAGACTGCTTTTCTCTGCGATGAGTGGAGAAAAGCCCTCCCCCTTCACATTGGCAAGCACAGATTCCGTCCGGAAACCGGACGGAATATGGTGCATGTTCAATGTTTTGCCGGCGGACCGTGGGCGGAAAAACCGCCGGACGGAAAACCCGTGCAGTGGGGACTGCTGCAGGGTTTTCCATAGAGCACAATTGTGTTCATTTTCGGCCATTTTTTCAGGCGGTCTGAAAAACCGAGCAGTGGGGACATGGCCTTACAGTCTCCCAGAAGCTGATCCAACAAGATCGGGAACATTTTTGTTGAAAACTCTGTTTAGTGAGTAATGCGTGATTGGGGGTCTAGTGGGTGCCTCCCTATGTACCAAGTTTGGTACTACATATTCTGTACTTCTCTTTACATCTTCCAGGATGAGCGGCTCCTTCGGCCTCATTTTCTTCTTTTCTGGTACATTGTATGTAAAGCACATGACTCAAAGAAGATCCTGTCCTCAAAATAGAAAGCGATTTCCAGCAGCTCTGTTATACGAAAAGACATGCTTAATATACTTTTGCATTATGTTGGGTTCACATTTTAGGATCTTGGAACCAAGTACTAGTTTTTCATTGAGTAATGGTCTCCACATACAATGGTCATTCCGGAACCAATTAATATGGTATGTTGAGGGACCACTGTATTGTAATAAAAGGACTACGGGGCTGCTAAATTATATGGCACAAGAAATTACTAAAAATACAGTGCCATGTAGCTAATAGCACCAAAGAATACAGCAGACTCTTAGTCCTTCAGGGGGAGCCTGCTATTTATGTGGAACAGCCTATTATGCTGGCAGATCTTTACTAATGTAATACTTTAATATGGAAAATTAATTTGCTGTATCTTCTAAGGCATAATCCTTTTTTTTCTTTATATATTGTAGGAAAATAAGAAGTATTTTAAGCGCAGTGAACTTGCTGAGAAAGAAAGGGAAGCCTACTTTGAAAGATGTGGCTACAAGGTAGAAGATGTCGTTTGCGTCCGATCATCCCGTTCTCTGTCTTGTTTTCAGATCACGTTTTAATATAACATTTCTCTTTGTCCAATCTGTCACAACTGTTAGCCTTTAAGTGAGAAGCCAACACAAAAGGTAGGATTTGGGAATGCATGCTTTACTTGCGGGGACATTTTCCAAATGGTTTTTACTTTACTTCTGTTAAAAGAAAACCGTTTTGAAAATGATTGCTGTTGGTAGTGTGCTGTCATTTGGCATTAGGCGCTGAGCATGTGATGTCTTGATGTGTCTGGCAGCATTTACTTGGACACTGGATCAAACAAACATTTCAATTCACACCTATTACCTTTGTTTTAAAATGACGTTTCCCTGCTATTTGGCACATTTTGGAAACCACACGGTTTGTGACTGACCTCCTAACTACGTATATTTGTCGAGTAGGGATGCACACAAATGTCCTTGTTTTTATAGCATGCCATATGTTAATTCTTTATTCCACTTGTGTACCCTGCCGTGCAGTATATTTGGGGAAAGGTGTAGTTTAGGCAGCTTTAATCCGAAAGTAGATTAGTTCGGTCTTAGGCTATGTTCACATGGCTTATTTTGGGGCGCATTTCGCCACGTATTGAGAGCATACTGTGCTCTAATACGAGCGAAATGCGCCCCAATCATTATGGTAATCCACAGTTTTCATAGAGAACTGTGGATTACGCCTCCTCTCTCCGCGTATACAATACGATCGTATTGTAGGTACGGGGAGATAATTAACATGTTATTTATTCATGGCGATTGTGCGGCGCGAGTAATGTCAGTCAATGGGCTGGCGCGGGGGGGGGAGGGGGTGGGGGTTCGGCGCGAGCTCCCGAACACTCGGCGTAATTGCAGGGCGTACGCCCGCGGTTAATCCGTGTGAACATAGCCTTATAGCGTATGGTTGTACAGTTGTGTTCAAAAACCTGAGCTAAGCACAAAATCTGTGTAATAGTTTTTATTTCCAGGCATTGGAGATGTTGCACACTGTTTTCTAAATCAAAACATGATGAGTATAGAATTGTTAACTACAAAAAATGGACATGGGGCTGTTCAAAAAAATAGCAGTGTCTGCATTTGTCTTTGCATACTCAAGATTTGTTCTCTTTTAGGATTTAGCTTTCCTGTGAATCCGTAACCTAATATTTAGTTGTATAACCACAGTTTTTTTAGAACTGATTCACATCTGTGTTGCATAGAGTCAACCAATTTCTGGCACCTGTCGACTGTCATTCCTGAACAGGATGCTTTGACTACATCCCACAATTTATTTGCATTTGTTGGCTTTACCTCAAGCGCCATTTTTTGATGTCACCCCACAAGTGTTCTATCTGATTAAGTTCCGAGGACTGGACTGGCCACTCCATAACCTCAGTTTTGTTGGACTGGAACCAAGATTTTGCTCACTTACTGGTGTGTTGTCTTCCTCCTTGTGGTAAGGCAACATGACCTCTTCTAGTATTTTGATATATGCAAACTGGTCCATGATCCCTGGTATGGGCTAAACATGCCCATATCATGATGCATGCTTCACTGTCTTAAGAGTATACTCTGGCTTGAATTCAGAGTTTGGGGGTCGTCTGACGAACTGTCTGCGGCCCTTGGACCGAAAATGAACCATTTTACTTTAATCAGTCCACAAATGTTTCTCCATTTCTCTTTTGACCAGTTGGTGTGTGTGTATATATATATATATATATGTATGTGTGTGTGTGTGTGTGTGTGTGTGTGTGTGTGATATTATTATATATATATAATATATATATATACAAAACACACACACCTGTTTCCCTGGCAATAAGACATCCTCTGAAATTAAAGCCTAGTGCAATTTTTTTTTTTTTTTTTTTGTAAAGGCCTCCCCTGAAAATAAGACCTAGCAGCAGTCATCACTACAGGCCCCCCCTCCCCCGCGCCAGACATTAGCAGAACATTTAGATAGGTATTAACTTGTGGGGGAGGCTACCTGAACAAGAGGTGCTCATTTATGGAAAGTTTTTGCTGGGCATGAGAGATTGGGGCCAACAATTCTCAAATAAATGGAGTCACAAGAAATTCACCATGAAATTCAGGGTTTGTAGAGTTCAGATGATGATCCTGAAGATGTCATGAGGGTCTTTTTGTTCATAAACAGCGGGATTGGTAAATGTACCTTAGATTGTTGTACATGGAAATAGTCACAAGCCATTCTTTATGGAAGTCAGAGTTTGGCTGGTTATGCTGATGATTGTGATGCCATGGCTACAGTATGTTAATAAATGTAAATTATTTTTTTGGTGTGTTCAACAATAAATGTGAAATCTTATTCTTGGAAAAATAAGACATCCCCTGAAAATAAAACCTAGCGCGTCTCTAGGAGCAAAACTTAATATAAGACACTGTCTTATTTTTGGGGAAACGAGGTATATCTTTACCACTTTATCTATCATTCCACTAACTTACTGTAAAAAATTGCTTACACCTTAGCTGACTAAATGAGAACTAGCAGCAAGTAGTATTCATAATATAAATAATAAGACTATTGTTCATGAAGTATAAAGCTGAACAGTGTGCAATTATAATAAAAAAAAAAAATCTTCAGTGTAGGAATTGTAGTTTTAAATGAATGTATGAACTGTGCTAGCATTGCAACCACATTACATGAAGGATAGACAGTACATGGATGATAGGTTCTTAATTGTTCATTACAAAGGGTATAGAAATGACAATTCGCAATACATAAAAGTAATGTAAGCATATATATACAAATGCAGTCATGAGAGTGTACATCTGAATTCTATGGTTTTGCATACACAACATGTACATCAGCATTGATTTTAGAAAAGAAATTGTTGCAACCCGTCAATCTGGGAATAGCTATAAGGCCATTTCTAAACCATTTGGAGCCCATCTTTATGTAGTTAGGTTATTCACATGTAGAAAACATTGAAGACAATTGATGATCCTTCCAGTGGACATCACAGCAAATTTGCGCATGGATTGATCAGACTGGACAATGCTCAGAGAAGTTGCTAAAAAACCAATAGCTCCATATTGGCATCTACAAGACTTTGTTGGCATGGCAGATGTTCATGCAATTAGAAAGACTGAACAAGTATGGTTTGTTTGGAAGGGTTACAAGAATAAAACATCTTTCTAAAAAGAACATGGCAGTACAGCTTACAATGCATCTGAACAGACATTTAAAGAACAATGCCCCTTGGACAGACAAGACCCAGCTGGAAATATTTGACTAAAATGCACAGCACCACGTTTGTCAAAACCAAAGACCGCATACTAATGCAGATTCCTCATATCTACAGTCAAGCACAGTGCTGGTGGGGGTGGGCAGGGGGCCTGAATTTGGCTTGTTTTGCAGCCACATGGCTCAAACACTTAGAAACCATTGAGTTGACCATGCGCTTCTCCTCCCCATTTACCAGTGTATGAGAATGTTGATGTGAGGCCATCTATCCAACCACTAAAGCATGGCCAAAACTGGGGCGTTCAACAAGACCATGATCCCAAGCACACCAGCAAATCTTTAGATAAACCAATACTGACATGGTGGAAACTGTTATGCACTGTTGCTGATCTGAAGTTAGATTTACCTTTTAAGACCAAAGGAACGGATGGTTTTACTATGTCCTGTTATGTAAAGCCATTGAATTCAAGAGGATGGACTTTCTGTTTCTCATGACTGTATCTGCCCACATCTTGGAAAAAGAAAAGCCGGCATTTGTATCGCGTTTTCACAAGACCAAGAAAGCCACATACAGTATTTTTTCTTTAATAACTTAATATTTTGTTGTAGAGGAACTGCACAAAATAGTCCATACTATTGATGTAATGTTTAATTGTTAGGATTATGACTTTGCAAAAGTTTTTTTTTTTTTCCAAAAGGCTCAACTGTTGGCCAATCTCAAAAGCTTTGATCTTTACCAATAACAGCTAATAATCTAATTTTTATGGCTCCATGAAAAATTGTATAATACTATTAAACCTATATAGCCTTGTACTTTCATTGTTGTGGTGTTTTCTGATTATTTACCTAATGCTACATAATTATCAGCTTGGTTCAGTTCCTGTTGTAACAAAAAGAGGGAACTAAAAGCTTAATTTTATCTCTTAATTTTACTCTTCTAAACTAGTGCTAACACAGGAACAGGTTTCTTCTGAACTTTACAAGATATTCTCATCCCATAAAGTGATGGTGTTGTTGCTATAATATATAACTTTTTTTAAAAGGGCTGTCAAGTCCATTTTTTTCTTTCATTTACTTTCCGACTATTTCTATCCTTTAAAAAAAAATACAACAAAAAAAAAAAACACTTCTACCCGCCTCTCCTCTCACCTTAGGTCCAGCGCTGCACTGTTCTTACTCTCCCCTGGTCTTCTGTGCACTTGTTCTCATCTAAACAGGATGCAGCATTGCAGAGGATCTGCGGAGGGCAAGGACGATGCAGTGCTGGTTCTGATGCGAGTATAAGTTGTAAGTGTGTATATATAGAGTGAAGGAAATGATTATTTGAACCTTTGCTGTTGTGTAAGTTTGCCCACTGACAAAGACATGAACAGTCATCATTTTAAGGGAAGGTTAATTTTAACATTGAGAGAGAGAATATCCAAAAAAAATCACATTGTATAAATTATAGAAATGTATTTGCATATTGCAGTGAGAAATAATATATGATCCCTCTGGCAAACAAAACAATACTTGGTGGCAAAACCCTTGTTGGCAAGCACAGCAGTCGGATGTTTTTTGTAGTTGATGATGAGGTTTGCACACATGTCAGGAGGAATTTTGTCCCACTACTCTTTGCAGATAATCTCTAAATCTTTAAGATTTTGAGGCAACTCGGAGCTTTACCTCCCTCCATAAGTTTTCTATGGGATTAAGGTCTGGAGACTGGCTAGGCCACTCCATGGCCTTTAATGTGCTTATTTTTGGGCCACTCCTTTGTTGCCTTGGCTGTATATTTTGGATCATTGTCTTGCTGGTAGACCCAGCCACCATTTTTAATGTCCTGGCGGGGGGAAGGAGGTTGTCACTCAGGATTTTACAGTTCATGGCTCCATCCATTCTCCCATTGATGTGGTGAAGTAGTCCTGTGCCCTTGGCAGAGAAACACCCCCAAAACATAGTGGGGCACATTTATCAATAGTGTCTAACTGTAAGACCGTTTTAAGTTAGACTGGACAGTCTTACAATGCAACACATTTATCATAGTTATGATAAATCTGGTGCAGGCTAGAATTGTCTAGTCTAACTTTGCACCATCTTTAACTTAAGTTGGTTTACTTTTACGCCACAAACTATGACAATATTCTGGTTCATTTTTGTGGCATTTTGAGCCATGTCCCCTTCCTGCAAAACCACGCCCCTTTTGATTAGGCCACACCCCATTTGTCGGATGAGGGGCAGTAGTGTCAAACTGTCTAAAACGCATAGAAAATGTGGTGAAAAGCTTGTACTCCATTATTTTTGGCGCAAATTGTGCCAGAATTCTGCGCAACTGCCTTGATAAATATGCCCCAATGTTTTCACCTCCATGCTTGACAGTGGGGACGGTGTTCTTTGGGTCATAGGCAGTATTTTTCTTCTACCAAACACGGCGAGTTGGGTTAATGCCAAAGAGCTCAATTTTTGTCTCCTCTGACCACAGCACATTCTCCCAATCACTCACAGAATCATCCAGGTGTTCATTGGCAGACTTCAGATGGGCCTGCACATGTGCCTTCTGAGCAGGGGGACCTTGCAGGCACTACAGGATTTTAAACCACTACCACGTAATGTGCCAATGGTTTTCTTGGTGACTGTGGTCCCAGCTGCCTTAAGATAATTAGCAAGTCCCCCCCCCCAATAGTTTTCGACTGATCTCACCTTCCTCATGATCAAGTATACTCAACGAGGTGAGATTTTCCATGGTGCCCCAGATCAATGTCAATTCAGTCATTTTATATTTCTTCCATTTTCTTACTACTGCACCAACAGTTGTCTCCTTCTCACCCAGCATCTTACTTATGGTTTTGTAGCCCATTCCAGCTTTGTGCAAGTCAATGATCTTGTCCCTGACATCCTTAGAAAGCTCTTTGGTCTTGCCCATGTTGTAGAAGTTAGTCTGACTGATTAATTGATTTGAATCTGTGGACAGGAGTCTTTTATAAATGTGACTATTTAAGACCGCTGTCTCTTAAGGCAGCTAACGAGTTGATTAGGAGTCTTAACTGGTCTGTCGGAGCGCTTAATGGTTGGTAGGGGATTAAATACTTATTTCTCACTGCAAAATGCAAATTTATATCATTTATACAATGTGATTTTCTGGATTTTATTTTGGATATCCTGTCTCTCAATGTTAAAATTAACCTAACCTTAAAATTAGACACTGTTCATGTCTTTGTCAGTGGGCAAAATCAGCAAGGGATCAAATAATTACTTGCTCCAGTGCGTGTGTGCGCACCCCTTTTAAATTTTTCACTCTTTCATTGGAGCCATTTGGTAATATACAAAAAGTTCATTTTTTTGGCTCCTCAATGTACACTGCACCCCATCTTGAAAGAAAAAAAAGACATGTAGATAATTTTTGCAAGTTTATTAAACATGAAAAACTGAAATATTACATGGTCATAAGTATTCAGACCCTTTGCTGTGACGCTCCTATTTAACTCACATGCTGTCCGCTTCCTTCTGATCCTCTTTGAGATGGTTTTACTTCATTGGAGTTCAGCTTTGTTTAATTAAACTGATTGGACTTGATTAGGAAAGGCACACGCCTGTCTATATAAGACCTGACAGCTCACAGTGCATGTCAGAGCACATGAGGTCTAAGGAACTGCCCAAGGAGCTCAGACAGAATTGTGGCAAGGCACATATCTGGCCAAGGTTACAAAAGAATTTCTGCAGCACTCAAGGTTCCAAATAGCACAGTGGCCTCAATAATCCTTAAATGGAAGAAGTTTGGGACAACCACAACTCTTCCTCGACCTGGCCCGCCAGCCAAACTAAGCAATCATGGGAGAAGAGCCTTGGTGAGAGAGGTAAAGAAGAACCCCAAGATCACTCCAACTGACCTCCAGAGATGCAGTAGGGAGATGGGAGAAGGTTCCACAAAGTCAACTCTCACTGCAGCCCTTCACCAGTTGGGGCTTTATGGCAGAGTGTGCCGACAGAAGCCTCTCCTCAGTACAAGACATATGAAAGCTCGCATACGGTTTGCAAAAAAACACATGAAGGACTCCCAGACTATGAGAACTAAGATTCTCTGGTCTGATTGAACTTTTTGGTGTTAATTCTAAACGGTATGTGTGGAGAAAACCAGGCACTGCTCATCACCTGCCCAATACAATCCCAACAGTGACACATGGTGGTGGCAGCATCATGCTATGGGTGTGTTTTTCAGCTGAAGGGACAGGACGACTGGTTGCAAATGAAGGAAAGATGAATGCGGCCAAGTACAGAGATATCCTGGATAAAAACTTCTTCCAGAGTGCTCTGGACCTCAGACTGGGCCGAACGTTCTTCTCCCAACAAGACATTGAGCCTAAGCGCACACAGCTAAAATAACAAAGCAGTGGCTCCAGAACAACTCTGTGACCATTCTTGACTGGCCCAGCCAGAGCCCTGACCTCAACCCAACTGAGCATCTCTGGAGAGACTTGAAAATGGCTGTCCACCAACATTCACGATCCAACCTGAGGGAACTGGAGAGGATCTGCAAGGAAAAATGGCAGAGGATCCCCAAATCCAGGTGTGAAAAACTTGTTGCATCATTCCCAAGAAGACTCATGGGTGTTCTAGCTAAAAAGGGGCTTCTACTCAATACTGAGCAAAGGTTATTTAATACTTAATACCATGTGATATTTCAGTTTTCCTTGTTTAATAAATTCAACCTTGGTGACCCCACCAAACTAGGAGTGCAGGGTCCCTAGCAGTGACTTTAGCACTGTGGCCTTTTTACCTTTTTTTCCTGCCACCTCTGTACTTCTGGCTACCTGATTGTTACTCCAACAGCTGCTAGCCCCACTCACCGCTTATTCACAAGTTCCACCTATTGGCAGTAATAGTCAGCAGTGGTTGGGGCTAGAGGCTGCTTAAATGGACTCCTCTCTGGCAGCCTGGACTGCGTGCTGCCATAATTGTAAAGGAAATGCTGAAACATGACTGTACATTACAAAATAAGTGACTGACCACTGGAAGCAGCATTTTTGTCCTTCTCTTATTCTGCCCTCAGCAAAGTCTACATGTTTTGTGACCAGTTCCCTTTAAGATCAGATGTGATCCCAGAGGCCAGTTATAAGCCATCACTTTGAGATGGGGCTACTTTTTTACATTTTTCATGGTTCTGGATGTTCTGTTATTTGATTTCCAGTAATGAGCAGAAACAGGAAGATGCTGGTTGCTGATTACCCCAAAAGAATGCTCTAATTTTTTATTTTTTTCCTCTTTGATAATTATGCTGTACAGAATTTTTCACTATTCACATCAAGCCTTGCAGGGCTTTTAATATACTCCCACTAGTGCCAGTTTCATAGGAGACAAATTAAGGCTTTGTTCACATAGCATGTTTGGTGTATGCACTGGGAAAGCTTTGTGTGAACGCCAACAAGGTATAGGCTACATTGGATGACATATGCTGCTGTGTAGCTTTACAGTTAGACCAGGTTCACACAACTTCTTTTTGCGTGCTCTTGGACCAGTAAAATCCAGGTTTTTTTTCTCCCCAGTTGCTTGTCAAAATGAGCACAAAATATTGATTTTAAGGTCCTGATGACTTGGCACACATCGGGCACATGAATGTGTTTTTTTGTGTACGGTTTGCTGTTACTCGTTGAGAAAAAAAAAGTTCCCTGTGCTGAGAAATGCGCATGAAAACGTGAAAATAAGGAGCATAAAGAAGCACCAAAAGTCACCTCAAAGGAAGAAAATAAGCAGTTCCCTGCAAAAAAAATAAGTCATGTGAACATAGCCTTAGGCTGTGTTCTCACCTTGTTTTTTGGTGTGTTGCAGGTTTCCGTCTGGGTATTGGGGGGGGGGAAGGAACCTTGATATATACTGTAATGTAGATGCGGTTAGCTGATAAATATTAAAGGGCTTTATAGAGCCATGCCCAACTTTAGAGTCTTAGGGCCACATGTATGAAACGGTTTTGGTCTAAAACTCACTTTTTTTCCCTTAGGTTTCTATGGGGAAAAAAAGTGAGTTTTAGACCAAAACCGTTTTACATGTGGCCCTTAGTTCCTGGTCAGGCTGTGGGTAGGTCTGTAGTAGTGATTGACACATCAGCTCTGCTGGTTCTAGCTATTTTTGTTACAGTGATAGGAGTGCTGGAGATTTATAAAGTGTCCTATACAAGACTACAGAGCTCTAAGGGCCCATTTACACGGCACAGGACAAATACCGGTTGGTTTATCCGACCGGTATTTGTCCAGTTGTTGTGCTGTGCACACGACCGCCAGGGGAGGGATTTTCTCCGATTAACCCTCCCCCTTCAAATTCACTTCATATTCCGTCTGAAAACCGGATGGAAGAATGAACATGTAGAATGTTTTTCTGGCCACTGCTGGTTTGAAAAACCGCCGGGCGGAAAACCCGTGCAGTGGGGACTACCGCATGGGTTTTCCATTGCAGCCCATGTAAAAGTTTGCAGACTGTTTGCAAAAAAAAAAAAAAAAACTGGTCTGAAAAACCGGCCGCAAACCGGTGCCGTGGGGATATGGCCTTAAGGCCTCGTTCACACGGCTTATTTGGCCGCGGATTGGAGCCATACTGCACGCCGTATTTGCGCTGCAGTACGGCTCCAATCCATCCCAGTAACTACGGTAATCCACAGTTCTCATAGAGAACTATGGATTCTGTCTCTCCTACCCGCTCGGCAAATCCGCTGGGCGGGGAGAAAGTGACGTACATTATATACGGCACGTACGCGCCGTAGATAATGACAGTCTATGGGGCCAGCGAGCTGCCGGCGTAATTGCGGGGCGAAATCTGTCCCCGCAATTACGCCGGCAATAAGCCGTGTGAACTAGCCTAATAGTGAAAACTCGTCATTTAGTTAAACAAACTTTGTTGCGAGAGGGAAGAGTCTGCAGTGAGTGACAAACCATGATCAAACTGACTGACGGCAGCTTGGACCAATGAGAGATAGAGAGTGGAGAGACGTGGTCGTAACCAGAAAAAGTATTAGGTAATAGTCTTCATTACCTTTCTCTACATGATAACAGCTCATCATTGAGGTGAGAAAACTGCTTTAATAACTGATATTTGCCGCAGTACGGGCTTTCTGTGCGCGACACCTACCTTATGAAACCCACTGTATCCTTCTGTTACAGGCTTCTTATAGAAGGATCAAATACCATCTGAATGGAGCCCAATTGATCTGAGAATTATTGTGATGTAATAGGTGCAGCACATAAGATCATGGTCACCTGTGCTCCGCCTTTGGGAACATTAGATTAGACACAAATGGTTTCTTCTCTGCCTGCCCTTTAGCTCCTCTGCTATAGAGAATCTTGTAGCGTCATCAGTAATGTCCTAGGTTTCCATGGCAAACGCTCAAATGACAAAGCGCTTTGTTCAGAGTTGTTAACAGGGAAGATTATTTCGGCTCCCTGTCACAGTACAGGGTTGGACTGTCAGTGTGAAGGACTGGCACTGTGCACAAAAGCCTGCAGGTTCTGTAGCACTTATCAGCCTGCATGTTTGCTTCTGTAAACTCAGTAGATGTTTTGTTGGCTTACACCCTAATGAAGAAATCGGGTACTGGACCAGCAAACAAGCCCTTAATCTTTTAATTGGGTGCAACATATGCTTATTAGTGGTCTTGGTTAATACAATGCTTATATAGCTGTCTCTGACTGCATAGGATATTTGACCTCATTTACTAAAGAGGGTTTGGACCAGCTTAAAGGGGTTGTCTCACTACACCGATCCATCTTACCTCAGTCCTGTTTTCTCGCTTTCATTTTTGAATTCAGGACCATGTTTACTGGCCTCTACTGGCTACTCAAGCTGTCGAGGAAAACAGGTCTGAAAAGCTATAGAGACCTGGTTAGCTGTTGCAGCCCATATAAGAGGAGATATCTAGGAATAGGTAGGTTACTGTTAATGGACATATATTGCAAAGTGACTTGTTTCTACAAGATCTTTAACATAAAAAGCAATCCTTGTAGTGATGCAACCCCTTTAATTGCATTGTATGTGCTAGAACCCCCTTTGGCTTATGATCAGCATACTATAGATGAATACAGGGAAAAGTATTTAAATGCTTGTATTATTTTGCTGCATGTGGTGTAAGTAGTTGAATTAATTCCTAAAAACCACTAGTCCTGGATCAGGGTTGCATAATTATTTTAGCTTTCTCTTAGGTTTTTGGTGTATATTTTTTCTGTTAAAGCATGAAAGTTTTCAAATGTCCATTTTAAGACTGTCTACGTTTCCACATAAGATCTACCCACTGTGCTGGTCCGTATGCTCTGTGCATGTGCACCGACTTACATAAAAATATGTTTGTCTTTTACAATCAGGTTCAAAACGAGGATGAAGGAGAGAAGCCATCAACATCGAACAACCCTGTGCTGGACTTGGAGCTTGCAGAAGAGAAATTACCTATGACTTTGTCTAGGCAGGAGGTGAGCTATACATGCTTGTAGAAATTGGTGACACAGGGTTTATTCACATATCAGTCTGAACAGTTTTGCTGCAATTTTCCAAAATGTTGGCTAAAAGCTCCAGTTTTCTGTGATTTTTGGAAAATGTGCAGCAGAAAAACTGAAATGACTGCAGTGTGTATGTTTAAGTGATAACTTTACTGTAGTAAAATGGTAACATCAGGCTGTTTATCACCTTATGATACAATAATCAAGCTATTTAGGTAGAACAGACACTGACCAGCAAAGGGTAACAATGTTTTGATTTTTGAACACTTGTGGGGAGAGTTTAAGAAAAATCTGTATTTGTATCTAAGTCCAGTCTGCACCAACATTGGGAATGTGTAGAAGAGGGCCTGGAATCAGATTTTGGTCAAGATATGCTTGAATTGATTCAGAGCCCCGAAGGATTCAGGCAGAGTATTGAAAAAAAAAAAGGTGGATTTCCCAAATACTAACAAAATAATAAAATTAACATTTTTGATTTTTAGGAACAAACAGTTTAAAAATGCAGTTACAGGAACGAATTGCAGAACTAAGCAGATGCTAAATACTTGCAAGTCCAAATTTATGTATAAGATAAGTAAGATGACTGTATATAAAATTACAGTAGCCTCATGTGCAAACCTGTAGTGGATGGTGAGATATGGAGCCTGAAAGTCACAAGTTCAAAACACTGTTCCCATTTTGCTTGTCAGTGTAAAATATATTTATTGGATATGACTTTAGAACACAAAAAATTGTATATATTCAAAACACTGCAGGAACATTTGTGGAGTCTTGAATTTGTTCTGAGAAATAATATTGCCTCCTCAGATCCTGCATACATGACTCACATCTGATCTCATTATTTCCAGGCTGAGAAGGGCCCTTTTCCACACTAACTTGGGTTGGGGGACAAAGCAAGTGACCACAGGGGCAACATCTCTAACATGTCAGGTATAAAAGGAATTCCCTCACCCACAGTCAGTTTTGATGAATGGTTGATCTCTTCTACTAATTTGAAGCAGGTGAAAAATGTTGCTGAAATCTGTTTGCCCTGGGAGCAGAATCTTTTCCCCTGTGACAGCGCTTTGCCTGCTCCATGTCATCAATTGCACTCCTCATGTGATGAGGCTGTAGATATGGAAGCAGTAGCACTGGCCGGACTCAATAGCTCTTGCTCTTTGCACTGCATCGAACTAACTGGACCAACTTATTATATATTTTGGGAGTTGGTCCCTTTTATGACTCCGACTCCTGCAAAATAGGCACTGACTCCGACTCCACAGCCCTGCTATTTAGTACAAGGATGGATTTATTGATAGCAATCACTGCGAAGCCAAAAACCATCGCAGTGTATGGATGTGTAGTTTTTTGATTGATGGCTGTGTTTTGCAAGCAACACTGCAAAATATTGCAGCCATTAAAGGTGGTTCACACGGTGAATTATGACACTCATTATTGCGTGTCTTAAATTACATGCATTTGCGCTTTGAAATCATGTGCTTGCAAGTGCATAATTTCAGAGCTAAAATGGCGCATAATGGACCGAGGCAGTTTCTTGTCTTATATACCTTACCCAGTACGCAGTGTATACGCCTGCATAGAAGTGGCATGTGGGTACTGTATTGTAGACTGTTTGGGATGTATTTCATCACATGTTTTGGAGAAATTATGCCTGAAATATGTGCCGAAATATGCCCCAAAAGTCGTTGTTTGAACTTCACCTAACAGTCGGTTTGAACACATTATTAATTTCTGTGGTATTTGGCTGTGCCCTGGTCTCGGTATTTCAGCTCATCCATCTGAAATACATTATACCCTATGTAAAATTAGCATTTAGACAGTGCTGATTTAACTTCTGTATTTTTAGCATGTACTGTCAGCACCTACTAAGGATTGACATGTCAGTTTAAGGCGTTTTACGTGTCCACCATACAAAAGTATAGGAGGCAGAAATGTGACTTGGACAGGACAGTCGGTGTTTCCTGTTTGCTTCAATGCTTGCAAGTATCGGCACGTAAAACCCATCGTGTGAATTTGCCCTACTAGTAAAAACTACACAAAAATAAGCCCTTGCACAACTTCCTAAAAGGAAAAATCAAACGCAAGTTAAAAAAAAAAAAATAAATAATGTTGTACAAGTAATAAACTATAAATAATCTAAAAAGCTGGTACCGTCCTAATTGTACGGACTTGCACAACAAAAGTAGTTCAGTATTAGTCACATAATGAGTGATGCAAAGTTTAAAATGTTAATAAATGAAAAAAAAGAAAAATAATGTCCACATTCTTTTCCCATGGAAGTTCACAAGTTATTAAAGGTGTATATATAACCACGAAACTGTGATATTGTTCTCAACAAGTCCTTATATGGCTTCATTGATGGATATATAAATAGCTGTTTCTTTGAGGTCCAAAGAGATACAGGCCTAATGGGTTAAATGCTACAAATATATATATATATATATATATATATATATATATATTTATATATATATATATATATATATATTATATTATATACATACACAGTTTGGGGCCCGAAATATTTGGACAGTGACACAAGTTTTTTTTATTTTAGCTGTTTTCAAAAACATGTTCAGAACTAGAATTATATATTTTAATATGGGCTGAAAGTGCACACTCCCAGCTGCGATTATGAGAGTTTCCACATCCAAATTGGAGGAAAAGGGGTTTCGGAATCATAGCTATGTAATGCATTGCCTCCTCTTTTTTTAAGGGACCCAAAAGTATTTGGACAATGGACTCTAAGGGCTGCAATTAAACTCTGAAAGGGGGTCTTCCTCGTTAACCTGTAAAACAATGAAGTAGTTAAAAGGTCTGGGGTTGATTCCAGGTGTGTGGTTTTGCATTTGGAAGCTGTTGCTTGGACCAGGACAACATGCGGTCAAGGAACTCTCCCAATTTATGTGAAGCAGGGCCATCTGAGGCTGAAAAAAAAAACCCAAATCCTTACAAAAGGGTAGCCCGGACATGCTTGGGAGTAGCAAAATCAACAGTCGGGTTTCATTATGAGAAAAAAGAATTGACTGGTGAGCTTGGGAACTCCAAAAGGCTTGGCGGGCACAGATGAACAACAGGGTGGATGATCGCCGCATACTTTCTTTGGTGAAGAAGAACCCGTTTACAACAT
This sequence comes from Phyllomedusa bahiana, assembly GCA_025379985.1. Classification (NCBI taxonomy): domain Eukaryota; kingdom Metazoa; phylum Chordata; class Amphibia; order Anura; family Hylidae; genus Phyllomedusa; species Phyllomedusa bahiana. The sequence goes on from JAODAL010000057.1 coordinate 177,877, forward strand.
CAACTGAAGTCCAGAACACTCTCAGTGAAGTAGGTGTATCTGTCTCTAAGTCAACAGTAAAGAGAAGACTCCCGGAAAATAAATACAAAGGGTTCACATCTAGATGCAAACCTTTCATCAATGCCAAAAATAGACAGGCCAGAGTTAAATTTGCCGAACAACACCTCAAGAAGCCAGCTCAGTTCTGGAAAAGTATTCTATGGACAGATGAGACAAAGATCAACCTGTACCAGAATGATGGGAAGAAAAAAGTTTGGAGAAGAAAGGGAACGGCACATGATCCAAGGCACACCCAGTAAAACATGGTGGAGGCAACGTGATGGCATGGGCATGCATGGCTTTAAATGGCATGGGTCACTTGTGTTTATTGATGACATAGCAGCAGACAAGAGTAGCCGGATGAATTCTGAAGTGTACCAGGATATACTTTCAGCCCAGATTCAGCCAAATGCTGCAAAGTTGATCGGACGGTGCTTCATAGTACAGATGGACAATGACCCCAAGCGTACAGCCAAAGCTACCCAGGAGTTCATGAGTGCCAAAAAGTGGAACATTCTGCAATGGCCAAGTCAATCACCAGATCTGAACCCAATTGAGCATGCATTTCACTTGCTCAAATCCAGACTTAAGACGGAAAGACCCACAAACAAGCAAGACCTGAAGGCTGCGGCTGTAAAGGCTGGCAAAGCATTAAGAAGGAGGAAACCCAGTGTTTGGTGATGTCCATGGGTTCAAGACTTAAGGCAGTGATTGCCTCCAAAGGATTCGCCACAAAATATTGAAACTAAAAATATTTTGGTTGGGTTATGTTTATTTGTCCAATTACTTTTGAGCTCCTAAAATGTGGAGCGTTTGTAAAGAAATGTGTACAATTCCTACATTTTCGATCAGATATTTTTGTTTAACCCATCAAATTAAACGTTACAATCTGCACTTGAATTCTGTTTCAGAGGTTTCATTTCAAATCCAATGTGGTGGCATGCAGAGCCCAACTCGCAAAACTTGTCACTGTCCAAATATTTCTGGCCCTAACTGTGTGTGTGTATGTGTATATGTGTATATATATCTATCTCCACGGCACTCCAAACAGAATTCAAATGAATGGTAGGTTTATTCCTCCATGCTCATTGAGCGACGTTTCAGCTCCCTCCTGGAGCCTTTGTCAAGCATGTGTATATATCATAGTTGCCAACTTTTGAAAATGAAAAAGCAGGAGACTGTAGTGGGCGGCGCGCGTAGCGCCGCGGCAAATATTTGCATGGACACGCCCATCTTGTCGGTATGCCACGCCCCTTCAAAAATACCACACCCACTCCACCTAACTGCATAACGGCTTTGGAAGAAAGCCAGGTAGATGCCCTTATTGCCAGGTAGTAACCCCCCATAAGCAGGTAGTGCCCCTTACAGGCAGGTAGATGCCCCTTTGTTTGCCAGGTAGGTGCCCCCCTTTGTTGCCAGGTAGTGCCCCCTCTGTTGCCAGGTAGTGCCCCCATTGTTGCCAGGCAGAGCCCCCCATATAGCTAATAAAAATAAAATAATAAAATCCACTTACCTCACCAGGCTCCTGCAGCATGGCCGCTCCGGACGATCTCCTCAGCGGCGCAGGGGGAAGTGAGAGCAGCCGCGCGTCACTCCCCTGCAGCTGCGCGTCACTTCCCCTGCGCCGCTGACCTGTATGTGCGGCGCACACACCGGCGCCGGACATACAGGGGGAGGAGGGAGGAGGTTCCGGGCGGGTGAAGCGGGCGCAGTGGCCGCTTTACCCGCCTGTAGGAGCGGCCCGGCGGCGCCAGAGTAGCGCACTAGCGCTACTCTGTCGCCACGGCCATTTAAAGAACTGGCGGCGGGAGGAATGCCAACTCCCCCGGGAGGGCGGGAGGGGACCCCAAATAGCGGGACCCCCCCGCCAAAAACGGGAGAGTTGGCATGTATGGTGTGTGTGTGGTGTGTATAATATATATATATATAATATATATATTATATATATATATAATATATATATTTATATATATATATTATTATATATATATATATATATATATATGCACAAATTGCACATACTATAATTTGTTTTCTTTAACTTCACAGTACAAATAGCAAAAGAAGTCGGCTATAGAGGGGTTTAACCATTTGTCAAATTCCCTTCTGAGGTCAGCTTATAGCTTGGCTACATGTAAAACCCCCATAGAAATGAATGGGGTGCCCAAGAACCGCCATTGTTGAGCTACACGCTGGCCTCAGAAGGGACTTTGACAAATGGTTAAACCCTTTTATTGGTCCTCCTCCCCCTTTTTTGTTTCCTTTAAAAATGGCTTTGAATGTAATGTAGTAAACCATAGGCACTTGCCTGTCCATTTTGGGCAACATGTCCGAAAATTGGCGGCGCCGCGGCAGTTTTTAGGTGCATTTAATCAGTCTAAAGTGTGCCCGAAAGTACGATCCTTTCAAAAATCTTGCATCTGGTATACCTTGCATAGTAAACTTAATGCGCTTAAAAAGGCACATAGCCTATCATTGCTAGTGTATGTAATGGGCCTATCGAAACAGAGGCGCATAACATATCATTACTAGTGTATGTAATGTGCCTCAATAGGCTCATTGTGTTATGGAGGCGCACAGTGTATCATTGCACTTTTTAGGCACATTACTATGTATCGTGCCTGACATACAATGCGCCTAGTATTGGTATATTACAGTTCATTTATATCGAGAATATTGCGTCAATAATTTTTTTGCCGCAAAATAGACCAAAAAAGCGGCGCTTGCTTATTGGGACATATCGCCCATAGTCTTTATTTTGGTGAAGTGTATATATGGACCTCCCATAATTGTGAACCATATCCACAGTCACCATATTATAGACACATGTAAACAAATATAGATGATCCCCAAAATCTTTGGTATTATTGACTTGCACTGTGTGCAGAATTATTAGGCAAAAGAGTATTTTGAGCACATCGTCCTTTTTCTACATGTTGACCTACTCCAAGCTATAAAGGCTTGAAAGCCAAGTACCAATCAAGTAAATCAGGTGATGTGCATCTCTGTAATGAGGAGGGGTGCGGTCTAATGACATCAACACCCTATATAAGGTGTGCTTAATTATTAGGCAACTTCTTTTCCGAAGAGAGATTTGACGGACTCTGGAAAGTCAAAAATTGTAAGATGTCTTGCAGAGGGAGGCAGCAGTCTTGAAATTGCCAAACTTTTGAAGTGTGATCACCAAACAATCAAGCGTTTCATGGCAAATAGCCAACAGGGTCGCAATAAGCGTGTTGGAAAAAAAAGGCGCAAAATAACTGCCCATGAATTGAGGAAAATCGAGCGTGAAGCTGCCAAGATGCCATTAGCCACTAGTTTTGCCATATTTCAGAGCTGCAACGTTACTGGAGTATCAAAAAGCACAAGGTGTGCGGTACTCAGGGACATGGCCAAGGTAATGAAGGCTGAAAAAGTTCACCTTTGAACAAGAAACATAAGATAAAACGTCAAGACTGGGCCAAGAAATATCTTAAGACTGATTTTTTTTCTAAGGTTTTATGGACTGATGAGAGTGACTCTTGATGGCCTAAATGGATGGGCCCGAGGCTGGATCAGTAAAGGGCAGAGAGCTCCACTCCGACTCAAAACGCCAGCAAGGTGGAGGTGGGGTACTGGTATGGGCTGGTATCAAAGATGAACTTGTGGGACCTTTTCGGGTTGAGGATGGAGTGAAGCTCAACTCCCAGAACTACTGCCAGTTTCTGGAAGACACCTTCTTCAAAATGTGGTAAAGGAAGAATTCGGTATGATTCAAGAAAAACATGATTTTCATGCAGGACAATGCACATGCACCCAAATCCTCCACAGCGTGGCTGGCCAGTAAAGGTCTAAAAGAAGAAAAAATAATGACATGGCCCCCTTGTTCACCTGATTTGAACCCCATAGAGAACCTGGGGTCCCTCCTAAAATGTGAGATCTACATGGAAGGCAAACAGTCCACCTCTCTGACCAGTGTCTGGGAGGCTGTGGTGGCTGTTGCGTGCAATGTTGATCGTAAACAGATCAAGCAACTGACAAGCTATGGATGGAGGCTTTTGGGGTTGTCACCCGTAAAAAAAAGTGGCCATTTTGGGTTTCAGGTTTTTGTTTTTAAAATTTTAAAGAAATGTTTCTTTCAAAATTTTTGTCTGTTATATTTGTTTACCTGGTGAAAAATAAGCAAGTGGGGATGGGTATATACTTGGTTTTTTTTTAAAGATCCCCTAATAATTCTGCACATTTAAGGTTATTTTTCACACGGTAAAAAAATTTTGGGCACGCTTTTCCCGTCGTTTTGCGCTTAATACAAAAAAACAGAATCCACAGTTCTCATAAAAGAACTATGGTTATGCATTTCTCCCGGTTGAAACAATACGATCGTATTGTACCAGGGGGGAGATACGGAAAGGGTCTATTACTTGCGGCGTTTTAACGCGCCTTGGGAAAAGCTTTGTCAAAGGGGGCCCGGGGGGCTCCCACCCTCACCCCGGCGTCACGGGAGAAACGCCCGACAAGCGACCCCCAAACACCCGGCGTAACACGGGGCGCCCCCGGGTATGCCCCGAAATTTAAACACCGGTGAAAAGCCTAATAGTTACCTCACAAACAGATACCCTCCGACGATACCCAAATCTAAAAAAAAAAAACGTCAATTTCCAGAAACTTTAAAACCCTTTTGGATATTTGAGTTTTTTGGGGTTGTTTGAGAACATGGGTTGATGTTAAATTAAAAAAAAGGGAATCCCCCGGGAAATTCAATTTTTCCCTAAAAATTTTCTGCACAAAAATGTATATTTTTTTTTTTTTTTTTTTGGGGTTACTTGTGGAACACTGTTAATGGGGGAACCAAAAGTTTTTGGCCCTTTAAATTTTCCAAGATTCCTGTTTTTGATTTTTTTTTCTCTTTTAAAAGTCCTTTGGGTTCCAAATCCACAATTTTTGGGGGCCCTTTTAAAAAAAAAAAAAGGGGGGGGATTAAGAAAGCATGTGGGCCCAATTTTTCCCCCATTTATAACATATCCCCCTTCAATGGAGAAGTAACTGCCCCCCAAAACAATAACAGTGTGGTTACTTTGTCGGGGTTTGACTTCACTATGCCCGGAAAAATCTCCCCCGTTTTTAAAAAAATGCGATTTTTTCCGGGAAACTAGAGAACCCTAAATGTTGAAATTAAAACAAAACATGACCTGTAAAATTCAGGTGCATTTGTTAATTTGGGTAAAAAGCTGCAAAACCCTGCCCAGACTTTTTTTTTTCCCTACTTTAAAAGTAAAAATGAATTCAAAACAAGAATGTTTATATGGTTATTCAAATGCCGGTTGTTTTCACGAAAAAATTTTAAGGTTTTTGGTAAAATTTGCAAAATTTGGTGATTCACAATTTAAATTTGTGTTTAATTTTAAAAATTGGGCGTTATGAAATCTTTTTGGGGTTTCCCTTTTTGGCTGTAGAAGTTTTTTACTTGCAAAAATGGGCAAAAATTAACTTTGGGCCCTTTTTAGACCTGTACTTCATCATTACAAAATTCGTTTTTAAAATAAAATTTTGATTAAGGGGTTTAAAAATTGGCCCAAAATTTTTTTAATCCCCAATGTCAATGAAAAACTACTAATTCAGTATTTTACAATTAGGAAATTTTTAATTGGAAAAATAAATTATTTTTTTTTTTTTTTTTTTTTTTTAAACAATTTCAAAAAAAAACCTGATTAAAAACCCACTGCCCAAAAGCGCTACCCCCCTTTGGCTTAAGATTAAGTTAGCCTTTCATACTAGAACATTTTGGCAAATGGATGTTTAAAGCAAAGAAATTTAAAAACCCCCCGCGGAATGTTCAGTTTGGGGCGACCGGAAAATTCTAGCACTAGAAATTTTTGAATGGGCCCTAATTTTTTTTTAAAATGGTTTGTAGTTGAAAAACTTTATTTGCAAACTGAATCTGCTTTTTGAGTTCTGCTGGTCATCTTCACTGAGACTGCATTTGTGCCCTGGAGGGGGGGGGGGGGTTAGCAGCTTTTCTGTCAGCCCTATGCATCCCGGTTGTCCTTGGGAAAAGGTTTTGGGGTTCATGACTGACCTAAAGGGTTTCAATTTATGAGCATGGGCAAAATTTAAGTAGGGATATTCTGTTCACTGTGACTTCAATTTTTGGGACATATTTCGAACGCATGATTTACCCTATGGTGGGGGGGCCAAAAATTTTGGGGGGCCAAAAGATTGTTCTTCCCTGCACAGTCAAATGAAATGGGGTCCGACCAAAAAAAACCCCTTTTTAAAAAAACTAAAGATTTTCAGTGGCATTTTTAAAGTCAATGTTTTTTTCCCACCCGGGTTTATATAAACCAAAAAAGGGGTTTTTTTCAACCCTTCCCTTTTAGTCTTTTTAGATTCCCTACATTTCCCGTTTTAGACTGTGGGGGGGGGTTTTAAAAGTAGGGATTGACACATAAACTTTTGCTGTTCCCTTTTTTCCCGGTTTCCACCGGGGGCCAAAGGAGTGCAGGGTGTTTTTTAAATTTTTAGTTAAATCTGGCTGAAAGGCCCCTAAAAGGTGTTTCCCCGGGTAAAAGAAAAGATTTGAATTTCCCCCACAAAGATAAGACTTTGTAGGAGGTGATCAAACCCCAGTCGGGGTTTTTGGGGAGTGCCCGCATCGAAAAGCAATGAGAGATTTAGAGAGAGCTGGGAAAGTTGGGCGAACCTGTTAAAACGCTCTAAGAGAAAATTAAAAAAGTTTTTATTTTTTGACCCAAAAGGAAAAACAACAAAAACAATGTTTTTTAGAAAAAGTCTTTTAATTAAATTTTTCCCCCTACGTGTTTTTAAAAAATTTAAATTTAAAGCAAATTTTGAAAAAACCCCCTTTTTAAAGCTAAAGTTTAACGATCCCTTTTAAACCGTTATATGAGAAAGGGTCCCCTATGTGATATATTTTTCAACATTTTAATTCTTTTTAAAGACATTTTGTGTGTTTTTTTTGTAGGTCAAAAAGGAGACTTCGGAGAGAGGGACCCCCTCAACTATATGGGGGGAAACGGGTTTCACTCGTTTCAGCGATTTCGAAAGATAGAAAATTTTAGCTCCCGAAAAATCAATAAAAAATTACTTGCTGACCCCATTCACATTCCCTGTTTTTTTGATGTGTATTAAGAAAAAAGATTTCCCCACATTTTTTTTTGATTTTTAGGGGGTTAAAAAAATGGGGCCCAAAGCTTTCTTTTGGTAAAATTGACCCAAAAAGTATCCCTTTAAAGGGGTTTGGGGGGTGGTCAAGAACAAAGGGAGAAGATGATACCCCGAAAAGACTAAAAGTTATGAGGAAAACACCCAAAAGAAGAGGGGCTTTTAGGGGTGTATTTGAAATTGTTAGGGTGTTATTTCTTGAAGGAAATAAAGAGTTTATGCTTTTTTCAATTGACAGAAAATAGGAAATTTTTTTTAAATGACAAAAAAAAAAAAAAAAAAAAAAAACCCAACTTGAGGGGGGCAGGTCAAAAATCCATTCCTGGAAAAAAACAAAAAAGGCCCCCCCTGCCACATGGGAAAAAATTGCATGCCAGGTTTCAAAATTACTTTTAAAAAAATCCGGCACATAACTACGTTTAAGAGAAAAAGTTTAATACAAACGCAAAACAAGTTCCCCCAAAATGAATTCCCCCGCTGGGTTTTAGAAGAGGGGGCTTTAAAAAGGCTGATGTGTTTAACCAACCCACATATAATCGAAGGGAAAAAAGAACCAATGGGAAAAATGTTTAAAGCATAAAGGGTTTTTCACAAAATAAGTACCCCCTCACATTTTTGTAAAAAATTTGGGATTCTATCCTTTCCCTTGGGGCAACATGAAATATGCCCCTTTGAGTAAAGAAATCTGAACCCGCTTGTTTTAAAATATAAATTCGGTGTGCCCTCAGAATGACTCAACACATCGCCATCAATGTGTAAACCGCTGGCAACAAAAGTGATTACATCCCTAAAGGGTTGAAGTTAGCAATTTTTTTCGTTCGGTTTACTTAAAAAGGACCTTATTTAAGTAATAGACTGAAAATAAAACACCTTTTTTTTAAAAAACTTTTTTTGTTCCCAAAATTTAAAATTATTTCAAACCCGTAATTAGTTTTTTTTTAAAAATCAGTGTTGGCCCTTAAGACTAGGTCTACACCGCATAAGACAAAAAGACGAGAACCAAAACCTAAAAACTGCTTTGTCAGCTTTTTGGTTTTTTAGTCCAAAGCAGCCTTCTTTCTGACAAGGTTTTTTTTTGTTTTTTTTGCCGTGTTTTTTGGACTATTTTGGGGCAAATTTTTAAAGTATGGGAAAAACCATTTTCCCTTTTTAAAAACCTGTGCAGTTTTTTTTCAGGGAGAACTTTTCCAAAAAAACGAACCCGGCCGGGTTTTTTAAAAGACGTCAATTGTAAACTTTCTGCCATGCAATAATAAGCAAAAAAAACCCGACCATTTTTATGTGCTGTGTAGATGTAGCCTAAGACAGGACTGAAGTGGTTCAAGTCGGCTCCTAGTATGATGAATCACTATGTTGTCCGTTCAGTGAAACTTCCTGCTTATGGGCTGGTAGAGTTCACTGTGCAGGGGGGAGCCTGTAATTCTGTACCATCTGTACATTGGGAAGCTCTGTGCTGCAATCTTCATGCTGGATGTTATTACAACAGCAGCGTGTAATTTGGGAAACCCCGTGTGCTATGGGGGGAAGGGGGTGGAAGCAACCCGTAAAAATGTTTTTTTTTTGGGGGGGGAAATGTCCTTGTGTTTTTATGCCTGCGCAATGTGTGTAAAGTGATTTTAAAATCAATTTTTAAACCTGTACAAGCAGCTATTTTCATCAGTTTTCCCCTGCAGATTAGGGAAAAACCCCCCAAGAAGGAAACTTACCAGATTGGACCCCTGCCTGACTTAAGGGAAAAGTTTTAAAAACCCGTTTCACTGTAAGGGCCCCGTTCACCACGGCTTAATTTCCCCACGGATTTTTTGGGGCCGTATTGAGCGCAAAAAATCCCCGTGAAATAAGGGGCGGGGCCCGGGGGCGGCGGGGGCGCCCCCTCCCCCCCATAAAACAAAGCATTGTTTTACGGTGCGTCCGCGCCGTAAAAAATGTTCATGTCGCTTTCCTCCCCCCCGCGGCGGATTGCCGAGCGGGGAGGAGCGACGGATTCCACTGTTCTCTGAGAGCAGTGGTTTAAACCGTAATGCTGCCGCGGATTGGCGCCGTACTGAAGCGCAAATCCGGCGCGCAGTACGGCGCCAATCCGCGGCAGAATAAGCCGTGTGAACGGGGCCTAATACTGAGAGAAATCATCTGATTTGGTGATGACCTGTATTTGAAAGAAGTCTTATTTTATCTACTATCATTTTGTATGTAGTGGTGAAATGTATTCTTTAAACTTAGCCAAGTCTGAAACCCTCCTTCTGTCTCATCAGTGACTTAAGCCGGCTCCCCCATGCTTTTACTCTTTCGCAATAAATATAAACTTTGAAGGGGTTGTCTCACTTTAGAATGGGGAAGGTTCAGGGCTCGTTTTTGAGATAGGTTCGGGTTCCACCTATTGTATTCTAGTGGTGTGCCAGCTATGTTTGACGTAATACAAACCCTTTAAGGACCAGGTACATAAAAAGGTTTAAAGGGGTTTTGCCACAATGTAATGTTGACGTGGGATCCTCCAAAATGGGTATTTAAACACTTTTCTAAATACAGGCAGTCCCTGACTTACATCGTTCCGACTTACATCCGTCCCCTAGTTACAAACAGAGATTTTTGGGGCATGGCTGGGCGTGCTGACATCACATACTGAGTCACGCCCCATAATAACCAAGTGGCAGCATGCCACAGCAGCACATGAGATACAGAAATTGAGGTGAAATATTCTAAACAGGGGCACAAATAGCAAAACAATTGTAAAAAAAAAACATTTTGCGGGAGTTACATGTAATAAATATACCTGTTCCGACTTGCATACAAACCTACAGTCCCTATGCCGTTTGTAACCCGGGGACTGCCTCTATATGTGATTACAAAAAGTGAAGCCTCTGAGAGCTACAGCCTTCCTTACATGCCCTTAGTTACTTAAGTTTGCAATAGACATGACCAGGAGCTGATCTGGCCCTGCTTGCCTTGTCTGTGCCTCTTATCTGATGACCGGGAACATGAAGGAACTGGCATGGGGCTGTGGAGAAAAAGCAGTAAATGAGCCTGTGTCTTTTACAGTCATATGAAAAAGTTTGGGCACCCCTATTAATCTTCATCATTTTTAGTTCTAAATATTTGGGTGTTTGCAACAGCCATTTCAATTTGATATATCTAATAACTGATGGACACAGTAATATTTCTGGATTGAAATGAGGTTTATTGTACTAACACAAAATGTGCAATATGCATTAAACCAAAATTTGACCGGTGCAAAAATATGGGCACCCCAACAGAAAAGTGTCATTAATATTTAGTAGATCCTCCTTTTGCAAAAATAAGAGCCTCTAGTCGCTTCCTGTAGCTTTTAATCAGTTCCTGGATCCTGGATGAAGGTATTTTTGACCATTCCTCTTTACAAAACAATTCAAGTTCAGTTAAGTTTGATGGTCGCCGAGCATGGACAGCCCGCTTCAAAGTATCCCACAGATGTTCAATGATATTCAGGTCTGGGGACGGGGATGGCCATTCCAGAACATTGTAATTGTTCCTCTGCATGAATGCCTGAGTAGATTTGGAGCTGTGTTTGGGATCATTGTCTTGCTGAAATATCCATCCCCGGCTAACTTCAAATTCATCACTGATTCTTGGACATTATTCTGAAGAATCTGCTGATACTGAGTTGAATCCATGCGACCCTCAACTTTAACAAGATTCCCGATGCCGGCATTGGCCGCACAGCCCTAAAGCATGATGGAACCTCCACCAAATTTTACAGTGGGTAGCAAGTGTTTTTTCTTGGAATGCTGTGTTTTTGGGACGCCATGCATAACGCCTTTTTGTATGACCAAACAACTCAATCTTTGTTTCATCAGTCCACAGGACCTTCTTCCAAAATGAAGCTGGCTTGTCCAAATGTGCTTTTGCATACCTCAGGCGACTCGGTTTGTGGCGTGCTTTCAGAAACGGCTTCTTTCGCATCGCTCTCCCATACAGCTTCTCCTTGTGCAAAGTGTGCTGTATTGTTGACCGATGCACAGTGACACCATCTGCAGCAAGATGATGCTGCGGCTCTTTGGAGGTGGTCTGTGGATTGTCCTTGACTGTTCTCACCATTCTTCTTCTCTGCCTTTCTGATATTTTTCTTGCCTGCCACTTCTGGGCTTAACAAGAACTGTCCCTGTGGTCTTCCATTTCCTTACTATGTTCCTCACAGTGGAAACTGACAGGTTAAATCTCGGAGATTTAGTTAGGAGTATTCAAATCAATAAAATAAGGGTACCCAAATTTTTGCACCAGTCAAAATTTGGTTTAATGCATATTGCACATTTTGTGTTAGTACAATAAACCTCATTTCAATCCAGAAATATTACTGTGTCCATCAGTTATTAGATATATCAAATTGAAATGGCTGTTGCAAACACCCAAATATCTAGAACTAAAAATGATTAAGATTAATAGGGGTGCCCAAACTTTTTCATGTGACTGTATATATAGAATCCACTGGTTGTAATGTAATTATTTCAGTGAACATTGTACACGCTCCTTGGTTCCTTGGCTGTGTTCTCAGCCCCCCTCTCTCTACCGCTGTGAGGCTTCCTGCTTTGTTTATAGTCTCTTCTGAGCAGATTAAGAGGTAAGGAAGTCACTTCTTGGCAAAGCCCCTTTAACTCTACCAAAAGCCACAAAATTATCCCATATTAAAACAGGGGAGAAATATTATTATAAATCTAATACATAAAGCATCTTATAAATTGTAATGTGTTTACAAAAAAAAAAAAAAGCCAAAACCCAGCCGTTTAAACCAGGGCTGTGGAGTCGGCAAGCCGAAGCCCCGACTCCTCAAGTTCCCAAACTCCCAACTCCTGACTCCCTCATACACGGCGCAGGTTTCAGTGATAACTTTACTGTAGTAAAATGGTAACATCAGGCTGTTATCACCTTATGATACAATAATCAAGCTATTTAGGTAGAACAGACACTGACAAGCTAAAGGGTAACAATGTTTTGATCTTTTGAACACTTGTGGGTAGAGTTGAAGAAAAAGCTGTATTTGTATCCAAGTCCAGTCTGCACCAACATTGGGAATGTGTAGAAGAGACCCGGGATCAGATTTTGGTCAACATATGCTTGAATCTGATTCGGAGCCCAAAAGGATTCAGGCAGTATTGAAAACCAAAAGATGGATTCCCCAAATACTAACAAAATAATAAACATTAACATTTTGATTTTTAGGCGCAAAACAGTAACAATGCAGTTACAGGAAAGAATCTGCAGAACTAAGCAGATGCTAAATACTTGCAAGTCAAATTTATGTATAAGATCGGTAAGATGACTGTATATAAAAAATTTCAGTAGCCTCATGTACAAAGCTGTAGTAGTGGATGGTGAAATATGGAGCCTGAAAGTCACAAGTTCAAAACATTGTTACCATTTTGTTTGTCAGTGTAAAATATATTTATTGGATATGACTTTAGGACACAAAAAAAATGTTAAATATGCAAAACACTGCAGGAACATTTGTGGCGTCTCTGAATTTGTTCTGAGAAATAGTATTGCCTCCATCAGATCCTGCATAGACGACCTCATTATTTTTCCAGGCTAGAGAACGGCCTCTCTACACTAACTTGGGTTGGTGGCAAAGCAGTGACCACGAGGGCAACATCTCTAACAATGTCAAGGTATAAAGGAATTGCCTCAGCCACAGTCAGTTTTGATGAATGGTTAAACTCTTCTACTTCTTTGAAAACAGGTGAAACATTTTGCTGAAATCTGTTTGCAATGGGATCAGAATCTTTTCCCCTGGGGCAGCGCTTTGCCTGCTCCATGTCATCAATTACACTCCTCATGTGATGAGGCTGAAGATATGGAAGCAGTAGCACTGGCTGAACCCAATGCCTCTTGCTCTTTGCACTGCATCGAACTAACTGAACCAACTTAATATATATTTTGGGAGTCGGTCCCTTTTATGACGACTCCGACTCCTGCAAAATAGCCTCCGACTCCACAGCCCTGGTTTAAACTGTGACTTTGTCCCAAGCGTGTACTTTCGAGTCTAACGTGTGCACAAATGGGATCCCAGATTTAAAGGTTTTTATTACTATTTGTTATCATTCCAACCTTTTGGCATCCATCCTTCACTGCAGAGCGCTATGGTTGTGTAAGGCTATGTTCACATTGCTTATTTTGGGACGTATTTAAGTCCGTAATTCGTGCCGTACTGCGCCAATTACGGACTTAAATACGTCCCGGTCATTACAGTAATCCACAGTTCTCATAGAGAACTATGGATTACATCTCCTCTTCCTGCTCGCACAATATGGCGAGCGGGGAGAAAGTGACATGCTACTTATTCATGGCGTATAAGCGCCGTGGATAAGGCATGTCTATGGGGCCGGCGAGTTGCCGCTCTACACTCCCCTCCCCCCCCCCCCCCCTCCCTCCCCCCCCCCGCCCCACAGCACCCAGCGTAATTGTGGGAGAAATACGTCCCGCAATTACGCCGGCAATAAGACGTGTGAAATAGCCTGTGCTCAGGAACTGTAAGGCTATCAGCAGTGACTGTCAGCTCTGTGTTACAGCTGGAAATCAGCTTTCCAAAGAAATATATCGGATACTGGTAGTTTAACCAAATAGACAATAAGAGTAACAGCAGCGCCTTTGATCATTGCCTCTGCAAAATTAAAAAAATAAATCTGATTTAAACCATACAAAAATGGTTTTTATGACATTCTCCTAATTGATACATTTTTAGTAAAACTGAATTTTGCCAATGAAATCTACAGATTGCCCATTAATGAGACTAACTTGATGGGAAAATGAAAATGTTAGGACTCCTGGATTATGGTGACACTAATTATTCTCAATAAAAAGTAGTTTTATTGTGCAAAAGTAGTTAAAAAAAAAAAAAAAACTAAACAAAAAGGAAACTATTTTTTTTTCCTCTGTACTCTTATGAGTTATTCCCACAATTGACATTTATAATCTGCACATGAAGGGTAGTAAATATGTGATTTCTGGAACCTAGCATTGATCTTTAGATTAGGGGTCCTGAGATCTATCAATCAGTACAGGTTGGGAAGAAACTGGGGTTGCAAAGGGGAGAAATACCTTTCAATCAAAGACTATGGGACTAATGAAGATGGGAGAGTACAGCACTCTTACCTTCATCAGTCCCATAGCCTTTTAATGTACGCAACCACTGCTTCATTCAAATACTTCCTGACTTCTTGATCTCCGTAAGGGGGAACATTTTAGTGATTAATGGGATCCCAGCAATTCAATGTTAATCACCTATCCCACAGGCAGGTGATTAAATGTAACTTTGTCGGTCATTAAAAAAAAGGTATTGCCACAATTAACAGGCCATTTATACAGCACACATAAAAGAAAAATCCTTAAAAATTAGCTTTTTTTTTTCCCCTACGGTTTCCCCCTCCACCTCCAAATTAAAGCTTGTAAATAATGTGCCTTAGTTATTGTTCACAAAAAGTGCCGCTGCATTGCACACAGAAAAAAGTGTTTTTTTTTTTTTGTTTTCTTTTTTAAAGTACTAAAACCTAATGAAAACGCCATCTATTTGGTTTCACCAGAATCCTACTGACCCCCATAATACAGATTATACATCATTCATGCTGAAAAGTTTACTGGTTAAAAGAAAGGCAAAAAAACCCAGCTGCATCTTTAAGGGATTAAAGACTGTTTTCTCCTTTGGCGAAGAAAAAAATTGAATCTGAGAGTCTAAGCTCCGAAATTTCCTGAGATCGCTGTTTAGTGTGTGTCTCTGAGCAATGACATAAAAGAGAAATAGAGCACTTAGGGGCCGTTACAAAGCAGTGGACAAATAAACCCGGGCCCTTTTTTCCGGCCGGTATTTGTCCGGTTTTGCGGCAGTCCCCACGGCCGCGGGGGGGACGGCTTTTCTCCGCGATGAGCAGAGAACAGCCCTCCCATTGAGATGCACATATTCCGTCCGGAAACCGGACGGAAAACCCGTGCAGTGAGGACTGCTGCACGGGTTTTCCATAGAGCACAATTGTGTTCATTTTCGGCCGGTTTTTCAGGCGGGCTGAAAAACCGCAAACCGGCTGAAAAACCGGCCGAAAACCCGTGCCGTGGGGACATGCCCTTATAGGGAAAACAGCTGCCAGAAAGGATTTCAGAAGACATTATTTTTATTGGGCTTTCTCACCCAGTTATTGAAACAGAAGGAAGATCTTTCATTCACAGCGTTCAATACGTACTTTAGACTTATTTCTTCTGATGTTAATAACTGTGATTGCATCATAAATTTCAAGAAACTTACTGGAGAGTGGCTGTCATTTTGTTGCAAGAATCTGCTGCATTGATTCTGTAAAATGCCACAAGTGTTTAACTTTTTCTCTTAAAGTTTTAAACTATGCTCCCAGGGAATGGCACTAGATTCTATCCCTTAAAACATAAATTTTGTGAAAATTAATATCTTGTGAAAAGGAATATAATGTCACAAGCCAGGTAATGTGGTAAAAGCTGAGTTTGAAGCACCTTCCACTTTTAAGTGCGTCTCCAATTATAAAGCAACTTTTCATAAATAGTACTAACAAAAATAAGAATCTCTGGTTATATATTTTTAGGGAAAAATGACACCATCTTGCAGAGTAGAGGGTTCTGTCTCGCTGAGAGCTCAGGTTACAGCTGCCAATAGAAGTCTACTGAGAGGGGGGGGCGGGGAAACCCCAAGAGGTTTCAGAGATGGGTTGACCGCAACACACTCTCCTTACGAACAAATGCCCTTCATGCTGCACTTTATGTGAAGTCTTCGCTTTCACTCCTCCCTTTTTTCCCCCTCAATCCATATGTTTTTTTTAAAGTAAAATTTAGATATCTTGTGAAAATGCCTTCTAGCACTTTGTACCCTTCTTGAGTCACAATAAATTGTACTGTGGGAAGAGATAACCAGAAAAGAATGAGATCTGTCTTCCGATATCAGATGTAGATTTCTTTTCCTCCCTGTGCTCTAAGGCTATGTTCACACGGCAGTAATTGCGGGACGTATTTCGCACCGCAATTACGCCGTGTATACGGCATGTATTATTCTCGGTGCGTATACGCCATGAATAATTGACATGTCACTTCTCTCCCTGCTCGCCGTATTGTGCAAGCAGGGAGAGGAGACGTAATGACTGGGACGTATTTCAGCCCGTAATTAGTGCACTACGGCACAAAATACGGGGCAAGATACGTCACATTTTAAGCCATGTGAACATAGCTTAATGGTACGTTTACATGTGGCTTAACGCAAAATTGGCTTAGTTTGGTTGGAAGCACATGGATTCCTAAAAGCTTCATATAGATAAATGAAACTATTTCAGACATCTTGCGAACAAATCTGCCCTGGGTGAATTTACCCTAAATATCCCACCTAGATCGAAGCGCTACTTATACAGTTAGGACCATATACACTCACCGGCCACTGTATTAGGTACACCAGGCTAGTAACGGGTTGGACCCCCTTTTGCCTTCAGAACTGCCTCAATTCTTCGTGGCATAGATTCCACAAGGTGTTGCAACGATGCTCAATTGGTACCAAGGGGCCCAAAAGAGTGCCAAGAAAATATTCCCCACACCATGACACCACCACCACCAGCCTGAACCGTTGATACAAGGCAGGATGGATCCATGCCTTCATGTTGTTGACGCCAAATTCTGACCCTACCATCCGAATGTCGCAGCAGAAATCGAGACTCATCAACCAGGCAACGTTTTTCCAATCTTCTACTGTCCAATTTCGATGAGCTTGGGCAAATTGGAGCCTCAGTTTCCTGTTCTTAGCTGAAAGGAGTGGCACCGGTGTGGTCTTCTGTTGCTGTAGCCCATCTGCCTCAAAGTTCGCCGTACTGTGCGTTCAGAGATGCTCTTCTGCCTACCTTGGTTGTAACGGGTGGCTATTTGAGTCACTGTTGCCTTTCTATCAGCTCGAACCAGTCTGCCCATTCTCCTTTGACCTCTGGCATCAACAAGGCATTTCCGCCCACAGGACTGCCGCTCACTGGATGTTTTTTCTTTTTCGGACCATTCTCTGTAAACCCTAGAGATGGTTGTGCGTGAAAATCCCAGGAGATCAGCAGTTTCTGAAATACTCAGACCAGCCCTTCTGGCACCAACAACCATGCCACGTTCAAAGTGGCACTCAAATCACCTTTCTTCCCATACTGATGCTCGGTTTGAACTGCAGGAGATTGTCTTGACCATGTCTACATGCCTAAATGCACTGAGTTGCCGCCATGTGATTGGCTGATTAGAAATTAAGTGTTAACGACCAGTTGGACAGGTGTACCTAATAAAGTGGCCGGTGAGTGTATATTTGGCCACTGACACAAATTGTATTTTTTTTTTTTTTTTTTTTTTTTAACCTGTTTACTGAAACATGTTATAGTTGTATAGTGGACATGGACAATCCAAAGTTTGAACTTCAGCTGCATCTGAATTGTTTTGTTCAAAATTCTTTGTGGTAATGTACAGAATCAAATTAGAAAAATGTTGTCTCTGTCCAAATATTTATGGACCTAATTGTAGGTAATTAAAAAAAAAACAAAAAAAACTTTTGTAACTAGAATAGTGCATTCATCCTCGACGGTGAAATAGTTAAACACAATTGGCATTTACATCCACATGGGTCTCCTGTAGAGATGCAGGTGAAAGGTTTAAAGGATTCTGGAAGGAGAAGGCTTTCTGCAGCAGAGATTTCATACAAACATCTGGAAAGTTGAACTTGAATGACATCCAGAGGGGCTGGAACAGGTGTTTGAAATGTATAGCGGAGTTACCCATTGTGATTTGAGACAGTCTGTGTATCAGCTGGAGCTCATTTTCTGATTTAACTGTTTCAGCTTGCACTATTTTGGGCAAGCTCACACGGCTGTTTTTGGAACTGAAACGGCCTAAAAACCATGCTTAATTAGTGTGGGTTTGCAATTTCAGAAATGGTATTGAAGCTGAATTTAGAGGCAGATTTCAGTCTCCGTATACTATGTGAGGATTCAGCACTAAATCTGTTTCGAGAATTGACATGTCAGTTTTTTGGGTTTTTTTTTTTGCATTGGGGGAAAAAAACTAGCACTTTGTTGTGCATACTGCAGCACTCTGTCTTCGATAGAAAAAAAAAAAGTCTAATTGCAATCTATTTGGGACACTGTTTCAGAAACGGCATCTAAAACAGTCGTGTGAACTTGCCCTATCGCAGAGAAATTATTTCTAACTATATTATCGGTCTTTATCCTTACTTGGATTTTTAAACCAGTATCTATCTCCACATTTCAGGTTGTGGGCGAGTGTCTGGGACAAGGTGATGACCACAGAGACATGGATGTTATTAATAAAGTTCTCAAGGTAATTGTAGCATGATGTTGTAATTAAGAAAGAGTAATACGCTTTGGTTTATGTACCACACAGCTTATAAACAAACTTTAGTTTTAAATATAGAATAAACAGTTTTGCAATTTTTCTTCTCTTTACACTATGTAAATCTTTTACCTCTGTTCAAATTTGGCCCTACATGGCTTTTAACCCAGATCAATATCTGAGATCTTTCCAGTCCTGGCCTTTTTACCATTTGGATGTCTCAGTGAGTAGGGACTAGAACATCTCAGTGGTTCAAGAAAGGAAGAGGTCTGCTTCTGTCACTTATTACAGTTGGTATTTCTGCAACTGTAATGACCCACGCTATAAAACTGATGCTAATGGACAGTGAGTGATGTAGTAAAAAAAAAAAAAAATTAAGTTGTAGAGGTAGCAAAATATCGTATGCACCAACAAAAACTACAGCTTGTCCGACAAATAACAAACACGCATAGCTTTGATGTTGGTACGATAAGTCGGTGCTCTTAAAATATTGCGACTCCAAAATATTGTGCAAAAGAAAAAAAACAAAGAGTTATAAATTCAGTATTGGTGTAATCGTACTGAGCCATAGAATGTGTTAGCATGTCAGTTTTAGTGCAAAGATATGGTTGTGTGGATAGAAAAACTTTAGAGGGAATGTTTCATCAAAAAATGACTCGCGTTTTTATATAAACCACCTTTTTTCCAAAAAAAATTTTAAAAAAATTCCATATCACTTTCAATATTTTTTTTTAAAAAAAGTCCTGTTTTCACTTTGGCCACTAGGCATAATAAGTCTGACACTTCCTGTTCTGTAGAGAAAGCTTTTCAGTAGTCAGCTTATTATCAGTACAAGCAGGGTTACACTGAAAGGTGACACCAATGTGTAGAGATAACACAGGATCCACCAGTCACAATAGGAGTTAGTCACAGTTTGGCCTCTCCCCTCCCTACACACTGACTTATTGCCAGGTCACAGAGCATGCCTAGAAAACTCTCCTATAGAAGTCAATGGGACTGAGTCAGTCTTAAGGCTCCTATGTGCATGAAGCTGCTGTAAAGTATCTCTCTGACTGCTGCTGTAAGCAGTGCAGGCAAAAATGAAGTCCCTACAATCCTATATATACGACTGGATTGAGAAATCTACATTCAAAATAAATACGGCTAAGAATAGAATATGGATCAGGATCTTGTTTTAATAAATAAAAAATTGGCGCCAGATTCCCTTTAGGGGTAAAGACATAAATGTCTCGGAGGTGCAGGTCCCACACCTATCTTGTGAATTGGCCTCCGAGCTGCAGAACAGAGAAGTGGCTCGGCATGCACAGTCTACCCCATCCTGCGGCAGTTCCAAGTACAAGTTAGTATGCTTAGCTGAGTACAGTGAAATGAATGGAGAGTGCAGCGCATGTGTGGCCACCTCTCCTTTCTGCACATAGGAGTTCTGGGGTTCATTCTCAAGGTAGGTGTCCTACATATCCATAGGATTTGCCATAAATGTATGAGATGGGAATATCCCATTAACAGCCGCCCACTGTCTTTTGAAGACAGGCGGTGTGTGTCATCTGTCGGCAGCAAAGCCAGAAGACGTCGCTGCCTTCAGAGGGGTTTTGTGGCTCCCAGCAATTGCACTAGGAGTGGAGCTGTAGTTAACGGTTTTGGACTGTTCTATTTCCTCATATACTTTTTATGAGCCAGCAACCAAAACCTGGTTTTACCACTCTGCATATAGAATGCATTCGCTCTATAGCTTATGCTCTGGGATACGATTCTGAAGGTATTCTGAGGCTGAAAACATGGTGAGTGCGCATAATTCGGCCTTGTTTTGCAGAAATGCAGTTTTCGTATTTTCCACTAGATGGCTGCGCGGTCTAAACAGGTTCTTTATTTGTCTAGTTTCTCTTAGGAGTCTGGGCCAAAGATTTGAATGCCCGAGAAGATTATGTTAAACGGAGCGTGCAGGGTAAACTTGCGAGCGCCACACAGAAGCAGACGGAGTCCTATTTGAAACCACTCTTCAGAAAACTGCGTAAGAAGGTCAGGGCCACGGAGCAAAGCACAGAACAGCTTGTTTCTACTGTTCACAACCTAGTCTGAGAGTATGGGAACCTCAGAACACAGACCATTCCTACATAGCATGTAGGTGGAATAATCAATGTTCCCATCATAGTGTATTGAGCGGCAGAGGTTCCCAAACTCCTCTAGATTGGGATTTGCTTTCGGATATCACCACTTCTGATTTAGCATTGTGAATATTTAAAAAAAATAAATGTATGACCATATTCTATGGCTTTTACGCTAGTGGTAGCTGCTAGTGAGAGAGCTTTTACCCTAATGCAAATGCAGGAGGCTCACGAGCCAAATATTCACATATGTAATTTACAGAAAGGGCACACCAGAAATTTGATTTACTATTCCCTTCTGTGTTAGCATACTGCTCTTCACAGGCAGCTTCAGTGTCTTGCTTCCTGATCAGGCTGTGGGTGGTTCTACAGCAGTGACTGACATTTTAGCTCTGCTATTTCTAGCTGAGCCTCTTAAAGGAATATTGGTAATGGAGGGGTATTAACAACTTTACACAAGACTACAGAGCTCTAAAGCAGTGTTCCCCCAACTCCAGTCCTCAAGACCCACCAACAGGTCATGTTTTCTGGCTTTCCTTAGCATTGCACAGGTGATTTCATTATGGTCAGTGCATTCTGTGGGAAATCCCGAAAACATGACCTGTTGGTGGGCCTTGAGGACTGGAGTTGGGGAACACTGCTCCATAGGATTAACGTTTGCCCATTAGAATGATCAACAAGCTCCTGTGCTGCTAATAAGACACAGCAGAGAAGGACCTCGCCTTTCTTGTGAAGGCTGCCCGAGCAGAGAGAGATGGTCGGTGACCTAGAGAAGCTTTTGTATACAAGCGATAGAAAAGCTGCTTTAGCCTTGAAATGAAGCAAAATCAGAACAACAATGTAGTAGAGAAGTCTTGATTTACCTTTGCTTATATGTTTAAAGCTGATCAATGAAATGACAATACCCCTTTCAGAAGACTAGATTATCACATCTATGTGGGAAAAGCAGACTTAAAAGAGCTTGGATTAGGAGCTGAGATCCGAATAGTGCAAAATGGGTTTTATGCCTTCTTTCTTTATAGAGACCATAGAATGTATTAAACCTCACAGCACACACAGATCAAACTAGTTTTAGGGTCACTTTTTACATGGCATTATCGTGCATGGTTTGTGATCTAGCACAGTACACGTTGCTATGATTTTGTGCCTTAGGATGATGGTGACTGTTTGCATTTTCAGGATGCATCGGGTTACGTTAATGAGGGTTCAGAATGAAATGCTTTGTAAGAAGGAAGGAGTGTAAGGTACTTTCCACCAGGAAATGGCATTTTGTCTGATTAGCAGCTGTCTTCTGTTTCTTTCTCTTTCGCCTTTAAAACAAGTGTGGGCAGATAGAAACACGATGAGGTTGATTATAAACCAACGTATTCTACATCTTCCGAGAGGCACATACTGTGTATGGCAGGATGCCAGTAGATGAAAGTGAGGATTCTTAACATTACATGGGAGTTTCAGAATAGTGGCGGACCTGTTGTGAGTTATCTAGTGTCGGATTTGTCACCTTGGTCTGTGCTGATTATACCATATTATCATTTCTTTTTTGTCTTGAACTATTCCTGATGCTGTTTTCTTGTTTTTAATCCAGAACCTCCCTGCAGACATTAAAGAGTCAATCACGGACATTATCAAATTTATGCTGCAAAGAGAGTATGTGAAGGTAAATGGTTCACAATACAGCTTTACACTCATGGGGGAAACGGGAACACTGCTTGATTCTACAAAAGCTAATACATATACCATTGGAAGTAAATGTGATTTGCTGGGTGAACCTTGTCTGACTTGTTTGTGTAACCTTTAGGCTGCTTTCACACAGCGCAGTTTTGGTGCAGTTTTAACTGCGCTCCATTTAAACTGACTTATTTCCAGCAAGCTTCTTTCACTGATCTAAACTGTTTGGAAAGTGAGTAATCAATTAGTGTGTTTGTGATCCACAAGACTTCAAACACAGTAATTGACTACTTACTTGAAACACCTTTCTGAACCGTTGAAACAACTGAAAGAAGCTTGCTGCTAATAAAGGCAGTTTAATTAGAGCGCAGTTAAAACTGCACCAAAACTGCGCTGTGTGAAAGCACCCTTAGGCCGTGTTCACACGGCTTATTCAAGACGGAATTGCGAGCCGGATTGCGCTCGCAATTCCATCTTGACTAAGGGGCGCGGCCCGCCGGCCCCATAGACTTCCATTATCCACGGCGCGTAGTGCGCCTGGATAATATGCATGTCAGTTTTCTCCCCGCCGGCGGATTCGCCAAGCGGGAGGAGCGAGGGAAATTTCCCACTGTTCTCTATGAGAACTGTGGATTACCGTAATTACTGCGACGGATTGGCACCTTACTGCAGCGCAAATCCGGCGCGGAGTACGGCGCCAATCCGCGGCGAAATAAGCCGTGTGAACGGCCCTTTAAAGTCTTTGCCCAGCAGGTTCTAGTACTTTAATGATCCACACTTAACTTGCTGTATGTGTAATCACTATTCAGGTGCATTCATTTGAGACAGATATGCTGCAGATTTGTGTGTAAAAAATCTCATCCACATATGGGAAAAATCTGCACTGATCTAGACCTGACCTTTTGGATTTTCCCCATTGAATAGGAACTGGGAATCCACAATGGCAAACACTGCTGATTTTCCACTGCAACAAATCGGTGTTATTTTCATCGCTTGTGGATGTACTCTTAGGCCGAGTTCACACGGCTTATTCACGGCGTAATTGTGGGACCGATTTTGCCCGCAATTACGCCGTGTGCTCGGGGGAGGGGGGGGGGGCGGCTGCTCGCCGGCCACACAGACATTCATTATACACGGCACGTATACCGCCGTGAATAATTGACATGTCACTTTCTCCCCGCTCGCCGTATTTCACGAGCGGGGAGAGGAGACGGAATCCATAGTTCTCTATGAGAATTGTGGATTACCACAATGACTGGGACAGATTTCAGCCCGTAATTCGCGCAGTATGGCGTGAATTACGGGCTGAAATCCGTCTTAAAATAAGCTGTGTGAACATTGCCTTACAGTCATGGTCTTTTAACACACAGGCTGTCATCTGTGGCCTGCAGGGCACCAGAGCTCCAAGACATCTCAGGGATGTTGGGGGCCCTGCTGTAAGGCCAAGGCCGGAGGTTACTCTGATCCTGGTTATGTAACCTCATAGCTCTCCAGAAAATGTTTCTAAATCCAGCACCTCATAAAATAAAGAAAATTTTTAAGACTATTTTCGAATACTAAAATTCAGTTTCTGTGTGTCCACTGAAACGCAAGATTACAACCTACGTGTTTCGAGCTAACTGCTTTTAATCGTTGCTCATTCGTTATGAGCAGTTAGCTCATATGCTGTAATCTTGTGTTTCAGTGGAGACACAAACTGAATTTTAATATTATGAAATAAAGAATATTGTCTTAAGAATATTTTTGGAGGTGCTGAACTTACAAACGTTTTCTGGATATTTACAGCTTCACGGCGGGTCCTAGGAACTGTCCATGCAAGAGGAAAACATTGTAAGACTGGAGCCCAGGTGAGCAATGCATTTCTTTGGATTAGTAACCTCATAGATTTGACAGAGGAAGGGGTTCCCTTCATCCTCCATGGGCATCCATTTGTGCAATTTCTTGGTGCTTTGTCAGCCGGAGGCCTAGTAACAGCCTCTGATCTGTCTGGGGGGGTCTGACAGGTTGACTGACATTTTGCATAATACTTTGCAGTACATGGATGTACTGCTATCCATTATAACTGTAATCAAACGATCACTCGGTACAGTCCTATTGGGGGGGGGGGAACATATTTGCATTGCTGCAAGGATGGTAATTTTGTATTTTATCCAATTTGAAAGAATTGTTCTCTCTGTCAACTTCAAATTTTTTCTATGTGTAGCCCATTTACCCAGCCTAGTTTGAGACCCCTGCCTTGGAGTATGTAAATACTAAACAGGCACATTGCAACAAATTTGGTGACTGAAAATTGGTTTTATGAATCTGAATGGAATTGTTTCAGTGACAAGCAAATGAATTTCTGCAAGGCCCATTCAAATGAATGGGACAGTGTAAGAAAGTCTTAGGGTGTTTTTGGTGCATTTTTGATGCGTTTTTGTGCAGGAAGGCATAGCAATTAATGCTGAACATTGCTGCACAAAAATCGCGGCAAAAATCACGGTAAAATCTCGATTTTTGCCGCGATTGTTGCTGGGGTTTTTTTTTTGCAGCAATGTACAGCATTACTTGCTATGCCTTCCTGCACAAAAAACGCATGAAAAACGCACCGTGTGAAAGCACCCTAACAACAAATATTCTTAAGATGTGCTCGCCTGTGGCAGGTTTGTTCAATCCTTGTGAATGCCATTGTTTCTGTAGCATGTGTCTGGTTTTACAAAGGTTAAAAATGAGTATAAACATGAAAAAAAAATTAATACATCCTATTAAATTCCTTCTTGACCTACTGTATGTTTACCATAGTAGTCCAAATATAACACAGGTTAACCTCCCCATCACCAACCTGTACCCTGCACATACCAGCACGTATGCTAAACACATAGCACGTCCTGACATGTTCCTGGAACGCCATCTTTGAAGTGAGTGCCACACGCCATCTCCATGCCTCTGGCCATACGCCTATAGTTTTCATTTGCTACGTTTGGCTGATTAGCCCGCACGTTTTGTTTTGTCCTTTCTGTCCGTTGATGAGCACTGGAATCCGTGCAGAAACGTGACGGGACATTGCCATGTGTTTAGCATAGATGCTAATGTGTGCAGGGTACAGGTTGGTGACGGGGTTGCCCTTTTTCGGTGCAGTTACCCTGTGTTCTATTTGGACCACTAGGGTGAACATAGGCTAAATAAGGATTTAATAGGATGTATTGATTTTATTTTTCCTTCTCCCCCATCCCAACTTTCAGTTACACCTGCTTCGCATCTATTGTGTCTTCCTGTTTCAACTGTATGGTAGGATCACTTATTTTTTTTTCATGTGCTCATTTTTTTATCGGGTTATAGTAAGTTATTAAAGACACCTTGGGTTTTTTTTGGATTTTTGCATTTGGTTGATTAGCAGTGTATTCTGATTTTGAGATCTCGCGTTTATTGTGGATCTCTTACTGTGGTTTTTCTATTGCTTTTACAAAGCTCATTCAGATGAATGGAGCAGTTGCTGAACACTCTTTGTAAATGAACATACCATTCAATACAATGTGTGTATTAGTCAGTGTCGGTATCTAGATTGGCAGATAACATTGTTTTGTAACAGTTACTAAGTATTGTAGTCTTTAAGGAGGTTCTTTGTTTAGAAATAGTTCTATAGTGTATATGTCATTGGTTACTACTCACTGGTGGTAGCAGTCTATGTATTAAGTTTCTTCTAATGCTTCAGTGATATAAGAAGGTATGTACAAGAAGTGAGAGACTATCTGCAGCTTGGCCCTCTGTGGCTAATGGAAACGGCAACAATAGGTGGGATTATGTAGTAATTGTTAGAAGGAAATGCCAAGAAAAACAACCAGCATGGGAACTTTTGTAAGACGACTGCGCTAATCTGCAGCTTTTATAGTAATGTTATTTTTGGAACTATAGAAAGCTGTTTGTGTTTCTGCGTTTAACCAAAATTTGGAATAATAAACATTTGAGAATATAATTGTATATGTGCATAATACTTTTACTAGGAATGTTCACATTGTAACACTTTTTTTTTTTTTTCCAGGCAAATGATGCCTATCTCCAAATGGCAATTGGCAACGCTCCCTGGCCTATTGGTGTCACTATGGTTGGCATTCATGCTCGTACAGGTCGGGAAAAGATTTTCTCCAAACATGTGGCTCATGTGCTGAACGATGAAACACAACGGAAGTACATCCAGGTAAGCATTCAATCTCTCCCTTTTATACAATTGCTTTGTACTGGCAGGGGAAAGTAATGCAAATTTTATTTATTTGTTACCTCTTTCAGAGATGTATTAGTTATAGGTGTCCTCATCTGCTAATTCTGCAACCAGTTCGGAGTTCAGTAACCTACTACTAAGCAATATAGTTTTCTGATGTTGCTTCATTTAATTATTACTTTAAAGCAAAACGGCCAGGGGGTTTATGTTACTCCTATGAGAGCAGGATGTGATATAGGCATAGAAACTGAACTCTGACATATAGATTTGCAGGATTTCTGAGTAAAAAGCAGAAAAATCTGATAAGTTGTCTAAATCAGAAAATGAAGGTCCTGCTGACCCCACCTGCAGTGATGGACCATTTGCTCTGTACACACACTGATAAAGGGAAAGCTGTCAATCACTGTATATGGGCGGGGTAAGCAGGACTTCCACTGTCTCTTAAGGAGTCCAGTCAGTATTTTCTCTGCTTCTTACTTAGAAATGCTCCTTCAAATCATATAAACCTATAGATTGCAAAGCTTAGCTTCTCTTCTTCTATCACATCCTGCTCTTAGATTGAGCATCCTAAACCACAGGACAGACAGGTCTACTGAATGTATACAATAAATTTGTATACAAATTGTTCATGACTAATGCAGTGCTTCTCTAATTGAGAAAGAACTTCTGTTTGGCAGGGCAGACTAATGTCACTGTACTTCAACTGCTGTTTATCTCTATTTAGTCTCATTACAAATAGTAGGTAATAACAATGCGTGCTCGGGTCTCGTCACCGGGAGAGATACGAATACACTCGCCCATGACATGAACGGATACTGGGGTAATCGTTTTCGGCACTGGGGAGGGATTTTCTTTATCGCGGATAATATTGACACTGCTCAGGCCAGAGCAGACCAGAAAGAAGGAGCTTCAAGCATTCTTCTCACTGAGGTGCTATCAGAGTTGACAGAAGGCACTTCAGAGAGAGTAATGTACATAGGGAAATTTTAAAAACTTGATTTAAAAATATCCATATAATTGCATATTGTTTGTCAGTATGTAAAAATAAATATTTTAATGTCGTGGTTTGAGATGACAGAAAATGCATTCTTTTCCAATAATAATTTCTATCCTTTTTTTCTTTTTTTCCGGTTTAGGGATTGAAGAGGTTAATGACGGTTTGTCAGAAGCATTTTTCAACAGATCCATCCAAGTGTGTGGAATACAATGCATTGTAAAGAGACTTTTCTATATTAACTGCAGTCGTGACTACCAACTACATTATCAACAATTTCTTTACTGAAAAATGTGTTAAATTATTGTTATAATTTTTTATTAAACTTCTATGAATGGCTTTTATCTCATTCATAATGTGTTCCATGGATAGATCTCTGTACATTTGATTGGTGTCACCATATGATCTGAAAGTATCATGTTGTGGGCCAGTGTACCAGCTTGTATGTGAGGAAGCTACCTTGGTTCAGCTTGCTTCCTCCATAACTACTGAAATTAGCAAAAGTACGTATAGGCAACATACTCCACTTTAGAGGTCATTTCAGTTTGCTGTAGGTAGTGAAGGATTTCAATTCTCGGTGGTTGTAAAGGGTTAAAGGAGTTGTCTCATTACGAGCTTTCAGCCTGTCACTGTCCCTGGTAAGTTGAACTGAGGGGCGTGTTTCTTGGTCTGTCTGTTCTGCTCCCTCTCCCCCCTCCCATCAGCACACAGGCAGCTAAAGTAACTTCTATACAGGGGGGGGGGAGGGGGTTTGCTCTCAGAGTTCACCCTGTGTGTGCCTGCCTAGGTCTGTTGCAGGAGAGGGCTGATCTATGAGTGTAGAGAGTCTGTGAAGCTGCTGTGTATGCTTATAGCAGAGGGGATGCATGTGTTCCTATATCCCCTGCTTAGCTTACAAGTCTCCACATCTCCAGCAACAACAAGGGAAGTGTTACTATACTCAGGATGTCTCACTAATACAGGAGAGCATAAAGTATTCACATGCCTGATCTGTATAGTATTAGTCTAGTCACAGTTCCAAAGACATATCATGATTATAGTAACAGACAGGGTCACTGCTGTCACATCTATCTGTGTAGAGAGCAGGAGGAAGCAGGGACACACAGGGTTAATCCAGGCTAGCATGGACACAGACACCAGAGTCCTCCCTCTCCCTCCCTACACTACAGAAGCATTCTGTGCGGGAGGGGCTCTCTGCTCCGACCTGTCTTCAAAGGTGATGAGTCATTCAGACCTGACAGCCAGTAAGATAAGGATCAACAGGTCGGCTGCTATAGAGATTTGAGAAGCTGATACACTCCTATGAACAGGGCTAGCTCAAAATCAGTAGGACATTTGTAATGAACATATATTGCAAAGCTGCTTGTTTTTTAAAGATCTTTAAATTAAAACCCAATCATTGTAGCGAGACAACCCCTTTAAGTGATATGCACTATTGGTGTGAGTCCTATTTATATGCTAATAGAGAAAAAATAGGGAATTAACTTCAAGTGGGAAATTTCATTAAAAGAAAGTGGGAAGTTGGCATATTTATATTATATACCATATTATATTTATGGTCTTTTTACTGGAAAGTCACTGTATATTGTTCTCAGAATCCAATTTCACAGATGTTCGTTTTCGTTTCCATAACAATTTATGTGAAGTAAAATGCTTTCGCAGTAGGTTCCCCTTAACTAGGCACTTTTGTTTCAAACACTTTGTATAAATCAATAGTACAAAAGAACATCAAAAATAAACTGTGTGATATACCTCATTAGAGAAAATACCTCTTTATACACTGAGCTACTACTTCTTGCCACCCTCCTGTCCCCTGACTTCATGCGCAGTAATCTGCCTTGATCAACAAGGAGGAATGTCAACTCACTGACTGTTCAGGTTATGTGTTACCCGTCTAGATCTATGGAAAGGGGAGGGGGAGAAGGATAGAGGACGTACAGTGAGAGAGATAAAAGCACAGCAAAAGATGTTGCAAATCTCAATAAAGTGTGATATCTGACTGGAGTAACTATTGGGGTATGTTCACACGATGTACTGCGACGCGTGCAATACGACTGATACATACTCTTTTCTTCTACAATCAGAATCAGCTGAGATTTATTTCTGTTTTCTGCATATGACTATGGGGACAGCCATCTTGCCTGAGCTGCTTTTAACAGCATTTAGAGAGATGCTTTACAGCAGACACATGGGCATAGCAGACTGTCAACAGGAGGAGGCCCATTGACTTCTATCGGAGAGTGTTATTTATACGCAATAGTGTCGCTTTTCAGTGTAAGGCTATGTTCACACGGCTTAACTGCGGGGCGTAATTACGCCCCGCAGTTACGCCGTGTGGTCGGGAGCGGGGGAGGCAGCGGGGGGCCGGCGCCTCGCCGGCCCATAGAGAATCACTGCTAGCGGCGCGTATACGCCGCTAGAAAATTACCTGTGAATTATATCCCCCCTCGGTGTATTCGCCGAGCAGGGAGAGGAGACGTAATCCATAGTTCTCTATGAGAACTGTGGATTACCGTAATGAATGGGCCGTTTTCAGGCTGTAATTTGCGCACTTTGGCGCGTAATTACGGACTGAAATACGGCCCATTTTAAGCTGTGTGAACATAGCCTAACCCTGTCTCTGGTGATAATGAGGAGACTTCAAAAAGCATTCTCTACAGAACAGAAATTGTCAGATTATTATTAGGCCTAGAGGCCAAAGTGAAAACTGCAGGATTTTATAAAAATAGCGGTGGAAAATTAAAATAAATAACCAAAAATTCATTTAAAAAAAAATGTTCAACATAAAAACATGAGTTAAGCAATAGGTCATTTGTTGATACGTTCCCTTTAAAGGGGTTGTCTCATTACAGGCATCGATGGCATCTCGCTAGGATATGCCATCAATGACCGATAGGTGCGGGTGCAAGATGTGGGACCCGTACCTATCAGACTTGGATGGCATAGCCTAGTGATATGCCATCAATGCCTGTACTAAGACAATCACTTAATTTTAAAGGTGTTACTTCCTAGTATGTAAAAGGCTGTAGGCCTCTGCTTGTCTCAGGCTTTATAAATGGGTTACTCTTCTAGAGTTGTTTATACACTTCAGTCTGCTCCATTGCCAGGATTTCACACTAACCGACAAGTGTCTAATACACTACTGTTTGATACTGCAGATGTTCACATACTTTACAGGCAGCTTCTAAGTCTCTGTTTTAATAAAGTACTATTTTGTCAACCTTGCAGGGACGTTGAAACAACACAGATCCGTGTTTTATAGATGAATAATCTTTTGGACTTCGCAGCTTTGGACATTTTCTGGCTTTTAGGATATCTTAAAACTGTTTTCTTTGGGGCACAGGCTCTAAGATAGAATCCATTATAAAGTGCAGCCGCATATCTCTATCCCCATACTAATTCACAGGACATCATGTTGTGTTTGTAGAAACCTAAAAGGGAGGGGAAAGACCTGTTTCTCACAGCATCTGTATGTAATTGTCTGCAGCTGCTCAATGTGAGATCCAGCACTTCTCCCGAGAGAAAAGCTCGAGAAACTGTTATGGTAACTGGATTTCATCACAGACAGTATCCCTCAAGTGTAGCCACTCGGCTACACCACTGGCTGGCCCTAGAAGTGAACTGCCTTAATAGCCAATACCTGCTGCATGTTTCTGACCTCTTCATATATTACACTTATGCACTTGACTGATGGAACAAAACATGTCAATTTAACTCGTAACTCTGGTGCAGAATAGCATACTGCCATGTTATTTTCAGTCTCTAAAAGATCTTTGATGGACTGAATACATCTGGTCAAGAAAAAGGGGCAAAGGTTACATTTCATGCAATACACAGCTAAGTCACATCATTGTGAATACTTTTCAATGTCGGCAGTGCGTAGCTCATAAAGGAAATCATGGTGTGAGCTGGCTTGGTGGTTATATAAAGTGTATGATAGGCTGTCTGTACACATATCCACTGTGGCTGTCATGGGTGAAAGGGGTGGTTTATCAGAGTTGCAAACAGGATAGTTATTGGTTTTTAGGCTAAGGATGGCAGTATTTCTGAAACTGTACAGTTTGTGAACTGTTTCCTTGTTGCTGTGGTGAATGTGTATTGTGAGTGGACAAATGGCACCATGGTGAATAAGTGATGTGCAAACTGCAGAGCAGCATGTGCAATTGGTGTGAAGGGTACTTAGTGGCTATAAAGCCAGCACACTATAGTGGAGTAGCTCACTGCCAAAATGAACCAGGGACCTACCAGACGTATGTCCTAAAAAAAAAAAAAGAAGCAATACAGTGCGACGAGTTGTATTGAAAATGGGGCTCCAGAGCAGATGGATGGTCACTGCCAACAAAGTCGTTCCAGCAAAAAAATATATTTTTATGGCAGTAAAGGAATTGAGCCTCAACTCATTGGAAAAGGTTTGCCTTCTCCGATGAGTCATGTTTAATGTTTATCAAAGAGATGGATGTTTGTGTGTTAGGCAAGGAACTTTAGAGAACAAGCACCCTGCAACTATTACTGGAAAAATACAACCAGATGGTGGCAGTGGTATGGTCTGGGGAATGGTTTTTTCACCTATAAATGCTGACTGACTTCCCTAGGGTGCATGGGAGCATCAGGCAAGACAATGGGACATGTCATTTGGCTTAAATGTTTGACATTGGTTGGAAGAGCATGACCAAGACTTCCAATTGTTATCCTAGTTCCCTTATTCCCCAGACTTGAAACCAATTGAGCATCTGTGGGATCAGCTTGATCATCATTTTCACTCAATGGATTCTCCTCTACACCCACTCCAGCATCTGGGGAATGCTCTACAGTCAGCATGGCTACAGATACCTGGGACAACCTACCAAGACCTTATTGAGTCACTCACTCTAGCTGCTGCATATGGCACTTACTCTAGATATTAGCTGTTAAGTGCCCCATCTTCCCACATGTGTTGTTGCATTACTCCTCCACGTATTCCTGTAAGAAATTATGATCATATATACATATGTCCTGTAAATATCATATATAATTATATTTTCTATAAACATGCCTTGCGAAGTTTTCGCAGGAGACACTGTGTTGTATGTATTGTATGAAGAGTAGATAAATATATAAATACCCATCATACATTATAAGGGTGTGTGTATATTTTATATATGTATTTATGAAATTTATGACTATAATGTATATGTATATATATTTTATATATCATACCACACATTACCTCCTACTCCCTTTTGAATGGATAAGATTGGAAGTTAGACTGCAATACATGAAAGTGAGTGCTAAAAGTGGTATTTGTATAATATGAAAAGTTGCATTTTAGTTAAAGTTTACAATTACTATGGAAATATGATCAATAACAGAAAAACGATAAAATATTACGAAAACATCCTATCACAGGAATGGTTGTAATTCATGAACCATACAGTAATAATATAGTTTACCAGCCATGGACCGTTCACTGGATGTATTTTCTTTTTGGGCCCATTCCTGTAAACCCTAAGAGGGTTGTGCGTAAAATCCCGGAGTCACTTTTCTAAAATACTCAGACCCCCCCTTCTGCCCCAAAAAACCACCCGTTCAAAGGCACTCAAATCCCTTTTCCCCCCAATTAAAATCTTTTTAAAACCAAAATTCCCTTCCCTTTCCCACATCCAAATCACTATTCCCCCCATTTTTTCATTAAAAAAAATTTTAACCTTAATTCCTAATAAACCTATTTTATCAAGCCTTAAAATCATAAAAAAATATATTATATAATATTTATATATATTATTATACACATGCCTTGCGAAAGTTTTCGCGGACATGGTATGTGTGTATGTTTTGTATTTGTGTGTATATTATATATATATAAAATATATTTTAAAATTTAAAGTTGTCATTATGTATGAAAAGGTATTGTGGGGTTTTGGTAAATATGTTGTGTGTGTGGTTTTATTAATATATATTTTTAAATATAATATATTTTTTTTTATTAAATATATTACACACCCACCCTTTTTGTGGATAAGTTTGAATTTTGATGCAATAACAGAAAAGTGAGTGCAAAAAAAGTGTATATTGTATAAAATGGAAAATTGCATTTATAGTTAAAGTATTAAATTATATGGAAATATGATCAATAACAGAAAAACGATAAAATATTACGAAAAAATCCTATCACAGGAATGGTTGTAATTCATGAACCATACAGTAATAATATTAAGTTACCATCCATGGACCGTTCACACACTTAGGTCTCTGTCTCCAGTCAATGTACCTCCACATCTGTTTAACTTTTACACTGATGTAGTTGCACGAGGGCTTATTTTTTTTTTTTGCTGAATAAGTTGCACTTTTAGTGGCACCATTTTGGGGATATATATAATTACTGAATAACTTTTATGATTTTGTCCCATTGTTGGAGTGTGGGGGAGAAGGAAGCAGAAATTTCTTAACTGTTTTTTGGTTTAGAACATTCACTGTTCAATATAAATAACATGTTTACTTTAATCCACAGTATAAAATCCATTACTGATTTCTGCAAGAGGGTTATTTTTAGGCATAAGGTGGAAACTTCAGACCAGATGGGCTAGCTTTCCTTCCCCAATCAGCCTGTACCTCCTTGGTCCTGATGTCAGTTCACCTATTGTCATTCCAAGGCTATTTTTTGTAACTACTAAGTGCTGCATAATGAGAATACCCCATAAGACCTGCCATTTTGGATAAGCTTTGACCCAGTTGTCTAGCCTTCACAATTTGGCCCTTGCCACATCCACTTAGACACTAACATTTGCCTGTTTTTTTTTCTTCTTCCAACTCATCAGCTTCAAGAGCAGACTGTTCACTTGCTTTCTAATATATCCCGACCCTTGCTACTATTGTCCCAACATAATTAGTGGTACTATACCTGCCATTGGATTTATGTCATGTCTGATTGATGTAATACATTTGTATGATAGCTTGTCTATGGAATTTTACTGGATGAGGAGTTATAGATTGGGAAAAAGGAGATATTGTTCAAATATCTAAGAGTACATATCATAGTGATTAATATACAGCATAAATACACAATTATGTGTTCATTACTGTTTGTAAACACTTGTGTCAATGCTGTGTCTACTAACACACAGTCCTATACATCTGTTCGGTCTGCTAGAGCCATTTACAACAACTACTAAATATGAGTACCATGTGCATGGAGGAAAACGGCTTGACAATTATTAATACCGCACATTTTTAGCTTCCCGGGATTTTAATTTTACAAGCTGCAACATTTTTGGCAAACATCCATTTTCTTCCATTAATATAAGTGCCTGTTTTAAACATAGTGTTGATAATAAAGTGAGTATCACAAGATTCTACGATCACATCCTCACAGCTCACATACAAAGATTTGTAAGTAATATACTGTATTGTTTTCCTAATTTATGGTGTAACGTAGTCATTTAAATCATAGTTATTTGTGTATTGGTGGCTAATAAATAATACCTTAGACGATATCATAGCTTTGTTCCCGGCGCTCAGATTATCACCGCTGCAGCCACTGATTGGGCACAGTGGCAATGTGCAATTGCGTAACATCACTTAGGAGATTTCACTTTCGAACAGTGATGTCGGACAATGCCACGTGGTCACTACAACTAGTCTGTGGCTGCAGTTAGGGTCGGGATGGCAAGTTGGCAGAGGTAGGTGATACCTTAGGGTACCTACCTCTTCCTTTCAGTAAAAGTGTTGATCCTGTTCCATACGCGACAGATACCAGCTGTTGGTTACAGCCAACACCTAGGTTTAGTGGTCTTAATAACTCTGATCCTGACCACTTAACTATTATAGATGGTTTACCCTGTGACACTATCGCAGGGTGCCAACCTGCAGTTATGCCACTTGGGAGCCTAGTGAAGACTCCCAGGCCTACCATTTTACTACCCCTTTTCCACCCTGCCACCCTTTTCCTGCATTTTTACAAATGAAAAAAGAAAAACAAAAAAAAAAGAATCATAATTGGTATCTCTGCGTTTGTATTGTAAAGTCCAATTGTAATGAAAAGTGATTAAAAATTCACAGGTATCTAAAAATGGTACCAATGAAAACCACACTTCAGTCCACAAAAAGTTGTCTGTAGACAACAAAATAAAAAGCTAATGCTTTTAGAAAATGGCACTGCAAAGCAAATCATAAAAGAATAAAAATAATTTATACCACAACCCCAAAAAGATTGTGCAATTGTGTTTTCTTCCCATCTCACCTAGCTGAGGAGGGCGCAGCTGTAGGTCCCGTGAGTCAGATCAAGGCCAGAAATTAGGGGAGCTGTTTGCCCTATTTGCCTAGAGCATCAAAATGCCCTGTCCTGGCTGCATTGATGACAATCTGATCACTGGGAGCAGGAAGTAAACACAAGACCGGGAAAATGGAAGGCCGCGGCAGTGCTGGAATGGCGGTGAAGACAAAGGTGAGTATGGCTTTTATTATTTTATTAAAGCAGCATCTCCCTACATTTATTAAAAAAAAATTAGAAGTGGACAACCCCTTAATTAAATTCATCTTGAAACTTACAGATCGCCCTTAGTACTATTGAATTCATGGGTTCACCATTAGAAACAGACTAAGAAATTTCCAACGCTGAATCTGTATTGTATCTTTGTTGGAAAATCCACACTTGTAAGTGCGGATTTCAGACGAGGGTAAGATACTGATTTTCAGAGGCAGATTTTTCAGCTCCTATAAATTATATGACGCAGAATCCACCACAAAGAATTGACGTCACTTATTTTTTCTGCACTTACAATAAGTGTGGAAGATAAACAAAACCCACAATGTATGAAACAAGTTGCGGTTTTTACATAGGAATCAATATAACATTAACTTGAGGTGTACTACACAAATTTTTTACGCTGTTTTGAGGGCGGACTCTGTGCCAAAACCGCCCCTAATACAGCTTCGAAAATCATCATGTGACCATATCCTTAGAGAACCCCAGGGGCGTTGCTAGGGTCCCAAAACATCCGGGGCCCGGGCCCTGTGTTGAGTTTTTCTCAGTAGGACGGGGTTCACACGCCGTTTTTTATGCCCCATGAACCGCGGCGTGTTTTTACAGAGAAAAAACTGGCCAGCGCGTCCCTCTGAAGCTCCCACTAATATTTATATTCCCAAGAACAGGTAATCGTTGCTCTCAGTGACAGCTATAAGTTACCATAATGTCGGCCCGTACTTCGGGTGTATTGAAGCGCAATTACCCGCCAAAGTACGGACCAACATTACATCGTGTGATCATACACAGTGTATTTGTGCGGTATAGCTGTGCTGTAATGTGCCCCACAAATACGGTGAAATCCTAGCGGTGAGGGCTATGATTACCTGTTTCCCCTGGCACACAGAACCTGTCTGTAAAAATAAGTGACATGCCGCTTCTTTCGGAGGGGGAGGGGGGGAGTGAAAATGGATGGGAGGTGGTCGGAGTGCTGCTGAAATTACGCACTGGAGAGCGTGTACTTCAAACTGCAGGTGTATAGCGGTGCGCACAGGTCCGTGCCACCATACACTGTGTGAACATACCCTTAGGGCAGTATACGGTGTGTTTTGGAAGTACATGCTGTTCAGCGCATACTTCCAAGCACAAGGGGGGCCGGTCCATTCACCTCCACTATCAGTTTAGCAAAGAAGTGACATGTCACTTCTCTCCCCCGGTGTACAATATATGTGTATTGTACGCACGGGAGAGACGAGATGTAATTCACAGCTCTCTGTGAGAACTATGAATTACAGTAATTGTGGCGCACATGTCGAGTGTATTGAAGCGCAAATACGCCACGAAATGCGCCCCATGATTTACGCAGTGTGAACATACCCCTAGTCTGGCTGCAGCAGCTAAAATCATACGCAACCCTGACTAATGACAGATAGAAAAAAAATATATTCAAATATAATTCCTCGGCAGGTTGTAGTTTACATGTCTAAAGGTATGCTCACATGGCATAATTGCGGTAATCCATAGCTCTCATAGAGAACTATGGATTACACGTCCTCTCCCCATGCGTACAATACAATCGTATTGTATGCATAGGGAGATAAGTGACATGTCAATGCATGTCTATGGGGCTGGTGGGCTGTTGTCACACCCACTTCTCCCCCACCCCCCGTGCTTCGAGGAGACGTGCTGATCAGCGCAAGCGTCTGAAGCACACAGTGTATTGCGGCGCATACTGTACACGTCACAATACACCGTGTGAACATAGCCTAAGGGACACACAGGCAGGATTATGTTTTAGTGATGTGAATGAGGTGATATTGTGGATATGTGTGTGTATACACAAATATACACACACACACACACATACAGGGCATACATACACACACATACAGGGCATACATACACACACATACAGGGCATACACACACATACAGGGCATACACACACACATACAGGGCATACATACACACATACATACACACACACATACAGGGCATACATACACACATACAGGGCATACACACACACACACACACACATACACACATACAGGGCATACACACACACACATACAGGGCATACACACACATACAGGGCATACATACACACACATACAGGGCATACATACACACACACATACAGGGCATACATACACACACACATACAGGGCATACACACACACACATACAGGGCATACATACACACACATACAGGGCATACATACACACACATACAGGGCATACATACACACACATACAGGGCATACATACACACACATACAGGGCATACATACACACACATACAGGGCATACATACACACACATACAGGGCATACACACACATACAGGGCATACATACACACACACACATACAGGGCATACATACACACATACAGGGCATACATACACACACATACACACAGACATCTATACAAACACATACATACATACACACACGTATACACATAAATACAATACATACACATTTGCATACACACATGCATACACATTCATTCAGTACAGTTCACATTCAGGAACATTATTTTGTCTCCCCCTTATTATACTACTTAGAATTATTGTTCAGCACTGAGGCTCCTCACTCACTTGTTGCTGGTCTGGCCCCGGGTGAGATAAGAGCACAGCAAGGGGCGGAGCCTCTCATGGACAGCTCGCTGTTTCCAGACTCCCTTCACAGTGTGAGCAGCCGGCGCCACCTCCTCCTTCCTGAGCTCCTGTCATCCCAGGCAGTCGCCCTCCCCCTCTCTGTCAGCACATAGCTGCTGCTGCTCTGAACTGTTGGTGCGTCCAGGGGACGCACACACAGTGGAACAGCTTGTCGGCTCTACAGGTCACAGTAATGACCTGGAACCGGACGTTCTGAGATTCGGGGCACGGGGAGTTTTGTCCGGGGCTTGTGCCCCGAACAAAACTACCTAGCGACGCCCCTGGAGAACCCCCAAGACTTCTGAAGATTTATTTGGCCATGGTGGCGGACGTGTTTGGCTAAAAGACAAAGACAACACCTCGCCAGAAGAATCTGATACCAGCTGTAATGCATGGTGGTGGAAATATTAGAATTGGGGCTGCTTTGCTGCATCACTATTATAGAATCCACTATGAATTCTACATTGTACCAAATTTGCTTGATCGTAATATGAAGCTTAGCTAAAAACTGACCTTGTAATCTTACAATGACAAAGATATTTTTGGCTGTTTTTTTATTTATTTTTTTTGCACTGACCAGCATTTTTCTTAAAATATAGAAACGTATTGGTAATTATTGGAATTACAGCATTTTCCTGAAAACAGAATGCATGAAACCATCCTTTGGACTCCATAATTTGTTTTAGATTTTTTTTTGCAAGTCCTATGGATAAGTCCATGTGAAAAAGCTACACCAAGAACATTGTGGCCCTCATTTACTATCACTGTTTAAAAATTAGATAGCGCAAACTTAGAATGGGTTAAGACTGTGTATTGTGGCGTATACAGTATGTGCCACAATACGGGTTCATTGCACTGTTGAAATTACGTGCTTGTAAGCGCATAATTTCAACAGCACAAATGAGGCGTAATGGTCAGAGGCACATCTGCGCCTCCTATACGATACTATTTGCCAGAACATTAAGGCCTCGTTCACACGGCTTATTTTGCCGCGGATTGTCGCCGTACTGCGCGCCGGATTTGCGCTGCAGTATGGCGCCAATCCGTCGCAGTAATTACGGTAATCCACTGCTCTCATAGAGAACAGTGGATTCCGTCGCTCCTTCCCGCTCGGCGAATCCGCGGGGCGGGGAGAAAGTGACATGCACATTATCAAGGCGCAATACACGCCGTGGATAATGCAAATCTATGGGGCCGGGGAGCGGCGTCCCCGCCGCGCTCCGGCCCCGCCCCCGTCCCGCCCCTTATTCACGGCGGATTTGTGAGCCGGATTGCGCTCACAAATCCGTCGGGAATAAGCCGTGTGAACAAGGCCTTACTGTGTATTTTACCTTCGTAATTTAGTGCATGTGTGAAAAGAAGTAACAAGTCATGTTCTCTTTTAGGTAAAAACCACTGCAGCCAGATTTTACTTTAAGGTCTCATCAGTAAATGAGGGGATCTGTGTTTAAAGACAAATA
Source organism: Phyllomedusa bahiana (assembly GCA_025379985.1). Lineage (NCBI taxonomy): Eukaryota > Metazoa > Chordata > Amphibia > Anura > Hylidae > Phyllomedusa > Phyllomedusa bahiana. The sequence goes on from JAODAL010000057.1 coordinate 217,930, forward strand.
CTACAACACAAACACTTTATATGTAAACTATTTAATAATATGTCATAGACCTTAAAGTAAAATCTGGCTGCAGTAGTTTTTACCTAAAAGAGAACATGTCCCTTCTTTTCAGACGCGCACTAAATTACCAAGGTAAAATATGCAGTGTGTGACACCGCATATTTTATGTTGACGTCTATGACAACTGTATTGTAAATTGGGCCATATTTTGAAACATATTTAAGCAAAATTATGCTCGAAATACACACAAAAATACGACCCAAAAGATGCAGTGTAAATACCCCCTTGGACAGGCAGTGTAAAAATGCACCAGATTCATAAAAGTGGCTCATGCCGCTTGATAAATTGGTACAGATTTAGAATTGTCTTACTTCTGGCCAGCTTTTTTTTGGTTTACCTTCTATGCCAGAATTTTGGTGCAGCATGTCGCATTGTAGTCACACCTACTTTCCAGGGAGCCACACCCACACGTTGGGCAGTGTGCAGAAACTGTCTTGAGCCCATATGAAATGTGTCTGGAACATGCAAAATTAAATGAGGGGGTCTGTGTTTAAAACTACCAGAAAAAAACTACTCCTTTAAAACATACCTTTTAATAATAATACCAATAAAAATTACAAAATATAAACTACAAAAAAGTGATAGGACACCTACCAGGGGTGAGGACCATATACCTACAATATCCCCTAGACTATACACCCTATATGCCTCTCACAATCGGAGAACCCGCCCCGATAAGGGCGACCCCAAAATAAGCTCCTAAACTGTGGACACTAGACACTAACACCGATGTGTTAGTCCCCATTATTCGGAGATACACCAACTCCCATGTATAGGTAACATCTACTTGAATCTTGGCGATGAATGTACTGAAGATTCAGATGGATATGTTTTGTCTGACCCACTGAGGAGTCCCTGGAATGGGACGAAACGCGTTTGGGGCTTTAGTGGCGCATTTTCTGTATTGACGCCTGTTTGTTGTCATCGCATTGGCCTAATTTACCATTTTGGGTCAATTGGTACAGATAAGTACTAGACACTTTTACACTTCTTTATAGGTGCTATTTACTTGTATTTGTATTGTTGTTCTTTGCATATCTGTTCTATTCGGTATCACAGATTGTGATTTTTTTACTGTTTGCCCCTACTTCTTCATTTGTGAAGTTCCGCTGGTTGTACACAAAAGGAGGCGGTAATGTGTGTAGGGGACAGTTTAGGAGCTTATTTTGGGGTCGCCCTTATTGGGGCGGGTTCTCCGATTGTGAGAGGCATATAGGGTGTGTAGTCTAGGGGATATTGTAGGTATACGGTCCTCACCCCTGGTAGGTGTCCTATCACTTTTTTGTAGTTTATATTTTGTAATTTTTATTGGTATTATTATTAAAAGGTATGTTTTAAAGGAGTAGTTTTTTTCTGGTAGTTTTGATATCTCTATTCCTGTAGGTTATATTTGTAGGAAGTTTTTCTTGTGGTCTGCGTTTAAAAACAAATTCTACAACACAAACACTTTATATGTAAACTGTTTAATAATATGTCATAAACCTTAAAGTAAAATCTGGCTGCAGTGGTTTTTAACTAAAGGAGAACATGAATTTTTGGGTTTACTAAATCGTAGTAATGTAAGTCTGCTAGTGTTTTTTCTTTGTGTAGTTGCATCACTTGTTTTTTTTTTATACTGCTAGAATCAAGATCAGTTACTATAATGTCCACATTTGTTCAAATTAAGGGTTACACCATGAATAACATTTATTTCCGGACCATAAGATATAAGACTATGGTAAAGCAGTTGCAACTGCTAGGACCCCCACCAGTCGCAAAAAAAACAGGGATCCCTAAATCATTGGCGTGGTGTTGGTGCGTGTCCATTGACTATGGCCATCTTAAAGGGGTTTACTCACCACAATGATTAGCTTTTAACATGTAGGGAAAGAGAAATAAAGACTATTACCAAACACATTGTTGTTTTGATTTTGCTTTAGTCAGAAGATAAAGAAGATTTTATCTTCTTTTATAGCACATAAGTTTCTTTGGTTCGACCATCTCTCCCTGCTCTCCCCTATCTCTCTAAACTGCCGTCTATCAGTCAGTTTGTCTGTTGGTTGGTGAGTCAGTCCTTGCAAGGTCTATTATCTAGCAACATACTTTGTTTATCTAACTAAATGAAAAGCTTTCACTCTTTAGAGCCATGCAGCCTTGTGTACTGCACTTTATAAATCTCCTGCAGTTACGTTACCGTAACAGGAGTAGATAGGAACGGTAGAGCGGATATGTCAGACACTGACCACAGCCTGACCAGGAAGCGTAAGTCTAAAGCTGCCTGTGGCTACATGGTGAGAAAACCCCTTTAACCAGTCCCATAGAAAGTGAATGGAGCAGCAGTGTAAAAGCGCTACAACTGCTTACCAAGGTTTGAGGACCTCTTTTTTGTGACTGGTGAAGGCTCTATGGGTCGCTACTCCACTAATCAGACATTTAGCCCCTAACCTAGGAGTTAATTGTTATTCTTGGTCCAACACTTAATAACCTTTACAATAGGTATCTTTATCTTTTCATATCACTATTCCTTTATATTAGTTTTCTATTTCTGTTACTTCAAGCAAAGTATTCTATACTAATACACTATGGAATTATATTATCTGTGATGTCTTATTTTTGGGATAACTCCAGGGTATGTTTTTCCTCTAGTATGTATAAATACACCGGAATTTATTGCTTCTTGTAAATTATGCATTTTTTTATGGATTCACATTCTTTTACTGCCTGTATTTTGCAGCGTCAACATATTTTGGTGCTGCATAAAATAAACCAAATTATAGAAACTAGAACCCTTTTCAAAATGTAAAAACTAAATGGTAGTTATGTGTAAAACTCTTCCAGACATCAGATTAATGAAAACAGTATTAAGTATAGGTCAACATTTCATATGACCCAAATACATATTTGGATGTGGTGATTAACATATAAAATATAAATAAATGAAAAAGTTTATTTTCTATATAAATTAGTTTAAATGAGCGCAGAAATGAACATTGTAAATTGAAACAAACCAGTTGTCTTGATAACCTTGAATGGTTTTGTGTCCAGAACACTTTATATATGATTTTGCTATCCAAAAGGTGGTTTTACCGATTAAAAATACAGAGGCAATTTACCTTTGTATGACAGAACCTAATACATTGCACTATTTAGTATTCTGTTTTTTTTATTGTTACATGTGTACCATAATTCATAAATGTTACCAATATATGTACAGTGAAGGAAATAATTATTTGATCCCTTGCTGATTGTGTAAGTTTGCCCACTGACAAAGACATGAACAGTCTAATTTTAAGAGTAGGTTAATGTTAACATTGAGAGATAGAATATCAAAAATAAAATCCAGAAAATCACATTGTATAAATTATATAAATGTATTTGCATTTTGCTGAGAGAAATAAGTATTTGATCTGCTACCAACCATTAAGAGTTCTGGCTCCTACAGACCAGTTAGATGCTCCTAATCAACCCGTTACCTGCGTTAAAGACAGCTGTCTTAAATAGTCACGTTTATAAAAGACTCCTGGCCCGAGATTCAATTAATCTGTCAGACTCTAACCTCTACAACATGGACAAGACCAAAGAGCTTTCTAAGGATGTCAGGGACAAGATCATAGACCTGCACAAAGCTGGAATGGGCTACAAAACCATAAGTAAGATACTGGATGAGGAGGAGACAACTGTTGGTACAATAGTAAGAAAATGGAAGAAATACAAAATGACTGTCAGTTGACATTGATCTGGGGCAACTTGCAAAATGTCACCTCGTGGGGTATCCTTGATCATGAGGAAGGTGAAAGATCAGCCTAAAACTACATGGGAGGAGCTTGTTAATGATCTCAAAACAGCTGGAACCACAGTCACCAAGAAAACCATTGGTAACACATTACGCCGTAATGGTTTAAAATCCTGCCATGCCCACAAGGTCCCCCTGCTCAAGAAGGCACATGTGCAGGCCCGTCTGGAGTTTCCCAATGAACGCCTGGATAATTCTGTGAGCGACTGGCATTAACTCAACTCGCCATGTTTGGAGGAAGAGAAATACTGCCTATGATCCAAAGAACACTGTCCCCACTGTCAAGCGTGGAGGTGGAAACATAATGTTTTGGGGGTGTTTCTCTGCTAAGGGCAAAGGACTACTACTTCACTGCATCAATGGGAGAATGGATGGAGCCATATACCATAAAATCCGAGTGACAAGCTTGTTCCCTTCACCAGGACATTAAAAATGGGTCGTGGCTGGGTCTTCCAGAAAAAACAATGAACCCAAAACATACAGCCAAGGCAACAAAGGAGTGGTTCAGAAAGAAGCACATTAACGTCATGGAGTGGCCTAGCCAGTCTCCAGACATTAATCCCATAGAAAACTTATGGAAGGAGTTGAAGCTCCGAGTTGCCAAACGACAGCCTCAAAATCTAAATTATTTCGAGATTATCTGCAAAGGGGAGTGGATCAAAATTCCTCCTGACATGTGCGCAAACCTCATCATCAACTACAAAAAACATCTGACTATTGTGCTTGCCAACAAGAGTTTTGCCTCCAAATATTGTCTTGTTTGACAATAGGGATCAAATACTTATTTCTCACTGTTAAATGCAAATAAATTTATATAATTAATACAATGTGATTTTCTGGATTTTATTTTTTATATTCTCTCTCAATGTTACAAATAAACTACCCTTAAAATTATAGATTGTTCAGGTCTTTGTCAGTGGGCAAACTTACACAAACAGCAAGGGATCAAATAATTATTTCCTTCACTGTACCTCATTCACAAATACATATTTGTGGATACGTGTACGTAGTAAAACTAAGAATAATGATGTTCTCCTGTTTATGCAGTTTATCTAAAAGTAGGCAGTTTGATATAAGACACTTAAGCTACATTTGTATCTCTCGTCTATTCTTTATTCTTCATCTATTCCAACTTTCAGCTAATGGACTGTTGTGTTAAACCACAAGTTTTGCTTGTATGGTAGAATATGGCACTCAAAGACTGTATGCTAGGGAGTCGTACAGATTTTAAACACGTGTGCAAGGGGCTTAGGAGCAGAGTAGTGAGCAGAAGGGCTCAATTCCCTATGAAAATACTGCTATACTTGCAGAATACTTATCTTGGGTAAACATGCTCATTTGGTATAAGCACATGACAACCAAGGCATGACCACCAGTTCTGGGTTACTTAACCGCTTTATGGATCAATTCCTAATGTGCAGATGAGAAATTCTAAGTAGACCGTGTATTGGTCTAATTTATGACATGTAGTAGTTTTCAGTCTGCATGTGTTATTTAAAGGAACAGTCAATCCAAAATTAGACCATTTGATTTTAAAAATGCTTTATTAAGGAAGTGTCAACAACACTGTTTTGCAAAATGTAAAGGTACTATACAAATTCTTAATACAAAAAGAATAAATTAATGGCAGAATTCTTTTGAAAAATTCTGCAACTTTTCTACAACATACATATTTTTCATTGATTACAGTTGAACAGAATAAAAAAAAAAGTAATTTTACATGCTCTATAATTTTGTTTAGGCGCAACCTAAATTATTTAACCCCTTAAGAGACACTGAACCAGCAGTATCACCAGCTCTCTTGTCTCCTAAGGGGTGAAGCTAAAAGTTCAATTTTTTGCACAACTTGTATTAAAACTATTGACATTAATAAATGTAAAACTTTACACATAGTTGACTAAGCAGTAACTGGTCATCTTGGTAGCACCTGAAAAAAGAGGTTTGCTATTTTCCCAACTAAAACTAATACTGGGTGAAGAAAAATTAAATCTGAGTTACTATTTTCCAACACTCAACTGCTCATAAGAAAAAAACAAAAAACAAAACTTGCCTTACAGCATAGTATACACCAGGTAGTCTGGTTGTACAAAACAATAGCCCCATTGTAATCATCCAGTAGTATGCCAACATTACACAGGAAGGAACAGCAAAAGGGATGCAGAACTGCTTGTCTACGAGAATATTTGTAAGAAAACATGGGGAATGAAGGGGGTTATAGCATAATGACAATGCATGACTTGAGGAGATGTCCTGCTTGTACACCCCCTTTTTACATGGTGGGTATGTCAGAGGTTAGCAGCTGCTGCAGGTACCAGAATGAATTAGATAGCACCTAACCAAACCAATGCTTGTGGCCCTCCAGACATAAGAGTAACTAGAGACAAAGGACTTTCCTCTACTTAAATATGCCGATAACTCCCTTCGTAGGTGATTGTTTCATTAAATGTGCTTTGCATATGGTTGTGTATTGTATGCAGTCAATTGTATTCAAAGAGTGAATTAAGTGCTTGCATCCATACATGGACCTTACTTATTACTCACTACATATATCCAGACAGATGGGTTGCTTCCCCCACTAAATAGATATAATAATCTACTTACAGTGTCCACTAGTCAAAACCATCACTTGCCCTAAAAGAAATCAAACTGTGCAATTATTTTCATGTGTTGCAGTCCTTTTGTCACCCGAAATACATCTGGTAGAGCTTTATAATTTACCAAATCAATGGGAGATACAAATATCATACTGGATGTAAGCAATTATATATGTGTGTGTATATATATATATATATATATATATATATATATATATATATATATATATATATATAGCATCTTCTTATCTTGAAGGAACCTGAAAAAACTAGACCGCAATCAAATTTCTAGTATGCAAGTTAGCCAGATATTAGGTAGCACAAGGCTAGCTTGAAAGTCATTCAGTAGGATCACTGAGAGAGAGTCTACTCTGCATAGGAAATAACAGTTACTTAGCATGTATTGGAAAAGTATTGTAAAAATTTCAAGCTACTTCAGTTGTTCAATGAGATGTAGTAAATAAATTATGAAATAACTACTTATTACTAACCAATCATCCCAACGCTATGTTGTACACATGTGCACCCAGGTGTAAATATTGTTTAGCAATCAGTATATTACTTAAGTCACTATTGCTGTTCAAAAACATCAGAGGGGAAATTGGTAAAACCAAACCTACAGAACTTGATGTGGTAAAAACTACCATCAGGTGCCGGATTTACCATACATGGTATGGTATAACCATAGCATGATTATGTTCAGGCTCGGACTGGCCCACCAGGGAAACCCCCGGTGGGCCCCAGGGCATGGCAGACCTGAAGTTGTTTTTATGAACTGTATTTGCATCCTCAGAAGGGGCAGAAAAGCAGAGAAAGAGAGGCAAGAGGCAGAGTGTAGGAGGCATGTATAGTCAATTACAGTAGCAGTAGGGTGGGCCCCTAAAACTGATAACCAACTAAACTGGTTGGCCCCTAGAATCAGCTCCACCTGTGGGCCCTCTACACTCCAGTCCAACACTGCTGGTGGGCCACTATGCCTGGTGGACTCCTGGGCATGACAGGCCTGAGGCTGCTTTTCAGGGAGAAAGCAAGACGCAGAGTGCAAGAGTAATGTTCAGTCATTAACATATAGGGCCTTAAGAATCTACTCCACTGAGGTGCCCCAAGATGCAACTCCACTAGTTGGCCCATAGGCACCCCAGTCTGACATTGGCTAGATTGACTTCTTTTTCTTTAAATTTCATTTTTGTGCCAGTATTGAATGAAAAATAGAAGTATTAGGCTTTATTCTCACTTTGCATTTACATTAAGGTTTTCTGGACTTGGAGCTCCTCTATTTTGGATCTATTCTTTAAACTTTTAGTAATATTTTTCCTTCCTCTTGGTTCCACTGTTGTGTTTTGCTAAACATATCGCAGAAAAAAAAACCCACATCAAGTCTGCGAGGTCTTTCCTTTATTACTTTACCTTTCTTCAAGATCTGCTCCTGGCTTTGGCTAAATAAAAACTGCATAAAACTACAGCATGAAGATGACCTTAAAGGGATCATTCAAGATTTTAGAAAATGGTGTATAGGCCTAGACAGCTGTAAAATAAAACCCCTTTAACTCACCCTTAAAGCTGCCTCTGCTGCTCCAGTGATCCTGGTCGGTCCCTCAGCAATATCACAAACATTGAAGCTGCAGCCATGCACTAGCCTGAGCGGTTTCATAGCATACACAGAAGAAGACCACTAAGTCCAGTGATTGCAGCTCCATTTGAACAATGTACAGGACATTATCGCTGAAGAACGGGCAGTAAACACCGGGGGAATGGCTTCAATGTGGGAGTTAAAGGGAATCTGTCACAGTGATCAAGTTATTTGACCTGCTGGTAACATGTTATAGAGCAGGAGGAACTGAGCAGATTGTTCTGTAGGGAAAGATTCTGCAGAACATGTATTTTATTAATTCCCTCCTTATTCTGGGTTAAGGAGTCCAGTAGGTGGTGTTATCAGTGATTGACAGTTAACTCATACAAGAAAGCTTGTCAGTCACTAATAAAGCCACGCACTGGACTCCTTAACCCAGAATAAGCAGCAAATAAAATACATGTTCTGCTGAATCTTTTCCTTCAAAACTACATATCAATCTGCTCAGCTGTTCCTGCTCTATAAAATCTACCTGTAGGTGAGATTGCTATGACCGGTTCCCTTTAAGGCTTTTATTTTTTTGGGTTATTTTTTTTTTTTTACTTCTTTTCCCTAACAGTACTGGCTTGTAAACCATTTATCTAAAATCTCACACAAGCCAGTGAAAATGCAACTGTGATTCAAAATATAAAAGAGGATTAGCAATTCTATTGGACTTTGATACTTGTCTGAAGCCTGACTTATGAGGGTCACTGAACTATCTAAGGGAACAGCAGGTTTTGTCTATGTTTGTGTGGGGTTTCATTGAGGGTCACAGGTTTTCTTTAATTTTACTAATATAGCGCCCCATAGCACAATGAGATTAGCTAATGACAGGAAGCTTAAACAGCAGCACAGATAGTAATATTTTAAGGTATGGGTGAATAGCGCCATGTATCAGAGAACAGACACGTAGTACTAGATAGCAGAAAGACACCAACTTCTTGCACCAGAGAGGGCATCTCAACATCTGAGCCTCATAGCAGCGGCTAGGTCTATATTTATGCCCGTGGTTTCTGTATTTTATGTGGAATATTTTAGCGTATAGAATACTTTTTGTTAAAATGCTAGAGAAAAGTGTTACAGGGCATTGCATTGATTTCTGGTTTTGGGAAGTATGGGGTGCTTGAAGATTACCTTACATTTTACTTCCGTCTTCATAATTGTCAATCTGTTTACTAGATTAGGCCCAATTTTTCTTTATAGCATGTTCTTTTGCATCTTGGCACAGAGGATCTATTATAAGAAGTATAGCACCAGACAGCGGTGGTAGAGGTCTTTTTCCTTGTAAGACTCTTCTTTAGTTCAAGGACACTTTCACTGTACAAAGTATGCTCACCATAGTGAATATTGAACTCTATGAATGTGTCCATGTAAATCATGTATGAAGAGTTGTCATGTTGCAATATAGACTGTACCCATGATTTACTGAGCATTTCCACTGAATGCAAGTTTGACTTGAGCGTGATACAGCAGCCTTCCGTTATCTTCTCTGTTTTCCGTTGAAAAGCATTGAAAAAGTGGAGGTAACATTTTGTGTGGTGATATAATAGTGCATTATCTGTCAAGTTTAGTTTTGCTACATCTGTGTGTTGTAAATGAGCTACTGCCCTGCACTCTATGGGCAGCTCCAGAGTATTCAATATGTGTTAATTGTAAATGTAGGACTGATGTATATGCATTCATTCGGTACACTTGGCTTTGGGAACCACCTAATGCACAAGCATCCATTCCTGGGATTCTGCATCAGAATATACCAGCACCATTATTCTTGTGGAAAAAAAAAAAAAGAATATTCTGGGATTGCAGTTTATGGTGCCAACGCCTGAGCGATAGTGCCAGCAGCCAGATAAGTAGCTTATGTAAACCCTTTCATGTATTCAGTGATTTCTAGTGCACAAGCTGAACAACATATTATCACGTTCCATTTGTATTACAGTTGTGGGACATAAAAAAAAATTGAATGTGTTTGTAGCCGTTGATACTAGACTATATATTCTGCACCACCAATGCACCTGTCCATCTTTCTGAGAGGAGGCCATAGTAATTGTGCTAAAATTTACTAAAAAATAGGCAAGAATATAACTATAGGAGTCATGTACAGCCAGATACAGCTGCTGGCTCCCCACCCATTACCAGTTCCTATCTTGCACCAGATCAATGGACCCATTTTTTCTTTTATTTGCACATGGCCTTTTACAGGAGTACTACCCTGATGCCGCCCCATTTACTAAGGAATTAGTAAATGACATTGGTATTCAGATATAAGAATGGAGACATGCATCATGGAACTCCACACACAAGTTCCCAATGACAGATCATAGCTGTCAGCTATTTCTTGTCTACATACCGTCAGCCAAAACATTAGTGTCGTTTGACATACAGGCCTCATCCCTGACGAGAAATTAAGTGCATAAACATCTACAATTATTGGGCATGTATCATTTATCAGAAGAAGAGTAGCATTAAATATGTTCTGGGTTAATATTGTAATTTCACGAATAGAACTTCACCACAGATTTCTAGCTGTACATTTATAAATTAATGGGTTTAGATATTAGCGTAATAACATCCCCTCGAATACACAACTGGTTGATCACAGTTCGTAGTCATTTTCTGCCTAGTTAAGGTAATACATAGTTGCACTGCCATTAGTTTGGTAAATGTAACTGCATAATCAGATTCAGAATATGAATACACTGGTGTACTTTATCTATAAACCCAATGACATTAAAAAAAAATGTGTGCAACACATTGCAATGTGTCATGTCAGCACCAGTGACGTGAAAGGGTTAATGACTAAGTAGCGGTTAACATGCAACCCTCTGGTTTTATCTTTGGTTAGAATCGAACTGAACACAATTGTTGGACATGGAGCCGGTTTTGTATGCCAATTAACAAAATAAAAACTAAGAATATGAACATAGAAAATTTAATAAATCAACCCCATTGTTTAAAATAACCAAGGCAAAATAAAAAGTTCATTTTACTAGTGCTGTTGGCCTAAACATGAGATATTGTTCTATTTTCACTTCCACATGATATTAATAGTGATTAAGCAGTGATGAGTTTATTCCCAACCAGTACAAAATGACTCCAGTGGAGTATGAAAGTGAGTCCTTCACAGTTTGTCAATTTATACAGATAAGGAGGCACGCAATAGTCAGTAGTAGCAACGTGGGTCTCCAGGAAATGTTGTACGTACAGGAGCGGGGCTTCAACGATTTTCCTCACTTGTAGGTTTTAAAATGAAAAGTGCTTGTAGCTGAAGCTGGTGTGGGATGGTAGTGCATCTGGGTAAGGCAAATGAGAGGCAGTGAGGTGATCTCCAAATGGCATTGCGATTATAGGGTCACACAAGAGTCCCAGGCTTGGCTTTATCTTGTCCGTACCACTGGACGTCAGCTAATTCAGAATATAGGGCAGCGTCTAGGTAGCAACTATCATGGTATGTCCTGCAAAAGAGAAAAAATATAACAGCGTCAGCATCCCGGTATCAGAATTCAAGATCCTTTTTTATAATCTGTATATAAGTATACCAAAAAATGAAATGATCGCTCAAGTTTGCCCTCAAAGGCAGTAAAAACCTACAGAGGACACTAAACTAAAAAAAAGTGTGTAGAAAGGTGTCTTTTATACAGGTACCAAGTTTAAACAGGTGCAATTAATACAGGTAATGAGTGCAGAGTAGGAGGGCTTCTTATAGAGAAGCTAAGGGTATGTTCACATGGCTTATTTTGGGGCGCATTTCGCCACGTATTGCGAACTTACTGCGCTTTAATACGAGCAAAATGCGCCCCAATCGTTATGGTAATCCACAGTTCTCATAGAGAACTATGGATTACGCCTCCTCTCCCCGCGTATACAATGCGATTGTGTGGTACGCGCAGGGAGGTAAGGGACGTCATTTATTCGTGACGCTTTCGCTTGTCTATGGGGCGCGTCGCGGGAGTACGAGCTGATCAGCGCGACTCCCGAAGACCCGGCGTAATTGCGCCCCGCAATTAAGCTGTGTAAACATACCCTAACAGGTCTGTGAGAGCCAGAAGTCTCGCTGGTTGGTAGGTGATCAAATACTTATTTCATGCAAATTAATTATTTAATAATCATACAATGTAATTTTCTGGATTTTTTGATTCTGTCTCTCACAGTTGAAGTTCACCTACGATAAAAATTACAGACCTCTCCATCCTTTGTAGGTGGGAAAACTTGCAAAATCGCCACTGTATCAAATACTTATTTTCCGCACTGTGGGTGGGTGAGGTCAGCAGGACTCTCACTGTCTCTCCTAGAAGTCCTGTCTTGTCATATAAAACTATGTATCACAGAACTCCGCTTTTCTCCCACGAGCTGGTCACTATCTCAGATAGAGCTCCAAAAATCACTTGACTGGGTTCACTTTAAGAAGAGAAACGGTCAGCTAATTTATACTGCCTGAACGACGGGCAGCATGAAATAGCTGCAGGTTACTTGATCCTAACCCTGTACGTTTTATCTCAAAACACTGTGGCGTTCCCAGGTAAAACACCCAGTGACGTTGTGTGGGGAGAGGAGTCCGATGTGCGGCTTCTCCCCACCCTCTCAGCTTGACTGACAACTCTCTCCCTATAGACAAACATGGGAGAGGGCTATTAGTCAAGCTGAGGGGGCGAGGAGAAGCCGCACATCAGACTCCTCTCCTCGCACCCCACACAACTTCACTGGGTGTTTTACCAGGGAACGTCACAGCGTTTTGGGGTAAAAGTTGCATGGTTAAGATCGGATAAGCTGCAGCTATTTCATGCGGCCCGTCGTTCCTGCAGCATAAAGTAACAGACAGGTTCCTTTTAAGTTAACCTTTTCATGTCTTTGCTCTGAAGAATACCCAATAAAGTCTAAATATTTGACTAATGACTTTGCTAAACGTGGACCAAAGGTTTTTACACGGCAATATAGCAGAGAAATGTGATTTACTTTTAGAGGTCTTGTACTATGATAAACATTTAACACTATATTGATAACATTTTTAGAAATTATGAGACACTGTATCCTATACTAGTACAAGACCATGTATCCATAATACCATCATATTTATGGTTACACATTTCAAAAAATTTATAAACCTCCCCCACCCCCCCCAAAAAACCAAAGTCAGGCTAAAATAATCATTTCTCTTATCGATCATTATTTATCCACTTGTTTCTAAGGGAGGATATTGGACTGGACTGAAACATTGCCCTTATGCAGAGCAGCGTGAGGTTACGGATTTCCATGCACAACGTGGAGTATGCCGTTTATACAATACCTCTATTCATCAGTACTTTGGTGACTTGAAGACTCAGACCCATCCTGAGTGGGTGAGTTTTCTGTAGTGTCTCTGAGCATAGGAAAGCAGTGGAAGGAAGAGAGTAGAGACAGAGTGAAGCAGACATCGTTTAGTTACATGTTAGCAGAGTTAGGAAAGGCATAGTATTGTGCAGTATTAGTATTTAGAAGTTTGAAACCTCTTATCTTGTTACCAAAAGAAATAAAGTTCAGTGAAAAGTGATGAACAATGTGTGAATAGTGTGAACTGACCCAAAGCCAGAGCTTTTTTTATCTATTCTCATTGCCATCGATTTTTGTGGCCATCTATTCATTTTTTAAGCTGTAACCGGGAATGTGTCCCCAAGGGATAGAGACACGTGCAGTTTAGAACAGAGGAAATATTTGGAATTTACAAAACATTAATGTTCTTTAAACTGTATTTTTTGCTAAGGGATTTCCAATGATCACTTATCCAGAAGCATTACTTATAAGAGGCTCACTAGGCGATGTAAATGGGTGAAGTAATGTTCCCCTTGGGGCTCTCTAGCTGGCTTCCTTTCTTTCCTGCTGGAAGAGTTAGAATGGTGTTGTCAAGCTTCCTCTGGTAAGAAATAATTGGCTCTGCAGGATCCAGGAATCCTACCATCATTTCTGCCCCTCGCAGAGTCTTATGTTTACACTTAAATGAGGTCCGTCTGACAGCCCCATTCCCAGGCTGTGCAGGAAAGATGACAGCCCGTTGTATGATCCTGATAAAAGGCCATGGAGTAGCCCCATACATATGGAAAATTATAGGCTAGGAGATTGATGCCAAAGTTAGTCCATAACAATAGAAACATTCTAATAATGTATCTAAGGGGGAGGAGGGCACGTTTGTAATGCAGGGTCTGTCCTGTGAGTCCAGTGGAATAAAAAAGATTAAAAAAGGGACACATTAAACATCTCCATGTTTTACAATAATGTCCTGTGGGTAATGGATGCCATTCTAAGGAATCCATTACCATTCATATGTTAAATGAAGGCCATGAACATGATGTGAACAATCCCTTAGTACACATGCAATATAACAGAGGTGTGGTATGAATAATGGAGATATATGTTTTCTCATTGACCCTACAGCACTTTAAAGGACAAAAAGGATATATGATAGTTTTTGTTGAAATGTACATGTCTCTCGCTCTCTCTTTATCTACCTTACACATAGGTACACATACACAGTATGCATTGCACCTCCACATTATGATTAAATAGTAACACGCAAGGAAATGAGTTAGAGGAATCATCAATTAGGCTCCAGTTAAGAATCCCCTGGTGGCACATTCCACTCCTCCTGACCTCCTGGTGGTTCACACCCACTGATGTAATGACAGACAAAACCTAAAGAATGCCTTAGAAATTCCCTTTGATGTCTACTCAGGTAGGTATGAATGGAATGCTAGTCTTCCAAAAAGCCTAAGGACTTACCCAGACTGCCAGGTTAAAATGTGGTGAGGGCTGCTGGGGGGTGTGGCTGTAAGATCACTGCAAGGCGTGGAACTCCTCTGACCATGGGGTAAGGCAGCTGTGAAAAGAGAGAAAAAAATATTAAAATCCAACCAAAGTATAGAACCAGAGACCGTCTTAGAATTGCATTCTCCTCCACTTCTGTATTAGGTTGCCTTGATTCGAGGTTAATTTGTGAATGCGATTTACAGAAAAACCACAGAAAAACTGGGACATTAATTACTCAAAAAACACAGAGACAAGGCCATACTCACAGCTCAAAGGACTAAAAAACTGAACCCAGTAAAGAGGCAACACTGACCCCTATGCTACTTGGGAAAGATAAACAGGTGCAGCTGATTGCTGAACAGTAGCTCACATACCCCACCACTAGGGGAACAATTAGACTGCACATTAAATTGATACTTGTTCACACAGTATGCAGAAAAGCCACAGTATAATACATGGGGAGATTGCACAGATGCAAAAATACAGATAAGACAACCACTCACACACCTTCAATATATGAGGGGAGTGGTTGCTGGTATTATAATTGCATATAGAAAAGGCAACACAAAAGGGTGCCATTAATGTAGACACTTGTGGTGCACCACACCGGCCCACAGCCCATTACACCACTACCATTCGACCGGGCGGGCTGCCCAGCGGTGAATGCAGTCATGTTAAGAATCACCAGTTTGTTTGTGCTTTATAGAAAATATTTGGGAACATAATTAAAGGGCTGTTATTCGGCCTGTTAAGCCATGTAGAGGTAATGCTGGGCCAATCTAATAGATCTCTGGAGCACAACTGACCTCTGTGAATTATACAGTTACTTTCAATTTTGTAGGTAGCTGTGCAAGGACTCTTTCCAGCAGGATGTGATTTCTAGGTGGCTCTCCTGTCATTAACAGCTTATTCTGGGGGGTTAAGTAAACTGGACTTAACAAAGGAACCTGCTCAATCCAAAAGGTGTTATTTACAGTGGACAATCCATTTGATGGAATCCCTGTAGTTATCACTGGAAGCAATCTAGAAACAATTCAGCCAGGGAACTTTCAAATTCCTTGCAGCTTCCTTCAGTATGCTGTATATTGTTTTAGGGTAGGTTAGGGTCCCCAAGTCATTGGCAGGTAACAGACTGTAGTAAACAGCTGTATATAATTTACTGAAGGAACAGTGAAGAGTTTGCCATTATATGTAAAGGGAATGTGTCATGAGAAAATGAGCTGTTCATTTTTTTTATGTTAAAACACCTTTATTAAGAATTTTTTGGTGAGTTTTTTTCATTTATATATTTATTCACGAAAAATATAGCAGCATCCCCGAATATAATAGTAAGTGGTGCCAGCAGTGCAAACCAGTCAAAAGGGTTTCCCAGTATATTGCTCAAAGAAAGTCACGGTCTCGAAGAAAATGGAAAAAAATGTGTTTTATTCCTCCATGCCAATGAAGTGCGACGTTTCACACCACTCTCGGGGCCTTTGTCAAGCTTGTCAAAGGCTCCCGAGAGTGGGTTGAAAGTCGCACTCATTGGCATGGAGAATAAAACCATTTTTTCATCCTTTTTTCTTCGAGTGCCGTGGGACTTCTTGAGCTAAATTTATTTTATATTTATATATTTATATATATTTATTTATATATTATATTATTATATATTATATATATATATATAAAACCCTGAGATCTTGCAGTTTTCACTTTAATAATAATAGTCTGATATTTTCTGTTTTATAGAGAAAACTTTACACTGAAAAGGTGACACCAATGTGTATAGATAACATAGGATCCACCGCCCACATCGGAGATAGTTCATGCTCTACTTCCTCTTTTCTGCACACTGACTTCTTCCCAGGTCACAGAGCTTTGACTAGAAATCTTCCTATACAAATAATGGGTCTGCTCCTGTTTACAGGCTCCTATGTCCATGTAGCTGCTGTAAAGCATCTCTCTTAATGATGTTAAAAGCAGCTCAGGCAAGAAGGCTGCCCTCATAATCATGTATGGAAAACAGCTTTAAAAAGCTACAATCAGAGAATATAAAAGGCTAAGAAGAAAAGACTATGTATCTGGTTTTAATAAGTAAAAAAAAAAATGGTGATGGATTCCTTTTCAAGCCATGCTTAGTTGTCAGATCAATACCATTGCATCCGCTTTTTCAAAAAGGACGCAAGAAGATTCATCAATTTAGTGTATATTAAAAGGAAACCTATCATTAAAAAAAAAACAAAAACAAACATTTGACATGTCAGTAATAGCTCAGAAATATAGACCAACGATGGGTCAGGAGGGCCCAGCTGAGCACTGTGCCCAGTCTTTTCTGGTTGTCTAGCGTGGGGTTTATGGAAAGTCTCATACACTGCATGCTTGGGTCTGAGGAGAGCCAAGCAGTGATCAGCTCTGCACTTCTGCCCCTCTACTTGGGCAGTTGATGATCATCTCAGAACCTGGGCCCTCAGCAATAAAACTTTTGACATGCTACTATAACATGTCAGGCTAAGTCTGAAGCAAATTGAAGATTTGTTACATCCAATAGAGGGTGCTTAAGCTTCTCAACTCTTTTCCCATAATGCCTTGTGATATGCAGATGCTTAGTGGAGGGCAAAAAGGCAATTCAAAAATCCACATACCTATATGGTGCTCTCCCCAAGGAGAGATGTTCCCCTTTCTGAGCCACTCATTGCCTCCCACCCAGCCAGCCAGTACACTCTGCTCTGCACTGATGAGGAGCAAAACTCCGAAACAGCTGTCTGCAGATGAGTGATACTGGCTTAGCCAATATCCCTTTTGCTGTCTAAAGATATGGCGAGTCTGAAGCAAATCGAGGATTTGTCATATCCAATAGAGGGCGCTTGAGTTTCTCAGCTCCTTTCCCATTATGCCTTGTACTATAACATGTCAGACATTTTAAAACAATTAGAAGATGTTTTTTCGTGCAATAGGCGATAAATCTGCAGAAAGATTCATTAAGAATCTGTGTTTTCATCTACAACATTATAAGTTCACACTGGCATTGCTTAATGTATTGATGCACATGTTTAGTGCCATTAATACAAAAAGGTTAAAAAAAAAACCGCACACATCCAAAAAAGTGTTAGATTTCAACAGTTCTCACAAATTTACACACAGAACATCCCTCCAACAACATGAACCCAGAAGGTTATTATTACTACATGCCATACTGGAAGATTTTAATAGCTCTTCTAAAGACTGAAAACAGGGTAATTTATAACGTCGGCTTCCTCTCCAGGGCTATGCACTTTTGTTATGTTTTTGATATACGAGACTAGCTGGAAATTCCAATGAGATTAATATCTAAACTACAATTCATTCACTTAATTAAGATTCTGACCTACATGTTTGGCTTTACACATATCCCATACTACTTTCCCAGGAAACTTAAAGACCAATTTCCTTGCAGGAAATGCATGCTCTCCTTCAGGTAAAAGGGCACATCTGGCATGAAAAAAAGTAAAATATTTTCGGTAAACCCTAGAGCTAACTATGAGAGGACAGAGTGCAGAGATTAAATTCAGTTTGTTCATCAGTCATTAACAATCAAAATAGCGATTCACTAAGGACTTCTAACACCTTGACTTTTCTGAAAGCGACTCAACTCCTAATATATAGCACCATTTTTTTAACTGTTGGAGATGATATTTTTAAAAACTATAATGTTTTTATTATTTCAATTAACTATTCCAAAGTTAAGAACCGGAAAACCATGGCAAAAGATGGGCCAAAAACCAGGTGTAAAATACAGTTCGGATTCTGATTTAGAATCTGACCAGTATTTTGTCCTTGCTGTGTAAATGCAGCCTATGGCTTTAGGCCTAAGATCTACGAGGCGTTGGCCGTAAGGCCTAATGTAGGAGGAGCGATGACATGATTTCATCGTGCCACTTACACTGGGCTACACTCGGAGAAGCCGGCCTGCAGCTCGTTGTGGGAATGTGGATACAGGCGAGAGGTTTTTTTTTAAAATCTAATGGAACTCTACATATCTATCTAGCTGGGGCCTACATACCTACCTAGCTGGAGCCTATCTACCTACCTACTTACCTAACTGCACTCTAACTATCTTGGAGCTATCTACCTATCTGGGACTTATATACCTACCTAACTGGGGCCCACATACTTGGGACCTAGCTACTTACCTGGGGCCCATCTACTTACCTAAATGGGAACTACCTATCCTGGGCCTGCCTACCTCTCTTCCTGAGGCCCACCAACCTACCTACCTGGGGCATGCCTACCTGGGGCCTACCAACCTAACAGGGGTCTACCTAACTACCTGGGGCCTTGTCAACCTTATCTGGTAATATGATTCTGAGGGGTACAGGCCATAGCTGTAGCACAATCTCTATGGGCTTAGTCCTTTGTTCCTCTCCACTTCTTTAGAAGACTGGGCCTCTAAGCTATGGCCTGTACCGTAAATGAGTCACTGGATTTAACTGCACTGTAATCACATATGTCTGCAGAGCCTCTGTGCAATTGGTATCTACCACTATATGTTCAGTATATGGCAGTTATTTTTGTCTTTTCATACTGATCTTTATTCAGTTATATGATAGGGGTATTAATCAGTCCATATGTGGTGGTAATTTTTGGTCGTATTCTGGCGGTATAATCAGGTCCTTATGTAGTAGCGTTAATGGTAATGTTGGTCTTGGTATAGTGCATAACTGCATGACTATTATTAAGAGGTACTGATAAATGTTTGAGGTTGAGTGAAGGGCTGGTGTGGAGGAGGGCATCCATAACTTTGCTATAGGGCCCAGGTTCCTCTAATTATGTCCATGGCTTCAAGACAACCGTGCTAACAACTGAGCCACCGATAATGGCTAATGGCTTCAGTGTCAAAAAAAGATTTTTATATACATCATGAATTATAACTGTACACTGTTCTTATAGTTGGTTTAAACCCTAAGTAGACGAACAACTGTAAAGGCATATACACCCTCGCAACTGCATCTACATTTGCTGTGGCTCCAGGATGACCACACTTTTTTTAATCAGAGGTGTGAACCACCACATGACTTCTTCTGTTCTCAAGTAGCAGAATCTGCACAAAAAAGTTAGAGGGCTATTGGCCCACGTGTATGGGGCATTCACATCCCTATCGGAGGCTAAAAGAATTGTGACCCATCAATAATATTCACACATACATATATAGAGAGGAATAAAAGATCACCTATTTTCAGCCTTCTGTGTTTTAGAAGAAGAGTACAGAAAAACAGCACAATCCGTTATCTCCTCCGCTGCCAGGGTCCAATTCAATCATGCAAAGAGAATGAATGACCGGGTACAAGGGTTGTCATGGAGATATTAGTTATGAAGTTTGGTGTTCCGCTTCACATCTAGTTAACATTCATCAGCCGCCTCTAGGCAGTCTTTGAGAAGCACCAGACAGAAAAGCACTGCAGGAGCCTCAATTTCAAAGTCATATAATGTTGAAGCACATTACTGGAGTTGAAAATACTCAATAACGAGAAGCTCTGCAATTCTTAATTGGTAAAAGTGGCCTCCCTCCGATTTTTCTCATCAATTGTAGATTCCAGTCAAAATGAGGTTACCATGAACAAAAATCTCAAAGAAATCGAAAAAATGAACAAGTACATTTTAGATTTCAGAGGCGTCTCCCCCCTCAGGTCTGTTCACACTAGCACTGACTTCGATCCAGCAAAGAGATACAATAGGATTCGCTGGAAGCCATTGGTCAGTTTAAGCTGGTATGATGAGTAACTATGGGAGACCGATAACAAAAAAGGAAAAAAGTAACGCCAACTGACTCCACCATAAATGTGCGCACTGAGCTTGGCTTATTCAGTGCAGAGAAGGGAACAAGTTGATTTGTTAGAAGCAGGAAAAACCGGTCCGGTATAAGGGCTTGTCCCCACGGCATGGGTTTGCGGACGGTTTTTCAGACTGTTTACGGTTTTGAAAACCTTCTGATAAACCGGCCGCAAACTTTTCAATGGACCGCTATGGAAAACCCGTGCAGCAGTCCCAACTGCATGGGTTTTCCGCCCGGTGGTTTTTCAGACCGCCAGCATCTCGAAAAAGATGTTCAAGAACATGTTCATTCTTCTTTCCGACGAAATATGAACATGTCTATGGGAAGGGGGAGGGCTTTTCTGAGCTAATCATGGAGAAAAACTGTCCCCCGGCGGCCGTGTGCACGGCACGAAAACAGGACAAATACCGGGCGGATAAACCAATTGGTATTTGTCCTGTGCCATGTGAACGGCCCCTTAGGGTCTCGGTCACTATAACAAGGGCCAAATTGCAATGGTTAGACAACTGGTTCAGAGCAGGTCTTGTGGGGTGTTTCCAGTATTCAGAGGCTACTACATGCTAAAAGCAGACCAAGGAAAGATGACTGGCGAACCAGCAGTAGGGCTATGGGTGTCCAAGGCTTACTGACGAGTGTAGAAAGCAAAGGCTCCGGTCCGATTCTACAGAAGTGACTGCAATAGGTCATGTTTGCCATGTGAGAAAGTAGTATAATGTTGTACCGGGTTAGCCATAGAAAGTAGTAGAAGAGTGAAGAAATCAGGCGATCTCTTTTAGAGGCTGAGTATATTTGATAGTGAGCTTTCGAGAGGACTAGCTCTCTTCTTCAGACATGGTGTAACACCATGTCTGAAGAAGAGAGCTAGTCCTCTCGAAAGCTCAATATCAAATATACTCAGTTAGCCTCTAAAAGGTACCATGTGAGAAAGGTGTCAGAACATGTAGTGAACTGCAGCTTGTTGCATCTGGAGCCACATAGCTACACTCCAGTCAGAATAGTCCTGCTACACACTAAAAGCACTCTGAGAACAACAGGGTCATGGCACTGGGAGAAGATGACCGGATCTGATGAATAATGTAAACTACATGGATGGCCAAGTACATGTGCATTGTGCACCCGAGGAAGAGATGGCACCAGCAAACACTATAGGAGGAGGGAATGCTGGCAGAGGCAATGTGATGCTTTGGGTAGTATTCTACTTGAAAAACCTTGCTGCTGTGAATGTTAATTTCCATGTACCATCCAGCTAAACATTGCTGCAAACGAAATACAAAATCTCCTTCAGCAAGTAATTTGCCCTGAAAAATTGTTCAGGCATGATTTGAGGAACATGCTAGGAGTTATAGATATTCGAAGTCCATGGAGGCCTCACCCCACGATGAACAGGAGTTAATGTAAATGATCTGCTGCTAATATCTTGGTGCCAGATACCACAGGACACCTTCCGAGCTCTTGTGGAGGTTATACCTTGATGAGGCAGCATGACGGAATGGATATATTTTATATATGTATGAATGGGAATATGTTCTGTTTAACTGAAGCAAAAGTAAGAACCAGTCCCATTATGAAAACAGCAATCTTTGGGGATTTTTCAGGGCCTGAATGTGAACGTAAAAAAAAAAAAAAATATGATGACGTCAGTGAATAGCATATGCAGTATATTACATGGGAAAGAATCTAATACATTCATGGCCGTAATTATAGCCAAAGCAGTCAATGACTGCTATGGGGCCCAGAAGTTGAGGAAGCCCGCTCAGGTACAAGAACATTGTTTTTTTTTGTAGGAAACAAGTAGTTGGTGGCTTTCTGCTCTCCAGCACTATGTGGGTTCCCTGATATATGGCGGCGTTATTTATACCTTTAAGTATTGCTACTTATGCTGCTATTTCAGTTACTTGTCATTAGGAGATGGGGCCCATCTCATTCTACTATGGGAACCTATGAATTCCAGTTACGCCCTTGAATACATTGTTCATTACATAGGGCTTATTGCAGCTATTGTTCTTTTTGGAGTATCTGTATAGCAGGTATGAGATGATGGCATCACTAACCCTCCAGGGTTTACAGTATACATAAGGCATTTCTCTAATGGTAAAGTATTTTACAAAACAGTATAAGTTATAAATTTTTATAACATGTTATTATGCCGTTTTTGACCTTACAGTAACATGTAAACCAGAAGTAACAAACCCATCATGAATGAAACAAAGGATATCTTTTGCCAAAAAACTTCAAAAAGCAAGAACGTCGTAAAATCAAAATTACAATATTTGCAAAGAAACCATGATGAAGAAAATTAATAATGGCATGATAATGGTCATAACATCTGTCGAACCATGAGCCAACAAGCTCAACATATCTTGTCTACTGTGCTCACTAGAGAATGTATACTACAATTTGGCTTATAACAATGTCCTCATGTTAACCACTCTGTGAGCAGCAGACCACCCACCGGGAAAGCTGGTGAGAATAAAAGGCAGATCTGTGGGAAAAGTGTAAGATTTCCTCACTAGAGTAGTATACTGAATAAACAAGGCAGTACACCAATAAAAAAAAAAGACATCACAATTGTGTGCAAATATGCTGTACCACCTGCAGGAGCCCAAATTACAACTATTATAGCTTCGCTCATGGAAATACCTGTAAAAGACAAGGTCTTCCAATAATTAAAACTAGAATTAGTACAACCTAATCTATTTCAATGCATAGGGTATGGAATGATAAGTATGCACAGCACTTCACTGAATAAGTGGAATTCCTTCACAAGGAAGCACTTTGGCATTTTTGTATATGCGATGCATGGGGGACTATTCTTATAGAATAACATGGAGGCTCTTGTGTATGCCTGGACTACAATTATTGTATTTTATGTGCCATTTCTGAACTGTCAACTATATTCAGTCTCTCTCCCCTTCTGATACGATTTCTCGAATGTACTTTATATTTCCTACAATGACACTGCAAATCTAGTGGCTTATTTTTTGGAGAACAAAAGGATCGGGCATCATGAAATGCAACTGCCTTGTCCTTCTATCCCCTCTACCTTTAATGGTTGGCTTAAAGGGGTTGTCTCACTACATTGATTCATCTTACCTCAGTCCTGTTTTCTTGGTTTCATTTTGAATTCAGGGGCGTGTTTACTGGCTTCCACTAGGCTGCAGTAGAAGCCAGGTCTGTAGCTATAGCAACCAGTGCTGGCAGCCTATCAGGAGACAAACAGGTCTGTAGCTATAACGACCTGAGGAGCTGATGCAGCCTATACAAGAGGAGATATCTAGGAATGGTTAGGACACTGTTAATGGACATATATTGCAAAGTGACTTGTTTTTGCAAGATCTTTAACATAAAAAGCAATCCTTGTAGTGAGACAACCCCTTTTAAATTCATCTAATGTTTCCAGACAACTTAAGGGCAGCAAGTAATAAATCAGTGATATAGAACTTTTGTCCCCTAACTTACACTGCAGTATCTCAAGTATATTTCTATTTGATGTCTTCCCTGACTCTTATTTGTTTTAGGTTTTTACATGTCAGTTTGTCGGCTACATTTGCACAGCAATGTTAAAATGCCATTCGAAATCAGATGGCATTTTAACATTGCTGTTCCGCGGCTTTTGGCACGGGTTTGCGCCAAAAGCCGTGGTCGGTTTTTTGCATTTCCCGCCGGCCCATTACATAGGTTGCACAGGAATCCAATGGATATCCAGCGGAAGATAGAACATCTTCTAACTTCTACTGGACGGACGGCAGTTTCATTAGAAAACCCGTGCTGTGTAGACTACATCTCAAATTTTCTATTGAAGTCTATAAAGCGCTGGGTACAGTCGGATTTTTGACGGATTCAAAATGGTGAATTCGCTGAAAATCTGACGATAAACCAGTGCTGTGTAGACATAGCCTTACAAGCAGGAGACAGGGAAGAGCTGTGTGAAACCGCATCTCATTGGATACACTGAAGATTCTGCACACAGTAGATAGAGACAGGAAGCAGGTGTCAGGGGACTTTTACTACGCTGCAGCTAAGCATTATGCGGTCTAATGTATTTGGGCAAAAATAATCTCTTCCAGAACATGGAGAGACATACAGAGAAATAAGGAGGGAGGGTCTTGATGTCGAGGGGAGGGGGCTGAAAGCTGATACAAAAGATTTGATAGGTGATGATGTCGTTTTGTATTTCACATTGGACTGGTGGTCTGAATAGGATCAACATGACACAGCTGCCATAATGAAAGGATTAGGAATGTATGGATGCAACTGAGATGGGAAGAAAAATGACATTGCTGTTGAGCAAGCATTATTTGTTTAAAAAAAAGGCAGTGTGCTTACCCACAAAGAACAGGCTAAGTTCACACGACATAATTGCGGGCGTAATTACGCCGTGGGTTCGGGAGCTCCCGCGGGCCCCGTAGACATGCATTACCAGCGGCGCGTAAATGCCGTGAATAATTGGCATGTCACTAATCTCCCCCCGCGGCGTATTGCACGAGCAGGGAGAGGAGGCGTAATCCATAGTTCTCTATGAGAACTGTCGATTACCGTAATGACTGGGGCACATTTCACTCGTAACTGAGCGCATTACGGCGCGAAATACGGACCGAAATGCGCCCCAGTTTAACCCATGTGAACATAGCCTTAACAATTAAATTCAATACATCACATGCTGAGAAGTTGCTCATTTTGGGCTTCATTTATAGAACTGTTACAAAGTATAATATTAAAATAGCAATAAGATCACTTTTTTCCTCCTACTTTTGAAAGGAAAGGTTAAGACTGATTGGTTTCTTTTAACAAGCAATCTAATTTATGCGAGCACTAATATTATACAGAAGATCCTGTATAAGCGTAGAAATCATAGTTGTCCAGCATCCACAATCTTAAACTTTCTTTACGATTAGCAGCAATGACCAGAAAATGTTGCATTACTAGAAGTATACGATTGTACAGGGTGTCCTACCTGTTGTTGCTTTACACATTGGAGGCATTCTTGTTACCCTGCTGTGTGCCACAAAGGTGCTTTGAGATGTGCTGTATTGAGAGCCACTGTCAGATGAGTTGGAACTAGTATGTGAAAGTCTGTTGTGCTCCTTTTGAGATGAAGCTGATCTATGGTACCACTGCCGCAGCTCATCGGACACCCCAGTCCTGCCTGAGCCCTTATCATGGCCCTCTCTGCCAAGTGACGGAGTCCTTACAATCTGAGAGCGAGAAGGGGTGAGTCTCACAGAGTCTACAGTATCATCCCCATGCCAATTTTCCTGATACATCCCTCCTGCAGTATAGGAGTTTGACGTCTTGAATTGTGCTTTGACACTGTAGTGTCCCTCTTGGTCATTTTCTAGACTCCGCACAACAACGGGTGTTGAACTTCCTTCAATGTATAATGGATATTCTTTGATCCTATACTGTGATGAAGGTTGGCTCTGGCTATGCAGGTATACCCCATGGTGTCCATTACCATTCCTAGCAGCCAGATTGGGCATGCTCCCTGAATTGGAGGATACAAGGTTCCCATTAGACTTGTGTCTATGTCTTTGTCTTTCCCTGGCCTTGGAGGGAGAGTCCTCAGCCAGTGTTGAGTAGTTAGGATTCATCTGGGCTGGGTAATAGTGTTCAGAGCTGGAATGGCTAGTACAAGAGGAGCAGTCATCCATAGGGTCAGAACCATTACTGCTACGAGTCCTTGGTGTGTAGAAATCTGGACTCCCAGTGTCATTTTCAGAGCCCAAAAGTTTTCCTTGCGACTCCAAGCTGGAACTGCGGTGCCTAAAGTGCTGTGCTAAGCTATGTAGTCTGGTAGGGCTGATGTCCACAGATCTGTAAAGCAGAAACAAATGCTTGTTTAGATCACTAAAGCAGACACTGGTTGCAAAAATATACACAGTCTTTAATTATTCAAACAGACTTCTCTGATCAAGCACTGCTAAGTCAAGTAATTGTGTGGCTTAATCAAGTAATATATTGTCTTACACAATGATATAAAAGTACAAAACTCAACACACAAGGCAGGGAATGAACAGTCCCGATAACGCTCGAAGAGCTACCCAACAAAATACATGTGGGATTTTCGTCCCAAAAAGGCCGGTCCCACCAGGTGTATTTGGTTAGCTCTTAGATAGGGCGTTATAGCGACATATCATTCCCTGCCTTGTGTGTTGTGTTTTGTATTTTTATATACTTAGGGTGACTTTACAATTGTCCCCTTCTTAAGGGTTTCTATTAAAAGTTAAGTTTTATAGTCTTGTCCAGTGTCCAGTGTCTTGTTTCAGTATATCTTGACTATTTTGGTATCCTGGGGTTACCTTATTTACCCTTTGTAGCTGCCTTACACAATGATAGAAAAACAGCTATTGATCATAAGATAAAAATAGGTTACCTACATACTATCATGCTTTAAACAGAGTGGTACATGATATAACAATGAAAATGCTAATACTCCCACATGGTTGAGTTACTTTCATACAGTTCTCTAAGACGACTAAGATACATATTTAAAGTTTCTTGAACCTTGAAGTAATAATCTTCAGAATGAACAAAACAAGGTAGTTTACAGCTCACCGCCAGTGTTCCACCCCTGGGCGTGCACGGACAGACCGGAACCAAGCCACAAGCAATCCAAACAAAGTGAAAAAAGTCCAGCTTCAGTCCAGAATGGTGAAAAAAGTAAAAAATTGCTTTTATTTCCGATGCATTGTAAAAGTGTAAAAACGTACAAGAAGTTGCTGTGAACAATCGCACAGTAACTTCTTGTACGTTTTTACACTTTTATAATGCATTGTAAATAAAAGCTATTCTTTACTTTTTTCACCATTCTGGACTGAAGCTGGACTTTTTTCACTTTGTTTGGATTGAAGTAATAATGTTATGTAGTCAGAAAGCAATGTACACTCATGCCAGACAATTAAGCAATGGACACAATCATATTTGATATAACTAGATATAAATGTATACCATTTTAATTGACCACAACATTTCATGACATGACTTCTACATAATAGTCACTCAGTATGTCTTGAAATAGCATTTAGCTTCATCAACTGATTTATTGAGAAGGAAAGGTGATTCACATTAAAAAAAAAAAAAACCTAATAAAATAAAATTTCTGGGAGCATAATGAAAAGGATCATGATAGGAGGCATTGCCGTCTTTTCATACATAGCCAGAGTTACCTATAGTTCAGCATTTAATACTGTACAGAGAATTATAATAAAAGTGCATGTATTACCTAGTAGAATGAACATAATGCGGGCTTCGTATTCTTAAGTCTGGGGTGGATGGCATGCTGGACTGAGAATTCCAGTGAGGAAGGGTTCGGATGGGGCTATTCTGAAGAGAGTTACTCCCACCTGCTTCTGAACAGCTTCCAGTGCTCGGAAACCTTTTGTGGTTGCTGCAATGGAAATATGGCATTACTAAATTGATATCCACAACTTCTGTGTTACCTGCAAGACTAGGAAGAACACAGGGATGCATGGCAACCTATAACAGATAAGCTTTCAATGAAATGTGAAGAAAATTGGACATCAAGGTTTAACTCGTATATATTCTGTGTAGTTGTTATCAAAGTTGTTATTTTCATTTTGGGCATGTGTGGAACACTTTCTTAAAGGAGTTGTTCATCTAATACTAGTGCACATTTAAAATAATAATACATTTGGTTGACCTCTGTACTATGTCAAACGGCTTTATTGTATTTACCTTTAGGCAATACAAATTGTGTATTTTGTGATCTAATTATCTGTCACTTTCATATGCAACCTAATAAACACGGTTAAAAAAAAATAATTATAATTAATATATAAATATATAAATATATAAAAATATATATATTTATATATAATATATATTATATATATATATATATATATATATAATATTATATATATATATATATTAATATATATATATATATAATAAAGAAAAGTTATCCTACCTCTCCCCCCACCTTAGATCCAACATCGCACTGTCCTCACTCTCTGACAGTTTATGGTTTTCGTCTTGCTTCTTCCTAACAGGGATGTCACTGCTGCAGCCACCAATTGGCTGCATCAGTCACATGCCACTGCCTGACGTCACCGTTCGGAAGTGAGCTGTCTGAATGGAGAAGGCAGGCAATGGCACATGACCACTGTAGTCCGTGGTTACAGCAGTGGTCCTCATTTGGAAAAAGCAAAAAGAAAAAAAGAGAAGACTGGTGGAAAGTGAGGATGGTGCAATGTTGGATCGGAGGTGAGGACAGAGGTAAAATAACTTTTGGTTATTTTAAAGGGTATCAGTAATAAGGGAGTTAGCTTTGCTAGGTATTGTATTGTAATGGTAGACCTATGCTGACACTTGATTACATTAAACAAATCCGGACCAAAATTACATTTGGCCTTTGTAACTAATTATGCTTTAATACTGTTTATTCTAAGAATCAGAATAAGATAGTTGTTTATCCTCTTTCTTGCCATCGTTGTGCATCATTATTCCCACAGGAATTTACAAAATAATATTCTAACATTTTTGAAAATGCATGACAGTAACCGACATCATTAAGTAATAACGGATAATCATCATGACTTCCAATTAATTTGTGGCTCTGCTTCAAGAGCATGTGGTCAAGCAGAATAGTACTTACCTGGAATGACTATGTGATGATTTTTTCTTCACTTTTTCATAGGGTTCATCTAAAGAAGATTCACTCCACATTTTGGGTTTTATGGGTGATTTGTCATAGTCATTTCTCTGGTAGTGCAACTGCCTTAGTCCATCTAGTGACTGTGGAGGGTGCGGCCTGGCATGTGACGGAGGTCTTGGTGGAAGGCCTTTATGAGGGGACTGCATAGGAGACATGATGCTGGGAGCCTGAGAATCTTCTGGATATGGAAAAAAAATGTTTAGAAATATAGCAAGATTTGAGCCCATGCTTCTGAATGATATATAGCTATGGTTATATTCACACTTGTGTCCGTTCTTAGTCTTAGGGTTTATAATTATTATGAATCATGCAGCAGGTTGTGCCATTTTATCCAATAAAGGAAAAAAATGCAAACCTGACAGACCCAAAGTCAATGGCATCTGTTGTAGAACAGATCCATCAAACCCGTCATGGGTCCTGTAAAAACAACAGCCATGACTTCAGTGTCAATAATGCGTGATTAAACATAATGAAGTACCAACAGTCAAAGCAGGCATAAAACATGGGATAGATCAAGTACAGCAACACAACCTGTATTTTGTGGATATGAAATAACTTTCCACTTAAACAGAAGAAACAGACACATTGCAAAATCTCAGGCCATGCCATGTGAGGCTCAAGAAATGTTAAAGGTTATTTCATCAGATTAAACAGGAATGCCTTATCTGCCTGCTCTCCAACCATGAGAAACAGGCTGTTGGGTTTCTTCTATGATCTGGTCAAATTTGCTCAAGAATGTAATTGAAGAAGCATGTCCTATCTATGTGAAGGATTTTAAAATTAAATATCACTTTACTGAGTTTCTTTGTGTAAGGCAATTTAAAGTTCATATTTTAAGGCATAATAGGATTACAACCTTAAATGCAATTTTGATATAGCCATTGCTCTTTATTGTATCATACATACCATCCTCAAGAACAAGAGCATCAGAAAGTGAACTGTCTTCACTCCCAAGGTTAGCTTCTGTAAGGAAAAATATGACATATTAAAAGGAAAGTTAAGTAACCCATCCAGCATGCTGTATTAAGCTCTTTACCCAACACATACAATATCCTTGTAGTTCAGAGGTGCACAACCTGTGTCCCAAGGGCCACATGTGGTCTACAATGCTATTCTGTGTGGCCCTCAACCATCTGGTTACAGAGGTGCTTATCTGTATCTAGTGGCTGCTTAAATGTAATTTTTAGTTCAGAGAGAAGAGGAGTAGCAAAGGAGGTAGGCAAGTACTTATGGAACACTAGCATCCCTGGAACCTCTATATATTGGCAAAATGAGGGTTTTATGGCTCCAGTGGGGTCCTTTAGAAAAAAAGAGTAGAGTAGGTGGAGAAGTGATCATACGTCAGTATGGTTATTTTTTGTGCTGTTTATCAGAGTAGAGGAACATTTAGCTGTATTAGCAACTCAAACTCCAATATACAGATAAACCATGGATGCAGGGTCTCTTACTTCCTGAAGTACAAAACATAAAGAAGGGAACCCCATTCTCCTAAAAGGTGGGAGTTTCAGAAGTGAAACTGGCACCTACCAGACAAGGTTACAGATGATAATACCTCTTTAAGCCTTATTGCAACTCCAGGTATTGGTTGCGTCTGATAATATGGCCCTTGGACCAGAAAAGGCTGTGCACCCCTGGTATAGGTCGTATTTTCCCCACAATGACGTTTTTGGTGTACATTTACATCTCTGCTCCATATGTTCAGCCATTAGGTAACACAACATCAATTATTCGTGAGTATATTAAGAAGTATATCGACTACTTGGTATATCTCACTCACCATCTATGATTAAAGATGCCCTTTGTGTAGGCTTTTTTCCAGACTTGATGCGATAGTCATTAATGGAGTTTTCAATCTGCTGTAACTTCTTTAGTGCGTTGAGGTATGAGGTCTTTCTCTGCTTCTTCAGTTTTTTGCTTACATGAGGATCACTGGCCAAACGACGAGCTGCCTCTGTGATCTGAGACTGAATAGCAAATTCTCTCTCAAGACGTTCCAGCTCGACTTCCTAAAACAATAATTCAAATTTTACTATCTACATCTTCTCCCTCATAAAGATCTTTGGAAAATACGATGTAAAACATTTGAATGCACCTTATGTTACAAGAGGTCTTTCCATCTTATGTAAATTCATTTGGTGAAATTACCACCCTGTCAGCTAAACTATACTTAGACTGCTTGCACGGTCATACATCAGTCCAAGTAATGTAACCACAACTCTCATGAGTCACACATGGTTTCCTTCATCTCCTTAAATGAAATGGGGATAAAAGCGGTTTAATTTCAGGTTTTGTTCAAACACATCACAAAGTGCTGAGCACATATATTGGAAAACACCTTAAGCTACTTTTTCCCTCATTAACTCCTTAAACATCAGACAAAAAATAAAAAACAGTATTCTGGTACTCTTTTCTAGCAGTGTCCAAGATAGGAAGAACAGACTGGTCCACAGGGCAGCAGAGGAAGCACACTGTGGGCCCCTAAGTACGACGGGCCCCTTGGCATGCCTAATCTGGGGCTGCTTTTCAGGAAAAAAGGCAAAGAAAGATGCAGAAAGCAACAAGAAGAGTGCAACAGTCTTGTTCAGTATGTGCAGTAACTGTAGGGTTATCCCCAAAAATCATCTCTACTGGTGGCTCCAAGAATTAACTTCACTAGACTCCCTAGTACGACATGGTTTACAAATACCATCTTTGTAACTGTGTGCAAGTCAAACCAGATTTTTTTTTTTATACACATACTGAAATAGGTCTGTAACACAATCGAGGTTTTCATTATAATTAAAGGGGTTGTCTCACTACATTGATTCATCTGACCTCAGTCCTGTTATCTTGGTTTCATTTTGAATTTAGGGGCATGGTTACTGGCTTCTACTAGGCTGCAGTAGAAGCCAGGTCTGTAGCTATAGCAACCAGTGCTGGCAGCCTATCAGGAGAGATTGAACAGGTCTGTAGCTATAGTGACCTGAGTAGCTGATGCAGCTCATACAAGAGGGGATATCTAGGAATAGGTAGGACACTTTTAATGGATACATATTGCAAACTGACTTGTTTTTGTAAGATCTTTAATATAAAAAGCAATCCTTGTAGTGAGACAACCCCTTTAAGGATGATGAAGATCCCATAGAGAATCTCTGTGACCATACAAAAACACAAGACTTGCTCTATCTTCAGAACTAAACATTATAGTACACAAGAGAAACTAGAAAAGGTGCTCCATAATCAACTAATGGCTCTTAACTACAGAGTTGTAAGTAACAGAAATATAACATTTCTGCAGCTTGTGGAAAATGGTTTCTATGCTATTAAGTATTACAAACATAGCTAGATCCTGATTCTGTCTGAAATCTGTCTTGCCCATTAATCTGATGTAACAGTATCAGGAAACCAAACAATAGTGAAGATGTCTGGAGGCCTATAAGTCACTCCAGACAATGGTCTTTTTGCAAATTCCGGTCCTAAAAGCAGCTTAAGTTGTTTTTACAACCGTGGTTCAGTTCATTGACCCAGAGAATGGTGGAAGGTTGAGATAGGAATTTAAACCTATGACAAACCAGCACAAATCACATCTTCATATGACTAAGCCCACTGAAGCAAAGGTAGTGGATTCCAATATTCTAGGTAATAAAGGATATAGTGGATGTGAGTACAACAATGTTCCGATGCTCAGATTTTGAATCACTGGCTAGTTTTTGTTGAAGCAGCATAGCTACAGAATGACTCAATGCCAAGAACATGAGGCTAGCATCTGATTTAGTGGGTGGCTGACAAAGTATTCTTTACACTACAATACTAAATCCTCATAGCTGGTAACATGAGACAATCACAGCTGTGTTACAGCACACCATAACCAGGCACGGAGTGTCCGCAGATCGAATACAAAACCCACCCATGACATAGATAAATACACATCCTCCGAGACATTCCTAAACTTCAGAAAGTCCCCTCTTTTTGTTATTATGGGCACATCCATCTATAAATAAATACTGATCCACAGCATTGTGATTGATAGAACCTCCTGAACTCATTGCATTCACAAATAGGTGAGCATATTAGAAAAACCAACCGGGGGATAGTTGGTCACTTCGCATCATGCATAAAAGAATATGATAGATACATAGGATGAGTGTTTGTAGACAGAGTGCATACATGGAAACAAAAAGGACTTTCCGGTAAATTTGGTGAAATCTAAGTGACATATAATACTAAAAAGAGGATCCTGACATATCCTGATGTGTGTTTCAGTAAATACTCGGGTTTCCCATAAAACAATAATTCTGGGGCATCTTCTCGTATAACTGTGTTGTGCTGTTCCTTGGTTATTGTTTCTCAAAAATGATCACCAAATCTGTCAACTGGGTGTTACCAATTTATTCTCTAAAAGGGTAACACCCAGCTGACAGATTGGTAAGGAATTTCTAGGAGGAATAACAGGAGAACCACAAAAAATACAGATTTAACAAAATATGCTCCAAATTGGTTTGTTTAATGGGAAATACTAGTATTTACTAAAACAGATGTCAGGAATGGCCACAGGTTCTCTTTAATAGTCCATTCTAATGGAAATACATGTGCAGATTTGACCGGTCTCACCTCCCCCTTTGCATGCAGTTTTTGTTCATCTAGTTTAAATGACGTTCCTATACGTCGTCGGACAGTGGGTGGCTCTTCTCCTGGATCTAATGGGTACTCTCTTGGCAGCTTGCCTGTCAGTTCCTACAAAGAGTACATAAAATCATCATCAATGAGTTGTTAACAATGCAGATATTAAAATTATGGATATTTAATAAAAAAAGCAAAAAAAAAAAAAAACAATACAAAAAAAAAAAACACACACAGGTTGACCTATCAAGTAAGTGTTACATATGTATTATTTTATAATATATGGGTGAGTGGAAGTACTGAACTAAAAGTGATTATTTATATCCCCAAAGTTATAGCTAGGCTTCTCATCACTGGGGACAAAGATTCCGTTCTCAGTCCTAAATCTAAGTATTCTGTTGTTGGTGTCCCTGCCTAACAAGTCCTCACTTGCTATGCCCTGTCCGACTCCTAACTAGGCAGAAAGGTGAACTTCAGACTGGGCTGGAAGAGGAAACTGGATAAGGAAGGAAGGGGACTTTCCAGTAATTAAATTGGTCTTGTTAAATAAAAACATAAGGGGAAAGAATAACAGAAATAACATTTGTTACCATAGGTGTCTTGATTTGGTTTATTATGGTGATGCATTTGTATTGTACCAAACACATGAAGCTGTAGACTCTTTAGGAGTCCCCAATAAACACATGGATTGATGAATAATAATTGCTGATTAACATTTCCAAAGTAATTCCATGTCTACATAGAAATTTATCTGACGTCAGTAGGAACTATTCTAAATGATGATGTGATCCTCGTTTACCAAAATGAACGCTATACTTTGACTACGAGGCCACTTTTTCTATCAGATGCTTTTGATCCATAAAGTAGATTTAATTGGTGATAAAACAATCCCTTTAGTCAAGGACTTGTCACTCTGTTGCTTAGCTTTCCTCCCACACTACCAAAGCATTTTCACAGGAAATGATTATGATTCCTGACATTCCTTGCAGGGAAAAGGAGGATGAGAGCAACTTAAAACAAAACACTAAGTAATCAGGTATGTGATTCACTGGCTCTATCCATTCTGAACCACAGTAATTTCCAGACCTTGACCATTAAAAGCAGTGTCCTGTTTTACACCATATAATCTTTATGTAAGCGCATGCTATTAAGTATTCTGAGTCACATTAACACACATGACAATGATTTCCTTTATTGAGGTTTTCGTGTCCATATCGACCTCCTTTACATCAGAAGCATATAGTCATGTTTTATAATTACACTTCTAAACGAATATGTTGTTTAATTGGGCATTTTGGTTTCTAGAGGGCGTGACAATTAGGGCTTGTCCCCACGGCCGGTTTTTCAGCCGGTTTTACAGACGGTTTTCGATTTTGAAAGCTTCTGTAAACCGGTTGTCAAACTTTAGAACGGACCTCAATTGAAAATCCGTGCAGCAGTCCCCACCGCCGGCAGTCCAAAAAACATTGAACATGTTCATTCTTCCATCCGGTTTTCGGGCGGAATATGAACATTTCATTGCGAAGGAGAGGGCTTTTCTCCGCCAACAGCGGAGAAAAGCCGTCCTCCTGCGGCCGTGTGCACGGCACAAAAACAGTTCAAATACCGGTCGGATAATCCGACCGGTATTCGCTCTGTGCCGTGGGAACGAGCCCTTAGAGTCCTAACCACCATAAGACTTGTTTATATGTTACATTCTTATTTGCTCAAACATTTACAGTGCATTATTAATAAGTGATGAGGGAATTGATCCCTATTATAATGAAATATTTATGGGCAAATAGCTTCTAAAAAAAAGTCCAAATCTCAAGGTGCATTTACACAGTGATTATTGGTAAGAACCATGAAAACACAAAGAAATGTAACAGTCACTTTACGTACGTAGGGTGAACCTTCAGGATACAGGGGAATAATTTGTTGTAATATTGATCCGACGTCCTAATGAGGTAATCTTGCCATTTTATGGAAACATGATGCCTTATTTAAAATAGCAAAAAAAGGCAGACACGTAACTTCAACCTCCTAGGAGCTTATACAAAATCTGTATCAGGGGGCTTTAGCCACACTAATACAAGGTGGTTAAAAAGAGAATGGTGCAAAATTATTGTTTTGGTATTCATAACGGAGAGAACATAACACAAATTTATTAACATGAAAAAAAAAAACATACCATATATCAAAATTTTATCTTTCCACATGTTTAATGTGTTTTGTGTGAAAAAAAATTCAGCCTAAAAGAAAAAAACCAGGATAATTTATTAACATCCCATAAAAAAACATGAGTCCTGGAGCGACAGTGTGGCAAGTACTGTATGCACCACTCCTTACACATTTCGAGTGGCTCACATCTAGGGCTCTAGTGGTGCACACTATCACTCCAGGACTCATAAATTTATAGGATTTTAATAAATTATCCTTTTTTTAACATAATTGCAGATTTCTTTTTTTCCTAAAATTATATTGAACACTGGATCTGACTATCATAGGTGAGCAGCTTTATTCTTTTGTGCTGGCTTAACATGTATTATATATTTTTAATATATGTACAGTGGTCCCTCAGCATAAAATATTAAATTGGTTCTGGGATGACCAATGTATAATGAAACCATTTTATGTTGAGACCATAACTCTATAGAAAACTGGTAATTGGTTTCCGAGGTCCCAAAGTGTCATCCAAAGCATCTCCTTTATATTCTTTAATCTTTTGTTTGCAATAAGTAATACAGATAAAGCAAGTCCTTGTATACAATAATCAGGAAGAGCTGCTGGAAACCACCTTTTATTTATATTTTTTATGTCATGTACTTCACATACAATGTACCAGGAGAAAAAGAAAATGGAGCCATTACCTGGTGTCCAAAGCAGCAGCTCACCCTGGCCCATGAAAAGAGCAGGACAGAACATGTATTACCGCACTGTACTGTAGAGAGGTGCTACTAGACCACCAATCACTGCACGTACTGCACTAATAGATATGTTTTACAAGTAAATGGGACATCGTATTTTGAAACCATACTTGACATATAATGGTCTTTCCTGAGACATTGTATGTTGAAAATATTGTATCCTGAGGCCATTGTAACTTGAGGGAGCACTGTATATGACTAAGCCAGTTTTGCGCTGATTTCCCACCAATGTTACTGTAATTACAGACACCAACTTTGTTTTAGTTATATATGTGTTTGATGTTCCCTACTGTTGTCTTACGTGACAGAAGGGTCTTTGAGCCCCCTAGACAACCAGGACCTTGCTGTGACTGCAACAATTGTATCTTTTATAGCTAGTCTCAAAATACAATTTGTTTGGCACGCTTTGGTTACAGGCTGTTACCGCATAAGCAGGACCCCACCTGCTAAACACTACATAGCCAAATATCACAATGCCACCAATAACTTTTCAATTATTTCATAAGCATTTTATGCAATTCTTCTTTAATAGACGATCATATAACGAGGTCAATACAAAAAGTGATATATTATGGCAGAATTTTAAAAGAGAAAGAACCTGTAATCCAGTCCTTAGAGATCATCCAGCTCCCGACATAGACGCCGAGAAGCTTGAGAAAGGGGGCTTGCCTTCCCCCGAAACGTCGCGTCACAGGCATGAGACGTCACAGTCAGCTGTAGGCCGCATCACAGCACAGAATCCAGACCACATGAATGCACGGATGCACGTGAAGTCGGCGTCTATGCCGGGAGCTGGATGATCTCTAAGGACTGGATTACAGGCTCTTTCTCTTTTAAAATTCTGCGATAATATATCACTTTTTGTATTGACCTCATTATATGATTGTCTATTAAAGAAGAATTGCATAAAATGCTTTTGAAATAATTGAAAAGTTATTGGCGGCATTGTGATATTTGGCTATGTAATCTTTTATAGCTACACCACTCAGGGCCATCTTTTCCATTGGGCACACTAGGCAGTTGCCCGTGGGCCCCACAAGTATGAGGGCCCCAGCTGGTCTACGTATGTCTCAGGAATACAAGTAACATACCCAGGATCCCTTGGATGGCTTTGCTTATTTAACTGTTTGTGTGTTTTTACGATGTGCAAACAGTTAAAACCATGGTGTAGAAGGTAGACTAAGGCTCCCTGCCCTGCCAAATAGTCTTGTAGGCTGCAAGCTTCCAGTGTCCATACATAAGTGCCGTGATAATATGAGTGTGCTTGGGGGTGGCTAGAGGCAGTGCCTAGTGTGATGTCATGTATTTGGGCAGAGCCCACTGCAGTGCTCTGCCCAGGGGCCCATAATGCTGTTCAGACGGCTCTGACACCACTGAGAAAATAAAACTTATCTAATTAGAAATATTGATCAAAAGGACATCAGTTATACTATTGAAATACAAGTTTTTTACAGTGGCATAAACGCAATATGGAAATAATATACAGCATCTGGAATGAAGAAGAACTAATGAGCTCTGCCCAACCATCCCCATCCTATCCCACCCAAATCACAGGAAGAGATGCTTGCTCAGTACCGCTTCACGTAGACAAAGTTTCTTCAGCTCCTCCAGGCGCTGCCGTAGTGTCTCCTCCAGAGCTTCCTGCCTGGACTTCAAGGCAGCCAGCATGTCCTTCTTGGCCGACTGCGAGCTGTCGGACTCCTGGGAACCTGTCAACAAATAAATGATTTCACTACAGCCAGCTGACAACAGCCTGTACATCTGGAGCATTCATTGAGAAACCTACAGCTTCTCATGTGTACACAACGTGGGACACAGCAGAGCGGACAAGATTCTCCATGCATGAGCATATGCTTGATTCAGTTCTGACTAACAGAAAGCACCTGGTGTATTCTTTATGGCATGTTTAACACTTCCTTCTGTAACATGGTATGGGAATAACTGGTTATTCAATTAAAAAACTATTTACGAGGAATAACTGGAAAGCGTAATAAGTATATATTCTTTAGCTAGGTTTGCTCGTAGTACTGAAAACATCACTAAACCTCACTACAACCATCCTTTGAGTGTTCAGTTACATTACTTCATTACTAGTTTTGTACTTAAAGGGGTTTTGCCACAATGTCATGTTGACGTGGGATCCTCCAAAATGGGTATTTAAACACTTTTCTAAATATATGTCATTAAAAAAAGTGAATCATGTGAAATCTAATTAGATGCCCTTGGTTACCTGAGAGTTTATATTAGATATGACCAGGAGCTGATCTGGCCGTGCTTGCGCGTTTGCACTTCTTATCTGACGGCAGGGAACATGAATGAGCTTTGTAGGGGATGGGGAGAAAGCTCTTGTATCTTTTGTATAGAGAACCCACTGGTTGTAATGTAATTATCTTAGTAAACATGCAGACGCTCCCTGCAACACTGCTCAGCCCGCCTCCCTCTCCCCCTGCAGCCAGAATAAAAGAACGCTGCCTGCTGAGCTTATATTCTCTCCTGAGCACAGAAGAGGGAGAAATAAAACGCATATAGCTTGTGCACAATACAGTTCTCTGAGGATTAGCCAAACAATGTTTGCTCAAATACAGAGACCGAGTATCAAGAACGTGCGTGGGAGGTGGAGTGATGACATCACAGAGGAGGTACTTGTTTTTTTAAGCACAGAAACACAACGCCCCTTTTTTGAGCCTCAAGAGGGGAGTATCGGCCTGTTAGGTGAGGAACTCACTTCTTGGCAAAACCCCTTTAAGAATTGTTCTTTAGAATTATAAAAAAAAGTAGCAGAGTCTAAAAAAATGTTCTGAAAATTCTTATGAAGCAACAGGTGTGTACATGCATGCCCTTACACGTTCACAAATATGAATTTCAGGCCGCCAAAGCAGCCACACCAAAGCATCCGATAAATGTGATAAATCAAGATTTTTTCTCTCTGAAGCAATATATAGAGAGGTCAATATGAGCTAGCGATGCATATTTTATATCAGCTGAATAGCTCTCACGTCGTAACATGCAAGAGCTGCAAGCCATAGAACAACCTGTTACTTTCACTCCTCATGTCCAGGCCTGTCTTGTTGCAATTATCTGTTCGTTTCTGTATAGAAGTCTGACACCGATATATTTGTCAAACACCACATGCTATCAGTATAAACAACCATGCTATGTACCCACCAGATACTCTCATCTCCTGTATCTCTAACCCACAAATTATAACACACAGCCAATGTGGATTGGACCAACCACTCATCCTGATTGAGACAGTTAAAAAGAGAAATACAAAAATCCCCCTAATACACCCTATACATTGGACCCTACCTAAAGAGGGTTATACAAGATGTACATAGATAAGACGTCTTTGGACAGAATGATGCCACCAAATTGAATGTTAGGACACCATCAGAAAATAAAGTAACAACTTATTTTGTTAATTGCCATGTATATTGGTATTTTTTCAGTAATTATTTATTATCTATATTGAAAGCAGTACTTTTCAATATTGCCTCATCATTTTTGCCGGTTTGTAGCTTTGGTAAGACGACTGTATATGTCAATAGCAGTTTTAATTCATCATGTGCTCCCTGATGAACCTCACATATAGAAGCGGAAATGCGCTGTTACTGTGTTTTGGCTTTGCCAAATTTTGCTAATTATTGGTGGAATATTATATACATTTGAAGTCTATCAGTTTATGTAATGTGTACATCTTTTTCTATTTTGGTATCTATATAAATCTTTCCTTGCCGATTAGCTTTTGTGTTGCTTGCCTACTCATTTGGTTAACGGTAGTTTAACTTGGGTATTTCATGATTGGGAAGGAGGTACCAGTGCGGGGCGGCCCTTCTCAGGGCTATAGCGATGCTTAGGTAGGGTCCAATCTATAGGGTATATTAAGGGAAATTTTTTATTTTTCTTTTTAACATTCTCAATAAGAGTTACATTTTAATAGGATTCACTTTTGTACTGTGACTAAATATCTGTAACAAATAACACTAATCAAAAGAAAAAGGCAGAACTTATAAACCAAAAAAAGGCAAAAAAGACAAGAGAGAAATAAGTACCAGCTGACCATTCCTGACAAGACCAAAATACATCACAAAATAGTTGCAGCACTCCTCCAAGAAAGTAATTATCCCTGCGATAATTAAAGCAGTTTTTCTCACTTTTTGGAGGAGTGCGCTGACTTTGTTTGTGATAAC
Organism: Phyllomedusa bahiana; assembly: GCA_025379985.1. NCBI lineage: Eukaryota > Metazoa > Chordata > Amphibia > Anura > Hylidae > Phyllomedusa > Phyllomedusa bahiana. The sequence continues at coordinate 258,902 of JAODAL010000057.1, forward strand.
TAAAAAGACTAGAAGAAATATACAAGGGTTGATCCAAAACAAATGCCTCCTGTTTTATTATGACATCAGGAACAGGTGGCGGTGGTATGGCAATGGAACTGGAAGTTTTCCATCAATAGCCATTAAATTCTGTTTCTGTGGCAGTCTGACAAAATAGGGTCTGATGTAAAAGCATATATAAAGCAAAGGGGGGTTAACGGAATCCCTCCATGTGGAAAGAAATTGTATCCACTGATGCATGCTGAACGTTTATGGAGACCACACAATGGCTGCTAGCACAGTAAGGTGGTGCGCCTCAACAGCAATGTGAAAGACAAGTCAAGTTCAGGGTGGCCATGCACAGATTTGGTACACATATTTTTACAAGCGAGGCAAGTAAGCTCTTGTTCATCATTGGCGAAAATATATAGAAAAGGTTGGTAACCACGTGGACAAATAGTGCTGTTGTAGCATAGAATGTGTATCAAGTAGTGTTATTATGCTCTTTATATCTGTTCTAGTACCATGTAATTAAATAGGACACATTTGGAGCTACCATCTACACTGTAGCCTATGTACAGGCCTTTATTACCATTAATAGTTGCACAGACTTATTTCAGCAGCTGCCTTTTACAGTATGTACATGTTTGCAGCCATGTTTTATTGCTCTAGTGCATTAAAAAAAGTGAAATAATTTCACAAATAATCTTGATAATAAAATCTACTAGCTCCTATGTATTGACGTCGTTACAGACTACAAAAAAAGCCCTGTGTAGTTTGTCACCTGTCCCTTACATCTTACCAACATACATTTGATAGATTAAAACAGGCATCCTCAAACTGTGTCCCTCCAGCTGTTGGGAAACTACAACTCCCATTATTTCCACTGCTAGAGATTATATAAACGCATGATGGGAGTTGTAATTTCCCAACAGCTGGAGGGCTGCAGTTTGAGGATGCTTGAGTTAAAAGGACACTTCTATCAGAAAGGAGTATTTTCGTTAAAACCAATATTCCTGAAAAACACATCTTTTTAGAATGTTTGGCAGTAGTTATTTTTAATTTCAGCAGTCCTATGCAATTAAAATTAAAAGTGAGATATTCCCCTTCTCTAGCTGAGCAATAAAACTCCTGAATTGCAGGGTACACTAATCTCACTTTACAGTTGGTGCTGCTTTATCCCCATATAGTCTCATTACAAATAGTGGATAATGGCCTAATGATCACACTATTGTTCTCAGGAAAAAGATAGATCAGATTAGACCGGCCACAGGGATATACATAGCAATACATGAAAGGATAATGGGGTAATCTTTCTCTGCACTGGGAGGGGGGTTTCTTCACACTTGTTAGGTTATTACTGATAAGAATTACACCTTTCAGGCCATAGCCTGCCATAAAGAAGGATATCTCACTGATGTGCTATCAGATCTCACAGAAGGAAGTCAGAGTAATGTAGGAGAACTTTAAAAAAAAAAATATTTAAAAAAACAACAACCATCAAATAAAAAAAACCCATAGCATATTGGTTGTCAATATGTGAAATATTGTTCCTTTAACAAGAAGTACAGTAGGTGACAGCTATAAATGGACATAATTGCAGAGTTTAAACTTCGTCCACAATATAGTAAAATAAAATGTAATATAATATAGAAATATTAATATAGAAAATTTATATTATATATAAATAAATAAATATATAAATGTTGTTCTAATGATCCACATAAATTCTCACAATCTTGTAAATGGACAAACCAAAAAAAGAAAAAAAAAGGTCCAATCTCATATTAATCAATTCTATAAACAGAAGAGGAGTAACTAGCACAGCACAACAATGTGGCACAAACCAATCCCGCAATAACCCTTGTAATCTAGTCAATGTAAACATGTTCTGCGATGCACTTGGAAATATCAAAGCGGCTCCTGGGTCTAATGAACAACAGATAAAACTATGTATCATTAACAGAACAAACAAAAGAAAGAAACAAGTTCCCACTGGTTCATAACCTTCTAGATCAGCTGGTCCTCTGCCAAGTTCTCCAGACATCTGTTAAGTCCACACCACCATATCATCACTTGCAGATATACAAGTGCTACAGCTCAAACCAATGCCAGAATGAGCTATTTATTGCATAGTAATCTGTCACCAGTTGAGGTTTGGACAAATTGAGTGGAGACATGACATTGTTGAGATTATCTCCGCGAGATGAGAAAAACAAGAAGTGTGATTTCATTTCATCACTGTGATGCTACTGGTTATTTTGGGACCTTTTCTAATGGACTAATCTGAAGAGTATTCACCACCTCAGCCAAATGACAGTGCACAAGGATACCAAAATGATCATATGCACAGTCACAACAGTCTCCGCCCTGCACCCACAGCAGAGGCCCAGACCAAGGCTTTAGTACATCTGCTGACTACAGGTTAAAAGGAACTCTCCAGACCCTTTCCCTCAGTTTGTTACCTTATCATTACCTATCGATATGTTAACCGGTTTTTTCCTGTCTTCTAGTATTTGCCACTTATGGCCCCTATGCTATTTAGAGAAAAGTTGTTCAAACCTGACAATTTTATTGGAAGCACCCAGCTGTCTTGTGTGTATGTGGGTCCTTCCAAATCTCCCACAACAGATGATACTGGGGAAAAGGTGGACTTTTTTTTTCTGACAAAATGGTTTTGAAGCTTGGCGATTACAATAATATAGAACAGTTCAATATTCTTGGCAGTACTCATCGCAAGGCATAGTATAAACCTGCAGTTTGGGTGCATTACACACTTTTAACACTTTTTTAGTCTTTATCCCCTGCATAAGAGGGCTGTTATACAGTAACTCACTAACAGGGCAGGGTTTCTGAAGCACTGTACCATCACTATGCACTTGTATGACACTGATGTCACAGGTGTCTTTATGGTCATTGATGGCATATGTGTCACAGATATTCTCCTCCTATAACAGCAGTCTTGCTGCCTCAGCTGTCTCCTTGGCTGCTCCTCAGACAGTAGTCTCAAAGCAGGCACAGCTCCTTGCAATCCGGTCTGTTCTCCACTACCAACATAGTGGTGCTAATTACCCATTTAATTCAGGGATGGCGAGCCTCCCACAGAATGGTCACACAGTCTCACATACGCCAAACTCTGCAGTGGGCTTTCCAAGCTAGCCTCTGCTTCCTAAAACACGGGCCTCGGGATGAGCCAAGAAACCATGTTTTATCCTACAGCTTTCGCTACCACGCAGTTCCTGTGTCCACAGCCGTATATATCTTGCTTTGTGCTGTGTAAACCAGTGACAAAGAATAGGGAATGACACACCAATTACCACACAGCATGAAACTGAGAAACAGTTTTATCTATACCTACATAATTTTGCAGACAAAAGTATTCTACTCCCTCTAGCAAGTACCACTAAGTATACTACACAGGGTCGGTGGTCTGTTATACAATGCACACCAACCAGTGGAAGCAGATAAAAGCAATAAAATATAAACCATACTTAAAGGGGTTTTGCCAGGACGTGCCTTATCTGCTAAGAAGCAAATGTAAACAAAACAATGCTGAGCTGAGAGAGAGACACACAGCCGAGCACAGAGCCATGCATAAGGGATCGTGTGAAATGTTCACTCAAATAATCACACTACAACTAGTGGATTCTGTATACAAAAGACAACACCTTTCTCCACAGCAGCTTGAAAGCTCCTTCATGTTCCCTGTCATCAGATAAAGCAGGGATCTACTCAGATAATCACACTACAACTAATGGATTCTGTATACAAAAGACAACATATTTCTACCCAGTGCCTTGAAAGCTTCTTCAGCTCCCTCTCATCAGATAAGAAGTGTTCTCTGCGCAAGCCCGGAGAGCAGCTCTTGTCAGGTCGTATCTAATACAAGCTTTTAAGTAACTAAGGGCAGGTAAGGCAGCCTGTAGCTCTCTCAGGCTGCAATTTTTGTAATCACATATATTTAGAAAAGTTATTAAATACCCATTTTGAAGGATCCCACGTCAACATTACATTGTGGCTAAACCCCTTTAACACATTGTCATGTCAAGATTGGTTTCATTTTTGTTCCTCATATATTAAAACTCTCATCAATATGTGATCCAATGCAAGAAAATATCATTAATATGTAACCAACACTAATGCATAAGGGAATTTATCATCAATACATTTTTCCTAATTAAAACCTGATACATATTTTTTTTTCTTCGCAGTTTTTATTTTCTGATTGTAAATTTTTAATTCTTTTGCCTGTATATGATTAGGATGGCAGCCATCTTGCCCAAGTTGCTTTTAACAGCATTTAGAGAAATGCTTTACAGCAGCTTCATTTCTACAGGAGCCTGTCAAAAGATGGAGATCCACTGACTTCTATAGGAGAGTTTTCTAGGAATGCTCTGTATCTGGGCAGAAGTCAGTGTGCAGGGAGGGGGAGAGGGTAAGCTGTGACATATGGATCCTGTGTTATCTATACACATTGATGTCACCAGTCAGTGTAATCCTGCCCTTGCTGGTAATAAGGAGATAGTTGAAAAGTTTTCTTTAGAAAACAGGACATAGACTTATTAGGCCTTAAAGGGGTTGTCTCGCTACAAAGAATAGCTTTCAAATTGTAGGGAACACAAAATAAATAGACCAAATTTTAACCAAAACATAGTTACATAGGTTCCTCTGATCTTCCCTTTATAAGAGAAATACAAATGTAATTTATAAGACCTCCATCGGCTATTTCTGAATCTCCCTCGAAGCCAGTCGAGGAACAAGTAAACACCAATCATCACCCTTGGGTGTTTGTTCTAATGAGAATAAAGATGAGATATCCACATCAGGTGGGCATGTCAGTCAGTGTCCGTGCTCCAGACAGTAAAAAGCTTGATTTATCTCAAGTAAACAGCTCTGTAATTAGGGCTTTTTTTTTGGGGGATCAGATAAGAAGTCCTTTGAGTAGTTTGAGAAGCTAATGTAATCTAATTAGCATCTGAAAGCACGGAGCTTATGCTGTACAAGCACGGAGCTTATGCAAATTAGTCTGAACCAGGAAGACAGAGAATTTCTTTCATGCATTCTTTGAAACCCTGTGGGGAGACAACTCCTTTAAGGCCAAAGTGAAAACAGCAGGATTTCTTTAAATAGTGATATGAAAAAAAACAAAACAAAACAAAAAAAAAAAACCATAACCCCAAATTCTTAAAAAACGTGTATAACAAAACAGGAGTTAAACGATAGGTAATCTTCTGATGACACATTCCCTTTAGTAATCGAGAAACAGCCATATTCAAAATGTTCACTGAGGTAGCTAGTAAGACATCAGTTTTTATAACAGGAAGCATTGTCTTATGAAATCTGGGAAACACGGAAGCCCCAGTTCAGAGGAACAAGAACAATCACTCATTTCACCATACACAAAGACCTTAGTCTTGTGGGTCTAGCCCTCAAAAAAAGATAGAGAAGAATATAAAAAGATTCACAATATATTTTCCCAGCATCATTATTGCAATCACTAACCTTTAAAATACTACTGGAAGCAAATTAAAAAGCAAGTATAGGATGGCAGCACTAAATATTAAAGACAACTCCCATCCACAGAAATACTAGTTGGAAAAATAATCCAGATGCAGACATGTTGGAGCAGTTCTGAACAACAGATAGGATATCCTAATAAAGCTGACCAGACAATGGGTTCTCTCTTTTGGAAACCCTCGGGAGCTCATCACAGGATACACACATGCTCATATCCGTCTTGATGAGCTCACTTCATTGACAGAGATATAGAAAGTCCACTTCCAAGTGCAAGCATTAATGAGAGTACAATGTATCATAATCTCATGGGGCTTTTAGTAGTCTAGAGACATTCAAGTATAGGTCTTCACAAACCAACAGCACTACAATCCCCTTTAATTGAGTAAACTAACAATACAAAAACTTCACCACCATTATATCCCACTTTTGATGTCAGTGGCATGTAGCTCGAGAGTTACATGAAGTGAGCTGACTTGGTGGTTATATAAAATGTGTGACAGGCTGTCTGCAAACATAACCCTCATTGCTGGCAAGGAAAAAAAAAGGGGGCAATTTATCAGTTGCAAAAAGGGATGATTATTGAGTTTCAGAATAAGAGTAGCAGTATTTCTGCAACCATTCAGTTTGTGAGCTGTTCATATACTGCTGTGAGCGGAAAAATGGTGCCATTGTGAATAAGTGACATGGAAACTGTTGAGCAACACGTGCCATTGATGTGAGAGGTGAATGTCTGTTCCGAAAGTTTGCAAGGGTTGATTGATATGCTAAAGTGAAGTAGCCCACCGCCAGACTAAACCAGTGGGCTTCCAGAAATGTGTCTAATACAACAGTTCAGAAAACCTTACCATGCATGGGGCTCTAAAGCAGATGAATGGTCACTGCACCTCCGCTGATAAGGTTGTATTAGCAGAAAAGGCTTTAATGGCAGTACGAGCATTGGACCTCCACTGATTGGTAAAAGGTTGCCTTCTCCAATGAGTTGTTGGTGTGTCAGGCAAGAAACATCAGACAACAAACACCCCACAATTATTTCTAGCTGGTGGTGGCAACTTTATATTCTGGAGATAGTTTTTTTGGCATTCTCCTTTATGTCAAAGCCTTTTCAACCAATTTGGGTATAAATCTTATTCTTGCAGATCACCTATACCCATAAATGCCGACTGTCTTCCCTGGGGCGGGCAGAATCTCAGCAACACAATGTGAAATGTCACACAGCTAGTAATGTCCAACATTGTTTGGAAGAGCATGACCAAGACTTCCAAGTACTACTCTGGCCCCCTATGAATCTATCCTTGCAGATCATGTAGATACATGCATGCGAATTGTCTTCCCTGTGGTCTTCCAGCAAGATAATGCAATGTGTCACTTAGCTAAAGAGTCCAACATTGGTTGGATGATCATAACCAAGACTTCCAAGTACTACTCTGGCCCCCTAATCCCCAGACAAGCATCTGTGGGACCACTTTGATTGCCGTGTTCAATATTAGGCAGAAAGCAAAACTGTCAGTTCTTAAAGTTGAAGTATTAGAAGTAGGAAAAAAAAAAAAAAAAAAAAAAAAAAAAAAAGGACAAGCGTTCGATTCTGAGCAACTTCTGAGCAACTGTTTAAGATGGCTAAACGACTGGGTCAGAGCAGCTCCAAAATGGCAGGTCTTGTGGGGTATTCCTCATATGTAGTAGTCCAATGGGGAAGAGAAATCTATTACATGACTACATGTTAAATGGAAAAAGGCTGGGTAAAAGTGACATGGAGAAGGACTTGGGAATCCTGGTGGACAGTAAACTTAATTGTAGCAGCCAGTGTCAGACAGCAGCTGCCAAGGCAAATAGGATCATGGGGTGCATTAAAAGGGGCATAGATGCACATGATGAGAACATTATTCTCCCATTATACAAGTCACTGGTTAGACCACACATGGAATATTGTGTACAGTTTTGGGCACCAGTGCACAGGAAAGACATTGTAGAGCTTGAACAGGTACAAAGGCGGGCAACAAAAATAATAAAAGGACTGGGTGGACTGCAATACCCAGAAAGATTAGCAAGATTAGGGTTATTTAGTTTAGAGAAAAGACGGCTTCGGGGGGACATAATAAATATGTTTAAATACATCAAAGGTCAATATAGAGATTCCTCCCAAGATTTATTTATACCCAGGGCTGTATATAGAACAAGGGGGCATCCTCTACGTCTTGAGGAACAAAAGTTTCTACATAAACATAGAAAGGGATTCTTTACTGTAAGAGCAGTGAGACTATGGAATTCTCTGCCAGAGGGACTTGTCATGGTGAATTCAATAACAGAGTTCAAAAATGGTTTGGATGCATTTCTGGAGCGTAATAATATAACAAGTTATAGTGACTAGGATTCAGGAGAGGGGTCATTGATCCAGGGATTTTTCTGATTGCCAGATTGGAGTCAGGAAGGAATTTTTCCCTACAATGAGGACAATTGGCTTCTGCCTCATTGGGGTTTTTGCCTTCCTCTGGATCAACACCTTAGCACAACAGGCTGAACTGGATGGACGTCTTGTCTTTTTTTGGCCTTACAAACTATGAAACAACTGGGCATCCAAGCTTCATTATTTTTATGTATGATCATTAAACTGCTAACTGTACAAACTGCTAATCAGGGTGGAAATCGGAAATGCTTTCTATGTACATAGCACCATCTCCGAAGAAGTCTTGTTCCTATAATTGTCCAATTATAACACGGTGTACACAAGTAATCACTGCATATATTTGCTACACTTCTTTTTAATGAGACATTTGGCTGTAATTTGGATGTGTCACACGTCTGTTACACTTCAGATTAAAACAGGAAGGGAAACATCTGTGTTAAAACACAAATTGTCGAAGCTGACAGAAATATTCACCAATCATGTTTGACACAGAACTACTATTTATACAATGGTATCACAGGTTTCAGCTTGACGGTGGCAGATGGAAAAAAAAAAAAAGTTTTGTAGTTCCAATTGTAAAAGCACTTAAAACAATTGGTGGAAATGTCTACTGTGGCCGATAAATAGCAATGAACTTTCAAAACAAAAATATGCCTACACCCCTGAGCCTCTGCTTTAAATGGTTTGGATCCATTAATAGCCATGTAACAGAAGAAAGCAGATGATAACGGAGTGTGACTGTATGGGGGGAAAACAACAACAGCTCTGACGTAGCATTGCTTTTAGCGAACGCCATTCATGGACATTGGTTCTACTAGATGATATAGCCTTCTTAATGCTTACACATGGAGTAGATTTAATATGTACGAATAGCCTGTGAGGATGATTTGTTGACTTAGATTTCTTTTTAATGAATGCTATGGTTTTATTTGGGAGAGAGCTACAATCATGGAGCCAACACGCTACCCCAGGTTTGGTTCAGCTGTCACAATGTGTGGTATAGTATTAGGCTTTTTTTACAAATATTGGACTGTTATAAACTATACGTTATGACTGTATCACAGGGATGGACTGAAAAAAATGGGGTTTTCTCCTTTTCCCCAATAGTAAACTTCACATAGAAACAATATCAGTCCAAATTTTATCTAAATATTTCTTTAGATCACATTTTTATATATAACCCACATATTCTCCGGGCTTTCAAACATGTATTATGTAAAAGTAAAAACCTGTGATCCGTAAATGTAAGTCTCTGTGGTTTAGGAAGGTATGCAACGAAAGTTACCTCTGGCGCTTGGATCTTCTGAAGGAAACATGTAACCATCTGCTCCATGATGTTTCAAGTTTACCTTATGGCTATGGACTTCCATTGTATACCTTCCTAAACCACAGAGACTTACATTTACGGATCACAGGTTTTTACCTTTATATCTGCTATAATGCATGTTTCAAAGCCCGGAGAATATATGCGTTATATACAAAAATTTGGATAAAATTTGGACTGATATTGATTCTATGTAATAGTTTTAGGCTATGTCTATGCAGCACAGGATTCTGCGAGCATTTTTGCAGATTCAGAATTTTGAATCCGCCAAAAATCTGACGGTACCCTGCGCTGCCTAGATAGCAGTGAAAAATCTGTGCTGCAGTCTATACATCAAAGATTTTTTTACCGTCGCATTAAAAAATCCTTTATTAAAAATACAGTAGTAACAACTCACAGTACGCCCAGTGATCCAAGCAATAAAACTCTTACCTGATGACAACAGGCTTCCACTGCTCCCACTGATGATTTTCCCTTTACTTCCCATATTTGCAAGTTTTGAAGTCTTCAAGGTTCCAGTCTCTGTTAGGTCTATGGCAATTTCACTCAGGCTTCTTGCAGCATGTATTTTGGACTGTTGGATAACATATCACATGCTATTACTACTATAGCTCTTGTTTAAACATGAAACTTTTTTTTTATTATTACTTACACAAATATGTCAGTTTCTAAAGGATTATGAATCCCATGCAATACAACCAGTAGCTGTGATGAGAAATCTAGGAACATGCCTGGGCAGACCTGGTTAGAAAAGTAGGCACATAGATTCTTCTAGATAACTATACACCCACAGAGGTTCTCTGCCTAAGGGCATGTCCCCACAGCACAGGTTATTGGTCGGTTTTTCAGGCGGTTTACGGTTTTACAAACTGTCTGAAAACCGACATGCTATGCTCCCCTATAGATTTTAATGGAAAATCCATGCAGCAGTCCTCACCACACGGATTTTCCGCCAGACAGTTTCATACACTGCTGGCGGTTCAAAAAAAACTTAGAACAGGTTCGTTCTTCCACCTGGTTTTTGAGCAGAAGATGAACATGTGGGTGCGAAAGGGAACGGCTTGAATCTGCAAACCACGGGAAAAATACGTCCCCCCCCATGTGCCAAAAAACCTAACTACTGGTCGGGAAATCTAACTGAGTTTTATTAGTCTTCAGATACAGAACTGTTTAGTTTCTGTCAAGCATTATTGCCTTCTCTCTGACCTTCCAACCAAAGATAGTTTGGTACATAGCGAGGATCTAAGTATGAGGTGTGAATGGTTGCTAGGACGTGTCGCTAGACAATCCTATTAAAAAAAACTACAGCTGTCATTCATTGTATTCTTACTTGCTAACAACCTATGCCCCTTAGATTTTCATTAAAGTCTAAATTGGATTAATACTGCTCATAGCATAGAAAGGGACAACAGTTAGGAAATTCATGAACAGAGACATTTCCCATTCAATTTGCACTATTAAGATTTTTAGGCGACTCTCTAACATAGAATTAAACGTTTTCACATTTACATCATAGGGCCCTAAACAAGTTCTCCAGTACTGAATCAGCAAGATTGTCAGTCTATATAGACATCCTTCCGACAAACAGATCAGTGTATACCACCACATGCAGGTCCGGGACGATGGGTAGGCGAAGATAGGCGACCGCATAGGGCGCCACTTTCTCCCAGGCAGAAAAGGGGGCGCAAGAAGGCATGAAGTGGGCTGAATTTTCCATTTGGGGAGCACTTTGTGCCTTATTTGCCTAGGGCACCAGAGTACATTGTCCCAGCCCTGACCACATGTGTCAAACTCAAGGCCTGCGGACCCTACACATTATTTTATGTGGCCTGGAAGAACCTAGACACAGTGAACATGGATACAGAAGTACTGGCTCTCCATTGCAGAATGTAGCCAATGCTTGGCAGATGCGCTGCCAGCACAGGAAGTATTCACCAGCTAAGATTTAGAGCTCCGGACACCCTCCAAGGTAGGAAGCTCAGTGCTAAAAAGGTGGAAGGAGCTTGCTATTCAACAACCTTAAAAGACATTGTGCACCATGGCCCTTTGAAGGCAACAATAATGCTGATGTGGCCCTCAGGGAAAATGAGTTGGACACCACTGGTGTACACCATCCGTGCTAGGTATATACTGATGTATGAGTAAATGCAGCACAATTTTGGAATCACTAAATCATGAGAATATGACAGCTGATTTTATGAGTTGACTTCCTGATGAATGAGGAAGTACAGTAAATAAAAGTTTCCCGCATCATGTCGTTCTGACATTTGCTTTACACCCACCTGCTGTCAGTGTGATTGACTACACAAGGATGAGCTAGTCACATCTGTGACATTTCATTACTCCTCATAACCTCTCTTCAAAGAAATGCCTGCAAGCAGCTCTGAGAACTTTGAAGTGGTTCCTGGTCAAAACCCAAGCCTTAAATTCTAGTGCACTCATACAGATCATATCTTTCACTAGGCCCAATATTTCCTATGATTTCTGGAAACTATTTAACTGGTCAGGCTAGAATGTATCCAAATCATACAATATGTTGTTTTTCAAGACACATCATATATTACCTTACTGTACAAAATTGTTGCAGTGTTTTATATCAGATTTCAAAGTGTTGTCAATTTATTAATTAGAGGCTGTTTATATGGCTCTGGTGAGGAGTAGTAACGATGGCACTGGGACATTGGCTTCCTTCTCTGGTATTCTCTCTAGGATGGCACAGGCCACCTTAGACCTATAACCTGCATGTCATCACGGTCACATACAAGATTCTGCAAGGATTGTGATATAGTGAGGTGAGCCCACTACACAGAAAATAAGCCACCCTATTTAACATGAAAATGGGGCTAGTTGAGCATTAGTTTTTATTGTTTTAGTAGGCACAAAAGATGAACACTTATTTTGTGGGGAAAGGAGGCAAAGAGGGAAAAGTGTACTCTGGGCACAAAAGGGGATTATTATGAGGGCATAGAAAAAGTATATTTACTGTATAGAGACACAAAGTGGTGGCAATTTTACTGTGTGAATAATACAACAATGGGCATGATCACTGTGCTAGGGCACAGAAAAGGCCAGTATTAGAATTTTTACTGTTTAAGGGTATGTTCACACGATGTACTGCGGCACGTACAGTGCGCACCGCAATACATTGTGTGTTCCGGGAGCTCACGCTAATACGCACGTACTCCCGCAGCGTGGGGGGCCCGGCAAGCCCGCCGGCCTAATAGACATTCATTACTCGTGTCGCGTATTCACCGTAAATAATTGATATGTCACTTATCTCCCCGCGCGTACAATACACTCGTATTGTACAAGCGAGTAGAGAAGGAGTAATCCATAGTTCTCTACGAGAACTATGGATTACTGTAATTTCGGTATGCATCTCGCCTGTATTAAAGCACAAATACGCGGCGAAATGCGCGCCAAAATTAAGCTGGCTGAACACACCCTAAAAGGTTTTTACCATGATAGAAAAATATAGTTAAAGTCACAGTGCAGACTAGAGAGCTGCCACACTTGCACAGTTAGGACGCATCCCCACGACACAGGTTTATCCGACCGGTATTTGTCTGGTTTTTGTGCCGTGCACACAGCCGCAGGGGGGACGTCTTTTCTCCGCGATTAGCGAAGAAAAGCTCTCCCCCTTCACTTGTTCATATTCCGTCCGAAAACCAGACGAAAGAATGAACATGTTCAATGTTTTTCGGGCCGCCGGCGGTCTGGGGACTGCTGCACGGGTTTTCCATAGTGGCCCGTATAAAAGTTTGCAGCCGGTTTTTCAGACTGTCTGCGAAACCGCAAACCGTCTGAAAAACTGGCCGCAAACTGGTGCCGTGGGGATATGGCCTGCCGCAGACTGGTGCCGTGGGGATGTGGCCTTACTCTCTGGGAGATCAGAGTACAGCTGAGCAGTGTATTCAGCTAGGCTTGAAACTCCCATAGGACAGAAGGGAGAGCCGGTCACAAACAAGACCATCTCCAGTCTGCCCTTGACTTTTGGGGGCCTTTTCCCAAGATAGGTGCGTGTCCCAGGGGTGGGAACCACACCTATCAGACAATAATGACATTTCCTAGTGATATGCCACAATTTTCTATTGTGGTATAGGAGCCCAAAGGTAACAACTATCATTATATGGGGGCACAAAGAAAGCATTATGGTTTTGTGGCAGGAAAAAAATGGGGCACTGAGAGGTTAGGAGTAGCAGCAGTATGGGGAGCTTGAATGCATATACAAGCCATGGCCGGAAAAAAGTCTTCAGGGTGGTATGAACCCGGATAGAGGAAAAAAAAACAAAACTGAATGACTTAGAATCAAAGAAGATGATGCCTGTAAGTCACTGGATCTACCTGCATTATGATCACTTTCACTATGTAGAACTGATATCTGACCATTATTTGGTGACTACATTATAGAGGTACACCATCGTACATGGAGATTAGTCGCTGCATAATATATCCTATAAATATACTGCCCCATATATTAGGGGAACAAAACCAACTTCTAGGTCAATGGTGTCAGACTCATTCTCCCCGCATTGTATTATGGTTACAGAATGTTATTGTGAGACTGTGTAAAACGTAACTACATGAGCCTCTTTTGCCGTGCCGTCATGGACCACATAAAATGAGGTCACATGCCAGATTTTGCCCCCAGGCCTTCTGTTTGACATTTGTGTTCAAGGGACTTGAACCACTGGTCTTTTAAGACCTTATGAAGGTAGCTTTGTGGACCTAGGGGTTCCAAAATGTTGGCCCAATAAAAATTGTTTTTAATGGACAGCCAGTATCAGACAAGTCTACTAGTGTGTGCAGTGGACAAAGTATAAAATGATCATTCTGCGTTACAACAGTGTTAATTCTTCTATCACAGTTTTCTTGGAATATTTTATATTCCAGTTATTTTAAAAGCAAAGTTGTCTAATTTATTTGATATTTCAATAAAGAACAGGTAAGTGGCAGCTTGACATATTTGAAATAGCTATGTGATTGAATGTCAGCTATAGCTCTTAGCACAGGTATTTTATTACAACAGAATGTGACTACCCGCATAGGTGTACTTGTGCTATAGTCACTGACTGACAGCTATGCTTAAGGTCAATAATATTTAGTTCCATCAACATCATGCCTCATACTGAAATAATGGCATAGTGCCACTCAGCCTTGACTGGTAAAAAAATAAGATACACCATTGGAATTTAACAGGACAAAGGGTTTTATAAATATTGTTCACAAGAGGTCACAATATGACAGGAAACATTTAGAACAACCGCTATACAAGCTTCCAGTGGAATTATATTGACCCAATGCTAATGGATTCCATAATCTCAAAGATGCCACTTAGAAGATTGATAAATATTTGACCTTGTAATTCCCATATTATGGTCTCATGACATCATGTCTTCTAGACAGGAAACCTAATCAGCTCCACTATAAACCAATGCATGAGTCGCTTACCTTGCTTTGTTTCCTATCCAGATAGAATTGGTGTTGGCTAATGGCCATAGCCCAGATAGACTTTATGAGAGCAGGACATGCATACCACGTGTGCACAGCAATCCCGCCATGTCCAAACGTCCTCCTGGTAACAGATGCCCTACACACAGAGAAATGAGCTGTGATTTCCCCTGGACACATCAGAAAGCCATGCGAGCAGGAAGTATAAATCAGTTTACAACTGTGTGGAACAGAAACAGCTTACATCCTGTAGCCCATGACAGGCAAATAATCAAATTGGTCACTAGCTCCCATTAACCCCTGTTCATCAGGGCCGAAAATAGCAGCATCAGGTTCAAGTAAATGCAAGAAAATCGTTTCATGGGTGATAAATTCACCTACCACATGACCAATCAGCTCTGCTATTAGTCACCTATAAATAGGATTAGATATATACCATGTGCACTTAATATTCTTTATAATTTTATCATTGTGGCATACACTACAGCACTCAGTTCCCCATTGTGGTAGGAAAAACACATGATGTATGCTTTGACTATCAGCTGCTTGGAAATGCTTAAGATTTGCTATCAGCACCGTAATAAGACAGTATTCACATTGTTAAACGTACAAAAATATGCTCACAAGGCATGGATATTAAATACAGAGATTGGTCAGGAATGGAGTTAATATCGAGTATAAAAAGGCAGTTACATAAGGCTGGGGAAGAATGGAGGGGCGGAAGACACACAAAATCATGAGTTCTATAAATTATTATTATAAGTTGTTTGCATTATATTTCTGCTCCGCTCCCTATTCTTTTATGATGCACATTATGTTCATTATGCCATGAAGCTCAAGAAAGCTTAGGTATGCTGTTACCCAAGAGTACACATGAACCATCTAGTAGCCGCTAAAAGGGAACCTGTCACATATGTTATACCACCCTTGCTGAGGAAAGTAGAAGTTAGTACAGACCTGCTGTTTCCAGTGCTGTGTCCCTTATTCTGTAAGATGCAGGAGTTTCAGAGCATTTAATAGCAGCGATACATCAAGTAATAAGTAACCTCACATTTAGCACCATACCTTTGATCGTTCAGGCTTATCTGTATGGACTGGGTCTGAGCTTTTGGCTTGTAGTAGTCATTACATATATATGCAAAAACAATACAACATCAGCAGCACTCTAAGGGCGCGTTCACACGGCACAGGACAAATACCGGCCAGTATGCCGGACGGCATTTGTCCTGTTTTGCGCCCGTCCCCACGGGGGACGGCTTTTCTCCGCGATGAGCTTTTCTCCCCCTTCACATTGAGAAGCACATACTCCGTCCGGAAACCGGACGGAAGAATGTGCTTGCTCAATGTTTTGCTGCCGGACCGCCGGCGGTAAAACCGCCCGATGGACAACCTGTGCAGTGGGGACTGCTGCAGGGTTTTCCATAGAGCACCATTGTGCTCATTTTTGGCCAATTTTTCAGGCGGATGGAAAAACCGCAAACCGGCTGAAAAACCGCGCAGTGGGGACATGGCCTAAGACACTAAAGAACAGTCAAAGAGGACATAAGAATATGTTTATGTCCTCTTTGACTGTTCTTTAGTGCCTTATACTGCTGCTGATGTTGTGTTGTTTTTGCATAGCAATTGACTGCCACAACAGTGTGCACCTATACTTTTATTTTTCAAAACGGATGTGCTGACCAGATTCTGTTTTTTTGTCACTACATATATAGTTTGAAAAAGGGCTTTGGCCCGAAATGTTGCTACAAATATGCACAGTGGTTTTTAACATTGTGGATTAAATAAGGATATGCATGACATTTGCTTGTAATCACGACTCTATCTTCTAAATTTGAAGTTTACCACTGGTGGATTAAAGGTGGGCCATCTACTGTAAGACTGGCACCAGAGTACATGATATGAGAATGGAGAGTGCTTCCCTTTTACTGGATACCTTTTGTAACCCTAAATACAAACTACACCTATTTCAACCATACGTTTGCTGGATGTTATTCATATTCATTTAGTATAGCACTTATTTTAGTTGAGTCTAGAAATTCCAAGACTATTAATCAGATGTAGACAGCCATAGATAATAATGGACTATAAGTTCCAGCATACCTTGTCAGCCGCCTAACATTTCGGGAATACATATTAATTGGTTTATGCTTGCAGCTGTTGGGTACTACCACTGCCATTAGACATGTAATGGTTTCCATAGAAATGACTGTAGTATTATGTCTAATAGCCAGACCATGCGGACTAAGGGTGACCTTATGTAGATGGAACTGGTTAGTTTAGACATGAGAGATATGACAGGAGTTAACAAATTTGGCAAAAGAGGAAAGAGCACAGAATTTGTAAAGGCGCCAGCCTGAGGGTGAAGAGAAACCAGGTGCAGTATTTGTTTAGAGAAATCTCACACTAGACTGCCATATAAAGAGTATGTGCTGCTAGACGTGACTGTGCAGAAGCTGGAAGTTTAGCTATTGTTTAGTGTAAACCTGGTTTATCATCGCTTGCAGAGGGGAGTGATGAGAGTGTTCCTGTTTGGTTCCACCCTAATCATATTTATTGTGATCTGCTTGCTACATCAATTACAACTGATAACATTTTATTCCAAATATTTTCTTACTCAGGACTGACTCATATGTTTAAGGTTGTGTTCACACTTGCATTATGGCTTCACTCCATCACCTGTTGTTGAGAAGAATAGCATAATCTTTTGTGCTCTTGTGCAATGGATTTTAGTGACATTTTGATAAGACTGTGACCCATGCCTAACTCAGTGCCCCCAAAAGTGTTGGTTCAAAATAGAGAACTGGTCACGCTTGAACACAATTCTTCATACTGTTCTATGGGAGTTTCACGTATAGAAGAACATGGTGCCTGACTGTACTCAGAACTCCCATAGAACAGAATAGAGAATCCTGTGAACACGTGGATGACTCTTCATTCTCGGCTGACACTTTTGGGGGCCCCTTCCTGAGATAAGTGCGGATTCCACCTCTTGACTTAGATATGCCTTCAGACTTTGATGGCATATCCTAACAATAAGCCATCAAAGCGAATGGTGGGAACGACCAGGTACCTGATTTCTAGAACCAATATAAGCCTATAAGGTCCTCTAAAGCGGGGCTCCCCAACTCCAGTCCTCACGCCCCACCAACAGGTCAGATTTTCAGGATATCCCACAGAATGCACTGACAATGATATCACCTGTGCAGAATGCACTGACAATAATGATATCACCTGTGCTATACTGAGGAAATCCTGAAAATATGACCTGTTGGTGGCTCTTGAGGACTGGAGTTGAGGACCCCTGCTCTAAAGGGGACCATATAAATAATATATATAATATATATAATATATCCCCAGCAAATTTAATATAAATAAAAGTAAAACAATAAAACACTACTACCATCCAACTGCTGGCAATCCAGCACAGAGGCTCTGATGGCTACTCCATTCTCTCTTTGCAGTGGTCACGGTGCCGGATAGCAGTAGTCAGAGGCTTCGGAGGTTCCACACTGTTCTATTGACATCATGGCTCCTATTACTGAGCTGTGATGCCAATAGTATACCATGTGACTGCTGTGGACACTGAGGGCCACACGTATGAAAACGGTCTAGGTCTAAGACTCACTTTGTTGCCCATAGCAACCAATCAGAGCTCTCCTTTAATTTTTCCCAAGCACTATATGAAATGAAAGGGGCGCTCTGATTAGTTGCTATGGGCAACAAAGTGAGTTTTAGACCTAGACGGTTTTCATACATGTCGCCCTGACTGTCTACAGCCATCATGTGCCAATCACTACTAGAGAAAGAACAGAGCACCCACCTGAGATTCATTGTTTCAGTACATTTTGGAGTTTTTTCATATTTGTTTTTTAGTTTTTAAGACTGAATAACCTTTTAATGCCTGTTACAAATTGTAATGTTTAAGGGTTTTCTTCTATGATGGGACATTTATCACCTATCTACTGGATAGGTGATAAATATCTGATTGCTAAAACTCCCAAAGTCACCAAAATAAGGGTCAAAGTCCACAAGCACTGCTTAAATGGAGCAGTGGTTGGAGGTGTGCAATCCTGCATGTTCCAAAAGTCTATGGGACTGACAAAGTTAGTCTTGTACAGCACTCAGCTATTTTTCACAGTACCATAGACTTTAAACAGAGCAGAAGGGCGCATGTTCGACTGCTATGCCATTCAAGCCATGTGAAGAACGGGGGACTTAAGGCCGCTGTTTTAGTGATCGTCAATGATCAGAGATGTATTATCCATCATATGGGTATGTGATAAATGTCTGTAATGGGAAAACCCCTTTAAGCCCAGCAGCTCACTGCACACAGATTTATGTGCAGTGCAGAGCAAGGAGGTGGCCTATAAGGGTGGTTTCACACATGACTTTTTTTTTTTTACTGTCACTGCACTTTTTGAGCTAAAGCCAGAATTAGATCTAGAACAAAGAAGACTAACTTCCCATTTCTTCTTACTTCCTGTTTCCCATTCCCTTCTTTCTCCTTCTCCAATTCCCTTCTTTAGTTCTATTTCTCCTCCATTCTATTTCCCATTCCCTTCTTTCTTTCTTTTTCCCATCCCTTCCTGCTGGATCCACTTTTGGTGTTGGTTAAAAAAAAAAACAGCAGTGGCAGTTTTCCAAAAACAGCCTTGTGTAAAACCACAGTTTCACAAAGAGAGTTTCTGCTTCCTCATGCAAAAAGGAGAAAGAACTAGTTTAGGCCTCTTATATGCACATTATACTCTTAGGCCTTACATAGGAAATTTGGTCTGCATTAGGGCGCATCTCCACGGCAAAGGACAAATACCGGCTGGTTTAGTGCCCGTCCACACGGACAGAACAGCCCGCCCCTCTCCCATTGAGCAGCACAGATTCCGTCCAAAAACCGGACGGAAGATTGTGCTTGCTCAATGTTTTGCCGCCGGACCGCGGGCGGCAACACCGCCGAACGGAACACCCGTGTAGGGTGGACTGCTGCATGGGTTTTCCATAGAGCACAATGGTGCTCATTTTCGGCCGGTTTTTCAGGCGGTCTGAAAAACCGCAAACCGTCTGAAAAAATGGCCGAAAACCCTTGCTGTGGGGACATGCCCTTAGGCACTAAGCTGCAGCTTTCAGAGACACTTTATTGCATACTGTATTTTTTCCTAGAGTCAATAAAAGAGCTTGTCTGAGGAACATACTCCATACTCAAAATCTATGACAGTATCCATACAAAATGTTGAGTGGTGTCAACACCATTGAATAACAAGCGCTTTATATTTTTTAGACAGAGAAAGAAGCCAACACACAAGTGTAAATGAGACCTTAGACATCAAGGACCAAACTATATCAGGATAAATTTACAAGTGGAGTAATTTCGTGTTTTTTTAAAATCCACTCCAAAAATGAACACTGTGTATTTGTATAGGTGCATGCAGAATTTCGTCCCAGATTTCAATGCTATGTAAAATTTTGTATCAAAATCCATAACACAGATCCAGAAAAATATCTTACATTTGCAACAGTATTTCCAGTTGAGCCTTTTGTTGTGCAGATTTTGTGGTGTATGTTCACTTCAAATGTGAATACTTCTAGGTTGGATCCAGACACAGAGTTGTAAACATTTTTTTGCTTTCCAAGGCTTGGTGTTGGGTGGCACATATTTTACATCAGAAGCTGTAAGCCAAAAACAGGAATGGGTCCAAAACAAAGAAGGCGTGCCAAGCCCCTTTTCCATCTACTCTCAACATCATGTGTGGTTTTCATTTCTGTTTTTTGGCTTACAAATAGTGATGCAATAAACACAGTGTGAACTCGGTCTTAAGGATATTACTTCATGTTGGCGTTTTTGGTGGCATTTACAAAGTTTGTGACTTCTTTTTTCACAACACAGCATGCTCTAGGTAAAGTATTCATTCTGGTCTTTTCCCATAGACTGTTTCACAAGCAAAATGGGTGTGAAGCAGGCCTAGGGTTCTATATATCCACACTTTTTGGAGAAATGGAGCAACGTCTATGGCTAAAAATCCGTTCCATTTTCTCTATTATTTCTCTTCAGAATACACATGCATTTGGAGCCCCAATCAGATGAATGGGATGGTTAAAGATAGTTCTCTCACAAATCTGCCGCGTGTGAGCATGCCCTTAGAACTTAGCACCAACACTTAGAGTATCTCTTTAGTTATGCTTTGTGATAAAGGCTTACATATACTGGTGCACTGTGTGGCAGTAGTTTTCCATTTTCAGCATGAATTCTTGATAAATTTGGTGCAGGCTTAAAAGAAATCCGGTCTGACCACTTTTACAAAAGAAATCTGGTGTCCCCGATACAGTATAATGAAATTCCTATTAGAGGCATTATCAGTGGTGTACTATTTCACTTGTGTAATTTTACTTCTACAAACTGCCAATGTGGTGAAGTGGGGGCTTCAGACAAAGAGGTTTATGTAGGTCAATAGCACATACACTGCTTGTGAGTACACCTCTGAATCACTATGCAATGATAAAAAGTAACAACGAGTCTTTGCAGCATAATAAAAAGAGGTCATAACAATGTTGTTGTTTTAAGTGACAGATTATTAAAGTGCTAGAAGCTGGGAGGTGGTGGATCCAGCCCTGTTCAGAATGCATTATTACGCTGTTTCCCCAAAAATAAGACACCCCCGAAATTAGGACATAGTGCATTTTTTTATGCAATTCAGATAGTTTCGGCTGATTATGCTGATGTTGTGAATAAAATCATAGACAGTATATTAATAAAATGTTGATGTTTTATTCAACTCAATAAATGTGAATGTTATTTTACAGATAGAAAAATAAGACAATAAGAAGTCTTAGCTCGTCTTTAAGAGCAAAAATTAATATTAGACACGGTCTTATTTTCGGGGAAACACGGTAAGTAACTTTTCCAGCAGGAGCAGAGGTTACGTGTGATGTAGTCCACACTACTGCTCACTCACGCCACTTTGTTTGCTATAGTTTACTATGTCAACAACGATCTTTACTGGCACATTCCTATGGCAAGTACAATCATATGAGGAATTACCAGCAGTAGAGCAGAGAATCACGCTGCATATCGCAATCACTTTTGCAATGATCTTTCCCCTTGCTAATGCAGATTCCTAACTCCCGATCTTACTAGTCTGTTCTCTACACACTCAAATCTCAGTGCATTGAAGACTCCAGAAAAAAAGAGCACAGTTGTGTCCGACTTACCTAGCGAAGGATCTCATGAACTTCTACCGAGAACTTCTTTTCTCTGAAGTACAGGTTTTCCAATTGTCTCCATTGAAAGATCTAGACAAGAGCACAGCTGGGATCAGTCATTTCATGTCTCCAACACTACCAGCAATTCAGATCAATTACACCAAAAATCTAGCAAAGCATATCTCCAAAGACTCTTCAGCAGTAACATACAGACCAGTGGAAGCCATTCAAATGCAGCAAAGGAAGCACAATTGTTATCTAGTAAGGGTTCTACTTTATGTTGTCATTATACAGCTACATAAGTTATTGATATTCCGTAACCAAAAAAAAAGAGAACTGTAAGCTAGAACAGAGCAAAGGAAAGAAACAAAAAAATAGAAAAGGCTATTAGGAAGGCACACGTCAAAAGCGTTGCCATGTCTGCAAATGAAAAGAGCAGCTTCATCACTTTACCACAAGTATGGTGGAAATGGCAAGAGAATTCAAAAATTCCCCTGCCATCCCCTATATGCGAACAAGAAACCAATTCCTGCAACCCACTTAAATAAATGTGTAATAGAATCTCTCAACTGAACAAGCACTATATGAATAGAAAGCAGCTATCTAAAAAACCATACCCAGCAGAGGACGCAAGATAAAAAGGGACAAAGAGGGCTGACCTATAATTCAAAGGCAAAGGCAACAATGAAATCAAAAAAGAAATAACAATAGATGAGCTTGTAAAAGCCATTCCCAGTATCACACTCAGTGGAAGCTAGTTTTCTACTTAGAAACAATTCACTGACTATAAGGGAAAATATAGAAGAAGTAGGAAAGAGTATCTAGATGAAAAGAAAAGAAGAGGAAAAGTGTAAGGCAGGACAATACCTCCAAATAAACTTGCGGTCCTCAGCTAGTTGGGAAACAATAAACAAAAACTACCACAATCAATAGGCATATAATAAATAAATTAATTACCATAACAAAACACAAATGTAAGAGAAAGCATGAATAGGAAAGAAAAAAGTTTAGTTAAAAAGTTTATTCCAACAGATAGTATAAGACTAATGTGGAGATACGCAAACTCCAAAAAAAAGTTTGAAGGAAAATGCAAAATAAAAAACAATAGATAAAAAGGTTTAAGGCAAGAATCCTATCACAGCAACTGGATATCATCGTGAAAATCTTAAAATTATAAATCACAATGAAATAAAAATCCAAAAAACTTGTACCAACAGCAATGTGATAGGATACTGCAAAATGTAAGAACAAAAAATAGTACTGTACGTCTAATATCGTTCAATTAAGAGAAGTGGTTGATTAAATGATTACCCAATAGATGCTTATCAATAGTACAGGGAACTGTAAAAAAGTACAAAAATACAGTGTGTAATGATGATATGAATTCTATATGGAATAAATTATAACACACAAGTAACAGGTCTGTTTACAAAAGGTAGGTCGGTGTAGTGATATGGTGGTGGCAAAGTAAAAAGAGCAAGGGTTAGATTATTTTTTTTTTGAAATTATTTTAAAAAGGAAAAAACAAGAAAGAAAAGTTTTCCTTTTTCAAAATAAACATAAACACCAATTAGAAAAAATGTAAAAAATATATAAAATACAATAAAACCCAATACATTAGCTGCCTTAGCAAAGTATCAAAAACTTAAAATCAGCAGATGAAATACTAATCGGTTTAGTTGCTGTAAAATCGATTATGTATATACAAATCGGTACTACAATTTACTGATAATTGATAAATATATAGCCAAATAGTCAAAAAATAGAAAACATTTTTAACATTAAAAGGTCAATATAGTTACACAAGATTATTATAAAATGAGGTCCGGCCATATTCACCGCATATTATATCGAAAGCAAACGTAACTAGCGCTCTAATACTGAGACGGAAAAATGAATGCCCCAATAAATTACTAACGTTAATTCCTTAAAGTATTCTAACACAGTATCTACCTTCCAACCGCTCGATAACCAAATAAACGTATTGATATATGTTACTAAAGACGAATAAACAACAGCAAACATTAAGGACAAGAAAAAAATGAAAGTATAAGTAGAATGCATGTCTTTATGAGATAAAAACGCGCCACAGAAGCGGAGTACCTGAACTAGACACCAAACCAACGTGAATACTTGAATTCAAAAAACAGGAAAATGGTAATAAGATTAACGTCGCAATTCAGTCGCAAACTTCTCGAAGATATTTATCAAGGCGAATGATCATAATTTTTTGTTCGTGTGGCTGTAGGGTTAGATAAATCTTATGTGGTAGTAAGTTTTTTTTTAAAAATAAAAAAAATAAAAAAAAAAAAAAACTAAAAAAAACACAAAATAATAAAAATAAAAACACCCAAAAAAAAAAAAAAAAAAACACAGAATTGAACATTCCTTAAAGCACTAGGTAAATCAACACGGTAATTAGTTTTTGAAAGGGACAGTAAATTACGCCCCGCAAAATTACGAAAAAAAAAACCGGTGGACGGGGAAAAAACCAAAAAAGGAAGAAGAAGCGGGGAAGGACGGCATACTCTTCTGACTATAGCACTATGATTCCTCAAGAGGGAATCGTATAGACGCTGGTATAAATTAAATAAGTACCTAAATAAATATACTCCCCGCCTGTGAGGATGTCGAAAATCAGATAGCAAGAACGAAAAGAGAAAGAAAAGATTAGTATAATATCAATAGTATCTCTAAAATAGAGAACATGTTAGTGAATATAATAATAATACGTTTCAACTGAAACAATGTTTGGCACGTATTATTCACCGACTCGGAAAATTTTAAAAGCAAAGAAACTATCCGACAATAACTCAGAGTATAATGAATGTGACTGTTAATTAGTGCCTGTATGTTTTGCACGCAATTAATATATAAAACGGTGTTCATATGACTTTTCATGGTTTAATCTGCAGGGTGTTACAGGCGTTTTTGGTTGGATTAGTCAATCCCTGGTTTGTGAATGTAATAATGCTTCCTAAAGAAATGGGTTGGGACTCAGGGATAGTGTACATAAAATTAAATAAAATGTATGTAAAAGAAATAAATGGGCACTAATAAAAACTCACATTTTAAATATATACGATATACATAAGAATATATTTACGGAAAATAGCTACATTCAAAAATTTGTCAATTCTATTATTTATAAAAAAATAAAAAATAACAAATATAAATACTTCCATATTTTACTTTACTAGACTAAATTCATCTATTCATACAAAAATAATGATAATCATAGTGAATATTAATCATAATTTATGGGTTATAACTGTTATATGTTTGAATCCTATGGCTTTATGTTTTTCAATACTACTGGGTTTTTTTTGTAGAGTTGTTGACTCTTTTTAGACTACTTTTATTTAGGTAATCTTAATTTTGTGTATAATGGAATCTAAGAATACAATCAGACAAACTTGGAAAAATAAAATAACCTAAAAAAAAAAAAAAAAAAAGCGAAAAGCCATCAAAAACATTTCAATGATTAAAACTTAGTTACTACTACCATTAACACAATTAGTAAATAATTTAATCTCAGAATGCGAATAACTGAAAAACATGAGATGTTACTATAAGGGAAGTTTGTCGTGATTATTTAAAAATATTTGTTGAAATTGATGTTATGGTTCATAATCATAATTATTAAGTTATAAAGTTTTAAAATATATGTGAGAATTTAGGATTTTATGTAATTTTATTAAGTATAAATTGTTTTTAATATCATTAGATTTAAGTATAAAAATAAGATTCAGAACAACACTTCATTGCTGAAACTGAAAGAATGAAATAATAATTATATGTCTTATTCTATTAAAATTTTAAGTAACACATTTGCTTGATGACTACTATACAGTATGAGTATTTTTGTTTTACTCTGGTTTTATTATTATGTATTTTGTAATCAAAGTTCGTATTTTTCCATGGTTAATTCGGTTTTTAAAGTTTGTCATTGTTTTATGTTTGTAGGACAAAGGATGTATAGAAAACTCTGGTATGAAAAAATATATAAGTTATTGGTATTAGAATGAATTTTTTATACTCTGCCTTGTTCTCCTGTTGTGTTTAGTCAAACCAAAGATATAATGGAAATAAAAAATAATGAGTTATATAAATAGTGACCAAATAGTCAATATTTGGCAATAGTTATAGTAAATTGCTATTTTTTTTTTTTGTGTGATTATTGTTATCTTTTTTTTATTATATTTGTAGATTGGTTAATATTATCTAGTGTATAATGGATAATTTTGCATATAGTTCATCTTATTTATTTTCTAAATATTATATGTTAGATCTTTATTGTATATTGTTTTATCGTTTTGCAGTGCAATATTATATTTGTGTCGAACCTAAATTATATTGTTTTATAGTTAAGTATATATTTCCAGCAATTGTTACTTAGTGAAAGATTCTTTTTGAACGTTTTATATAGTTCATTACTGAATTGTTTTATAAGGATAAACAGCTCCTTACTAGCATTCTACACACTTCATTCGCTGTAATAGTTTTTTTTTTTTCAATGTTGCCTTTAAATAATATTATCTACTATTGGGAAACCAATTTTTTTTTTTTTTTGGAAAGGTATTCTTTATTTTTGTTTTTTTCGGGTACTTCTTAGACTGATTTTTTAGTCGTCGTATTTTTTAATGAATATCTTATATTTTTTATTCCGTATAGTTTTGTTCTCCCCTTTTTTTATTATATTAAGTTCACTTTAGATTTTCTTTTGTGAGTCGTTTGTTCTCATTGCTTGTTTATTTTTACATTTCCAAGTTGATTGTGTCTATTATTTTTTTGGGTGTCAGTATATTAAATATATGATCTTGGATGTTATTGTGGTGCATTGATTTGTTTGTTTGGTTGAGATTGTTATTGTGTTTTTGTAGACTAATTATTTTTGTTTTTTATTGATGATTTATTAATTGTTATAATTCTGTATTTGATGTCACTATTCTTTTAGTTTTTTTGTTTTTTTTTTATTTTATACATGATTTTTTGTCCTTATATTGGTTCGTTTATTTAATCTTTTATTTTTTGTTTTACCGCAATTGATTTTTTTTTATTTAATATTTTGATCTTAGCTTTATTTTTTTTCTTTAATATTTGAAGTGTTTGTCTTTCGTTTTTCACTATATAAATATATAGTTTTTTAGCTATTCTATTTATTCTGTGTTTTTTTTTTAATTTCCATATAACATTATTTGGATTCATTATAACGTTTTTTCATTACGTCTGATTGCTAGTCAGACACTCGCACTCTGATTTTACCTTAATTCTCAGAGTAAAATCAATTATCAAAGGGTGCCAAATATAAGGCAAATATTATCACGTAAAAAAATTCCTCTGTCACAGCTTTGGCTTAATTATTTTTATTTATAATAATTCATTTTTTTTCGAGTGCAAATATTCTTTCTTTTGAGCTCTCCAATAAATATAGTATGCAATTTAGGATGATTCTTTTAATCTGTTATATATGTTTGTTATTGTATATAATGACCACTCTTATGTTTATTTTTGTGTTACATAATTTTTTTATCATAAACATTGACCACCCTGTGTCAGTACAATAAGTTCTTCGTTTACTATATGTATTTATATTCTCCTTTGCTTGGTTAATTAGTTCTTTGAGTTCTGAACTGCTTATTAGTATTATTTTGGACTATAAGTATTTGTATGGATATTTATATGTGTCAGTCAATATAATTGGCTTTTCTTAGTTATCGTGTTGTGATTTAGTTTAGTGGGTAAGGATTTAGTATATTTGGTTTTGTGTTTCTTCTGGTTTCAATGAATTTTGTTTAATCTAATAGTGTTTATTTTTGTTTATGTGGTTATTATCTTTACTTAGTTAGTATTACATACTATGAAAAAACACAATATATAATACTTATAATTAACTATCATTTAGAATTATCTATAATGTTGTTATAATATTTTATCCTATGAAGTAATAATCTAAATCTCAGGGAGCTAAGTGATGCTAAGAACAATCAATCGATGGAGAATTTTGGACTACTAGAAATGCTAAATAGCACTACTTATAAATCTAAATTAATATCAACCTATCTGAATAATACATAATATTAGAAAAAAAAACGATTTAAATCAAAATATTTTCATACATAAAGAGCACCACCAAAAAAAAAAAAATAATTATTTTTATTTTTTTTAACAAACAATAGACTCCAGTAGTAAAAAACCAACCAAAAAAATAAGTATATATTTCAGAAAAAGCATATTTATAAATAGTAAAAAGGAAGATTTGATTATAGTGATTTATAAAATTTATGTGATAAAATTGTATTTAGGACTATAAGTATTATATGAAATAAGATAAGAACAAAACATCAACAAATAAATAATATAAATGAGGTACCAATGTTTAATAAAACGTTCGATATAACTAAATAAAAAACACTAAAGGTTATTATTTTTTTTTTGTAAACTTTATTTTGATACTTTTTTATTCCTATCAACTAGAGAAAAATGAAAACAAAATTAGAAAAAAGGATGTACATAAAAGTATACTAATAAAATATTATAAGTGGAAATAGAACAAAACATAAGGAACTAGGAGGAAAAAAAAAAACCAAAAAAAAAAAAGAAAAAGAAAAAAAAAACAAAAAAAAAAAAACAGGAAGAAAAAATAAGTAAAAAAAAATACCATAATAAAACACACCTTGGTCAACCACCGCTGCAGCCACGAAGTAAAGCTACAACACTGAATACCCAAACTATCATAAAAAATCTTCCAAGATAAAAATATATTAAAATTTCGATAACAAGAGAAGAAAAAAATAGAGACCATCCAAAATATAATCATCATCAATGAAAGTCGAAATGGAGTCCAACCTCTTAAATGTGTCAGGACTAGTGATACTAGAAAAAGATGAAGAGAAGAGGTTCCCTGGAAATCATAAACAAGTGTAAAAAAAAAAAATAATAAAATAGGCTAGATAAATATTAAATATATTTATTATTATTTGATAAATAAAACTTAATATATGAATGGGAATGGGCAGGGTGGGTTTTGATAGATACATATAATAGGAGTACGGAGAATAGAATACGGTAATTGAGAATCCAATTAACATAAACATTGATGGGCAATTAATTTGATATGTGAGATAAGTAATTTGGTAATATGATTTGTTATGAGTGTGTTATTAATTTACCTAAAGAAGTATAAAATGTAAACACTACACAAATTGAGACTCATATAAATGCAAGGAACATACTAACTAATCCTAGAGTACATAAGGAAAACCATATTCACCAATTGAATAATGCCACTAACTGTACAAGTAATGCTTGCATTTACATCACATTTGGATCAAAAAAATCATAATAAAACAAAAAGCACTTAATAAGTCAAACAAAATAAGACTAGAGATGACACCTCGATCTAAACAGATAATCAGAATATAAAAGAAGTAAATAAAATGAGAGTGGACAGAGAAGAAGAACTTTCTTTCTCTATAACTAACAACACTGGAGACTTCTAATGAATTCTTGTTTCCCTCCATTACACAGCTGGACATCTCCATTGTGAGACAACAACTGCTGAGTTGCCTTGAGGAGAAATCAGCCTGCCTTAGAGGCTCCTACGAGCATGCTGTTGTGCGTGGCTAACAGTTGGTCGGGGCTTTATTCACAAAGTGATCTGTACATTCATTCTTGTCACTGATACAATCTCATGGAGGGGAAATAGACCATTACAATTCCAAGAATATTACACCTCTTTAATCTTTTTACAACATTACATTGGATACTCAGGTCTTGGCCTCACGCGCTCCTCTATGTCCAGTAGCAAACTTCCAAGAAAGATAAAGGGAGGCGCGTAAAAAAAACTGGGACTTTCTGAGTCCAGGAAGATTGGTGTTAGGCCCATTACAAACAGAAAAAAGACTGGGCTGATAAGCCTGAGGTCCAGAGAACAAATAACATCTTTGTTTTTAGAAATCATTCTCTGACTTGTTACCACCAGTGCTCAGACATTTCTAGTGGCTCAGCTTATCCTCCATATGTACCAAAACCTCCATATGTTAATATCACCAGATTTCAGAATACTGGGAAGGATCTGATTACTTGCAGTCCCTACAAGCTAAATAGATCTTTGTGTATCCAAATTGACCATTGAAAACTATACTCCAAGAATTATTTTGATCTTAACTTTGATGAATGGAGAACTAATGAGTCTATTGATCATGTGGGGGTTTAAAAGGTGTTTTGTCAGAAGTCATGAGAGCACATCTCTCCTAACAGGACTGATAATTTCCCCTATTGAGGCTTGAAAAAAGGGGCATTGTGTTTCTTTGTTTTAAAAAACAAGTATCTCCTCTGTGATGTCACTGCACCACCTCCCATGCACGCTCCTGATACTCAGTCTCTGTAGTTGAGCAAACATTGTTTTGCTAATCCACAGAGGAGAAAATGTAAAACAAAAACTAGATGAGTGCACAGAAGCTATATGTGTTTTATTTGCTCAGGTGAGGGAGATAAAGCTCAACAGGGCGAGACCTTCTTTCTTTCCTTCATGAACGAAATGGTGCAGGAGGTGAGGGGGGTCTGAGCTGGAGAAGCGGTCGGACAAGTTTACGTCAAGATAATTACATTAAACCAGTGGATTCTTTTACAATAGTAACAGAGATCTTTTCTCCACAGTCCTTTCAAAGCTCATTCATTGATCCCTGCCATACAGTAAGAGATGCAAACAAACGCAAGCACCAGAAAGAATCAGCTCAACTGGTAGTGTTTATGTAAACGGTCAGGAAACTAAGGGCAATCTTAGTCAGGCTGTAAAGATATCACTGTCTTCACTTTTTTTTAATGTAATATATTAGAGAAGTGATTAAATACCCCATTTTGGAGGTTCACAAGGTGTCAAATATTTCAGTGCGTGGAAAAAACCCTTTAAGGCAATATCCTAAAGACTGCAAGGTGGCTTTATAGATCCTGACTAATGTTTGGGCAGTCTAAGGATAGCTTATGTTTTATGTTAAATTTGAAGACAT
The DNA here is from genome assembly GCA_025379985.1 of Phyllomedusa bahiana. Taxonomy (NCBI): domain Eukaryota; kingdom Metazoa; phylum Chordata; class Amphibia; order Anura; family Hylidae; genus Phyllomedusa; species Phyllomedusa bahiana. The sequence goes on from JAODAL010000057.1 coordinate 289,776, forward strand.
CTTTCTACATTGGTAATTAACTTATTCATTCATCTGTATAGGTGGTTTAATTGTCATCTCATTTTTTTTAACAAAATTTTGGTTGTCGCTGAAATAGGTTTTAATGTGTTAATTCCCTTCAAGCTATCTTTTAGGGAACAGGTATGAGTACTGTGATTCTAGCACGTGTTATGGACCTATACAACTGTTCTACCACTCAAGTTTTTCTGAGAACATTGACAGCACTATTTTAATTTTCAGTGACACCAAAGATATTCACTATCCCAGTTACTCCATACCTTAACTATTGAACACACAACAATACCTATCTACAACAATCCATCTATCCTGTGCATAACTGTGGGACCTCACAGGTGCAACATATTACTATTTGCTGAGAATTTGCTACTATATGTTCCATCTACCATACTCTCTATTCCATTTGTCATATCACCTGAATTCAAAGAATTCAGAGCAGCTAGCAATATAGAGGCCATCACTCATAAATCTTCAAGGGGTTTTACCACAAAGTAAAATTGAAGTGGGAAGCTTGGAAAATTAATAATAAACATTTCCACCATAATCATTATTAAAAATTCGATCCCATTTTTGTTTCATCTGCTCTAGTGTGTACAGTTCGTCTACAGGGGATATGATCAGTGACGAGAGTTCCTCAGTTCTGGCCGCACATGTATCTCTCCTTTCAGGCAGCTACGGTCAGTCTATTCCCGGTCTAGTAATCACACACACTCACTACTGAGTGAGTGTTCAATCCTAGGTGCTGTCATTCTACTCCTGTCCTCTGTACTTCTAAGAAATTAGTCAAAAAGTGCAAGTAAATATAAAGAAAAAAAAAATGAATCAGTTATGTGAATTGAGAAAAAAATCCAAGTTTGGTTCCTGCAGGGACTTGATTGTAGGACCCCTAAGGCAGAAGTGCTAACCACACAGCTACATTGTAGCTACTCACAGCTCTTTACATAAACAGACCTTTGTTTCACTAGAATGAGCACACTGTGGGGAAATACATGGTAATGTCAAGCAAATGTCAAACAAATCATACACGCCCCCTTTTGAACACACTGAAAGCTTAAAGGGGTTTTGCACACAATGTAATGTTGACGTGGGTCCTCCAAAATGGGTATATAATCACTTTTCTAAATATATGGGATTACAAAAAGTGAAGCCTGTGAAAGCTACAGCATTGCTCAGTCCTCCTTAGTTTCCTGAAAGTTTACACTAGACATGACCAGGACACTGACAGGAGCTGATGTGGACATGCTTGCCTGTTTGCACTTCTTATTTAATGACAGGGAACATCAAGGAGCTTGCAAGGGGCTGTGGAGAAAGTGCAGTGTATGAGTCTGTCTGCTGTATAGAGAATCCACTGTTGTAATGTTATTATTTGAGTAAACTTTTGAGACGCTCCCTGCTTCCTCGCTCTCTGCTCACCCCCCTCCCTCTCACCACTGCAGGGTTCATGACTCAGCATGATTTGTTTATATTCTCCCCTGAGCTGATAAGAGGTAAGGAATTCACTTCATGGCAAAACCCCTTAAAGCAGGACAAACCATGCAAGTGCCTTCATGGTAAGACCCCTTTAACTCCTAAATATCATGCTCCCACATAATAGGATGTTAGGCGTCAAAATACTCCTTCCATTGAAATGCCACTGCTCTTATATGTTTAGAAATTAACCTAATGCCCAATGAAACATTGATACACCACTAATTTTCCTCCTTTACAACCCTCCATTAAAAAAGCCCTTTTCTATCATGGATTGGTAGGATAGTAGCTCTCAGAATGTACTAACTCCCTTCAGAACTATGCTTTTTTCAAACACTACCAAACTCCATCCCAAAAATCTTTCTTTCACTAAGGTAATACTAAATCCATGACCACTTGTTTTATTTGGAAAGACCAAGGGTACGTCCACATGGCACAGACAAAATATTCTGTCTTAAGAATCTGGCCAGTATTTTATCGTCTTTTGAATGGTTTTGTGGGACAATTCTGTCCATAGTTTGCAGATTCACGTGTCCCCCTCAACCATTGGAATGCACATCTTCCATCTGAAAACCGGGTGGGAGATTGCACATGTTCCAAGTTGTTCGGAACGCTGGCGGTGAAAAAAACATCCAGATTAAAATCCGCTCAGTGTAGACTAATGAACGGATTTTCTATCTAAGTCTATGTGCAGGGGCATAGCTATAGGGGGTGTGATCACTACCGGGCCCTGGAGCTTTAGGGGCCCCAAACGCCCCTTTACCGCATAAGGAGATACCAGTTTTATAAATCGCAAATGGTAGGTGGGGGCCTTTTTATGGATTTTGCACCCGGCCCCGGAGCTTTAAGTTATGTCTCTGTCTATGTGGGTGGTTGACAGTCAGTTTTCAGACAGAAAATCTGTCTGAAAACCTTGCCAGGTAGACGTACCCAAACAGCTCAGAATCAGCTACAGTATTCTGGTATGACAAATTCTATGAAGGAATAGGTATCTCTGACTTCTATACATTTCATAATGTCATTAGTGGTTCATGCATTCTTGATCCTTTTCAAAATCATAAGATTAAACAGTGTGCAACTCTAATAAAATATTATCTCTCCTATCCACCTATCTGCCAAATTAGTGAAAACCCATTCCCATCAACCATTACCCTTCACAGTCCCAATTAAGTTTAAGATCTGGACACCATTATAAAACTGCTCCGTTGATGGCTGCTCTACTTCAGGCCAGGATTCCTTATTCGGATTAGGGTCCAACACTATGAGATGTTATGGATTGATATGGCTGTGCCCTCTTTATTATCTTTCTCTTTGAACTGGTTCCTATATGTTCACCTTAAACACCTACTTTTAACATAGACCCCCTTCTCTGCAGTATTACACTTCCTAACTCAATTTGAATGGACTTGTCTCCTATACAGTTTCCTAAATCTAGGCACTGCTAAGGAATACAGAATATAACTTGGTCCAGCTCCCAGTTCCTCAATTTCTCCCTAAACAGAAATCTGAGCTCACCAGAACTTTTTCTCCTAAGATAACAATATTTGTCTAAGTCATATCTTGGAGATGCCAAGTAAGAAATTATAAAAGTTTGTCCAACTAGTACTGGACTCCTACAGCACTTCATGAAATGTTTGGTAATACTCCAGATTCTTGTTCGCACCAATATAGGTACACATAGGCATATCAGGTGGAATTGTCCTCTTTTGCACCAGTTTTGGAAAAGGCTATCTCTTCTCTACCTGATGATGTTTGTGAAGTATCACTCACACCACCACCTGCAATAGCTCTGCTCTTACTTCTACCTGTAGATATCCCTACTGTAAAAAAAGATTTGCTTTGTCATTTTATGGGAGCCATTATAACCATGATCCATAGTTATAGGAAATGACACTCGATTCCTTCCGTCATGGCATAATGTGTATGGAAGAGCTCATAGCAATAGGCAACAACTATTATTGCTATTATTCCTCTATTAAAATAGTTTTTTTTTATATGAGTTTTATTATGTTCCTCACCAACCATGCAATTTTGAGTTTTATATAGTCTTATTTATGATGATAATAATAATCTTTATTTATATAGCGCCAACATATTCCGCAGCACTTTACAATTTAGAGGGTGTACATACAGACATTACACATTAAAAGAACTTACAAATGAGACACGAGGTGTGAGGGCCCTGCTATAGAGAGCTTACAATCTATTAGGATGTATGGGTGAGACAAAGGGTTTAGAAGCGCTCAGTTTACAAATGGTCCAGCCATCTTCTAATCTTCCCCCTCTGCCCCCTCTCTGTTTCCGATTACTTGCTCCCCCAACCCTTTTTTACATGAATATAGTATACTTTCAGGATCTCCATAAGATATTTTATTACCATGTCTAAAATTTCCATAAAATGAACATGCTTGATATTCGCCTTTAAAATCCTCTCTTTGTTAACAATTGATGTTATGTCATCTCATGTACCCTGGTATCATTGACAAATTGTTTCTCTGTAATTTTGTGGTTTGTTCCTGTTTTAAAATGTTAATAGAAAGCTATTAACCTCAAAAAGAATAATTCCATTTAGTCAATACACCTCTGCCCTGTGAGATTGGCGGATCTACTTAGAAACAGGGCTGGGATGTTCTCGGTTTCACCCCCAGCCTGTTAGGATGAGACTGGTGTTCAGTAAACAAACTGCTTACTGTATTACATTGTAATTGTAAGAAAGCATGACAAAGGCAGGATGACAAGTGCGGATCTGGAAGAGATTCAGATTCTTGCAACTTGAAGGCAAGCAGAACGTTAACTGGCTGTTTTCAAACTGCCACAAAAGTCTCCAGCCGGCCTGAAAATCGACTTTCTATTTTTAAGTATTTGCACACTGGATGTATTTTGTAGAGTAAAACTTAAAAGTTAATCTCACCTCCTTAACTATAGTCATAGTAATGCAGTAAATATAACGCTAAAAGTCATAGTAATACAGTAAATATAACCATAAAAGTCATAGTAATGCAGTAAATATAATGATAATTATCTACTGTTGGGGCAGATCATCTCATCATTTCGTATCAGAAACATTTATAGGGGTAGTCTAACCATGCTATTTTACAGAGCCACAGCAAGCTTCAGGCTCACACTTCCTGATTAGTCTGAGGAAGGGAGAGTCTGCAGCAGTGATTGGCATAAGAGCTCTGCTGTTCCTAGCTTATCCTGTTATAAGGAAAATTAGTGCTGGAGTTTGTAAAAATCAGGAACGGGCTCAGAGCTTAAAAGGTTTAAATTTTAAAGGAAAACAATAGGAATGATACACCTCCGGCCCGTTTTTTGCAGCCTTTTGGCATATTTTAAATTTTATTTTTTTGCGCCCTAAATGAGCCAGATGCCGCCAAAATTACAGAACCATAGTTCTCAAAGAGAACTATGGATTACGCCCCCTTTCCCCCGGGCGTACAATATATCGTTTGTATGCGGGGGGAGTAAGGACTTTTACTTATTTCCCCCGGAGAAAGCGTCTAGGGTCTGGCGGGCTGCCACCCCCCCCGTTTTGGGTTACACCCGATCACCCCGCGCCCAAAACCCGGGCGTAATTGCAGGGCGATGTATCCCCACAATTACCCCGTGTAAATAACCTTAATGAAGAGAGGTGGGCAAAACTAGGGAAGTGGTGTAAAAGCAAAAGAGAAGTTCTTTTCAACTTAAGAGAGAAAAATCAAAACAGCAATTATTTGGAAATAGTTTTATTAATTTAATTACTGTTCAAAGTAATCAATGAAACAAGACTACCCCTTTAAGGAGAGCATGCCATTGCTGTTGTAAGAAACTCTTCATGCAAGGATCATGGCTTCAGAAGCCAAAGCTATAGCACTGTGCCATATCTGTTACATGGTGGATAAAAAATTGCAACTGCTGATCTGGACTCTTTGAATTAGGGCCCATTTACGTCAGATTTCTAATCCCGGTTTGTGATATCCATCAGGATAAATGTTTTACAGTATCTAGAAGGATACAGCGTGGATGTTCTACCACTTTATGTTCTTCAATGTACAAAACAACGTATATTGTTTTGACAAAGGACAAACTATGTGTGCCCTATAGATCTTTGTGGCAAAGTTATGACCATCAAGATACATTTTTCCCCAACGAATGCCACAAAACTCCAGAAACGTATATGATATGTATTTAAGGATTATTAGGTATTAATGTTTAAGTCTACTCATCTAACTATAGCTAAAGGAAATACTAACGTTTAAAGTCATAGTAAATAAGTATTAATTGAACTCAAGTAATATAAACTAGAAATATTTTCAACTGTTGGGATCATTCATAATTGTAGAAACATTATATTGGAGTTACATGTATTTTAAGCACACACAATCAACTAAAATGCCATTATTAATCTCACGTTTAGCATAATTTGTGAATTCCATTATCTTTATAGGAAGAACATATCGAATTAATCAGTAACACTAAGACTATAGTTTAAATATCAATTCAGATAGGAACTGATATCAGCTGGCGGGAGTAGGCTAAAATATTAATCGCAACATGAGAGATGCCCAAAGTATTACTAAATATATTAAAAAAACTAATTCGCCCCCGGGGAAACAATTGGATCAAATTTTGCGGGGAGAAACTAATTTCTTATGGCGAGATAATTTAAATTTTGGGGGTTTTTTAAAATAAAATAAGGGACTTAATTTCCCCCCGGAATTTTTTAAAACGATAAAAGGGGAAAAATTAAAAAGGGGGTATAATAGGGGCGGGGAAAAAGCAAAGAAAAATTAAAAGGGGGGAAAAAAAAAATTTTTTTGGAAAAGTTTTTTTAATTTAACTTTTGAAAGAAAAGAAAAAAAAATATTTGGGGGAGAAGGGAAAAAAATTTAAAATTTTGGGGGAAAAAAAAAGTGAAATTGAAAGGGGGAAAAAAAAAAAATCTTTTGGGAAAAAGGGCCCCAAAGAAAAATCCTTTTGGGAATTAAAATAAAACTATAAATGGGTTTTAAAAATTTAATTAATTAAAAATTTTTTTAAAAAAACAAAAATGGGGGAAAGGGGGAAATTTTTAAAATTTTTTAACAATGCCAAAAAAAAATGGGCCCGGGAAACGTGATATGAATAGTGCCTTATAGGGAGGTTCTATTAGGGTTATGTTAAGGCTTCTACTACATGCTGAACTATGCTCAAAGTGAAGGTACCTTTGACGGATGCTCATAGTACAAATGTTTTTAAAATCGTTATCTGACATCCCCTCTCTTGAAACGTTGGGGGATTTCTGGGAAGGTGGTAGACCCCCCCATTATCTTTGAAGAGTATGTTTTTTGCCCACAATCATCCTAAAATGCCACTTTTTCTCATCGGTTACATTTTTTGTGAATTCCATTCTTTTTAGAAGACTGATAATCTCCTATCCAGAAACCCCAATCATTATAAAGATTGCGATAACCTGATCGTGCAGGTAGAAAAGAGAACTGCTAGCATAGCAACAAGTTCCCCCAAAAGTTTTAAAAATTTATTTAATTCCCCAGAAACAATTGGACAAATTCTTCAGCTCTTCTTCAGTTCCAAGCCTTTAGGCTTGTCATGACACACCTTGTGATAATGGATTCCTGACCCTGGGAGACCTGAACAGTTTTAGACCAAGTATATGTAGATGCTCACAGGGAAAACTGCAAAAATTCCTAACCCTGGGAGCTCAGGTAGAACCAGGAAATTCCATTCCTCAGGGGATAGACGTTACGGCACTAATTACAATGCACAAGTGCCAGTCTCATCATTAGAGATGTTCAAAGGTTCCTTTAATCGGTTATTCTAGTACATTTTGGCACATTATTAGCTTCTCTATACTGCAAGCCTTCCATGCCACATGCTGGACAACACATACACTAAACAAGGTACTTGTGATTTTAGCAGCACTAAAATGGGTTTTATACAGACCTCCTCCCTCAGTCTATCTCTGGATGGATCGGGGACATACACCATTTTATAACAGATGAAAGCGTTGAGGGCAGAGGATAAAAACAATCTCACTATGTATAACTCAGCATGGAAGAACTGGATTTGTTCTTCATCTAATTACACTATGGGCCACATGTATGAACCTGTTTAGGTCTAAAACTCACTTTTTTGCCCATAGGTTACTATGGGAGAAAGAGTGAGTTTTAGACCTAAACAGTTTTCATACATGTGGCCCTATGTGTAAATATCTTAATAATGTGTTGGTAGTCTTTACTTCTTACTAATCTTTGTGCTTTGTTACTTATCGGTTGTAATTTTCTATTATTCTGTCATTCACTTCCAATAAAAATACTTATCTTCAGCACTATGTGATATAATCATCTTCATACTACCCAGTAATGGACAATATGGAGTCCAATCTTCCCTTGGATTATCAATTATGTACATGTTAGTGCAGATGAGCATTGATATTTTGCTCACATATCTGTTATATTATGTGTTTTTTGTATTCTCCTTTAGTTCCTTTGATTGTTCTGTGTATAAACCCATTATCTTGTATGCTCTTTGCTGAGTGTTACTCAATTTCTTCTTCCAAAGCTTGAACAAGACAAAAAAAAGATAAACTTAAAATCACAAAGTTCTATATATAGTAAATGAATACATTTGGCAAGTGAGTATATAAAGCAAAAAGACAATGCCCATATATGAGAACGTAATGTAGGAGGTAGAGAATCACAGAACAATAACACTACCACCCATTAGTTTATGGTATATATGAAAAGATCCAGATACAGCACTGCCTAGATGCCAGGATAGGAGACTGTCTGACTCAAAGTTAGTCATGATAAGAGAATGGGGTTCTGTTGTAGGCTGCCTGTTTATTGATTCAGCGGTAATGTAGTATAATAAATACCACACAGATCCATTAACAACTCCCTAAACATTATGCACAATGATTTTTCTTCCATAGCAATGCTTATAAGCAATGTATTAAAAAACAAAACCTGTTTCTGTACAGCCCTATTGGGAGTTACTAATAAGACAACTTTAAAACACACACCTAGTCGCCTACATTAACAATCAAGTTTGGTGGGAAGAGACGTGACTCAATGTAGCAAAGCATTTGTCAGGCTTTGAGGATGAAAGTATAAAAGCTTTATATACTGTACCAGGTTGGTGCACTGTTTACACACTGATTCAATACTGCACTGCAGGCAGAAGCCAGGAGCAAGGTATGCGATGACACGCAACATCCTGGGAATAAACAGGAACTTTGTTGCTTCATTTTCAATTGAGATGAAGACTGAAATAATGGTTTTCTAACAATATTGAGTCAGTCCTAATATCGGCCATAAACATAATCATTCAGACAACTATGTTCCTCCACCTAGCCATAAATGTACACGTCTGAATTGGGTTAGCATGCCTATATAGTGGTTCCTCAAGTTACAGTGGTCTTAGGAAACAATTTCAACATACAGTGTCCCAAGAAAGACCATTGTATGTGGAGTGTGGCTTCAAGATACAATGTCGAAGCCACTGATCCAGTCAACTACCATGAATATTCTACTTGTAAAACCTCTGTAAGTACATGCACTGATTGGTTGTCTGTTAGCGCATTTCTACAGTTTAGTGCAGTAATACATGTTATGTACTGGTTTTTTACATGTGTCTGGATGAATGCCTTCTTTTGGACTCCAGATGAGAGTCCCCCTTTTTTTTCCGGTACATTGTGTATGAAGTACATGACCCGAGGAAGTTCCTTTCCTCAAAGTAGGTAGTGATTTCCAGCAGCTCTTTCTGACTGTTAGGGTATGTTCACACGGCTTTTTTAGCCACGTATTTTGGTGTGCATTTCACCGCGTATTGCGCTTTATACGCGGCGAAATGTGTGCCGCAATTATGGTAATTCATAGCTCTCATAGAGAGCTATGGATCACGCGTCATCTCCCCGTGCATACAATACAATCGTATTGTACGTGCGGGGGGAGAATTGACATATCAATTGTTAGCAGCAATTACACGCCATTGATAATGCATGTGAATGGGGCCGACCAGTTCCAAAACACCCAGCGTATTACAGCGCGTACCATACGCGCCGCAATAAGCCATGTGAACATACCCTTAGGGTTTCAACTTTCGGTCGTCTTGGAACCAATTATAATTGCATGTTGAGAACCCACTGTATATTTCAATGGGGAGAGGAAGATTGTCAGACTTCTCTACTATTTGCTTATCTACCAGTGGGACAAATGGATCAGACGCATTAAGGCTATGTCTCCACAGCAAAGTTAAAATACCGTCGGAAATCTGACGGTATTTTAACTTTGCCGCACCGCTGGGTTTTTTTGGCACTTTTTTGTTGAAAAAAAAAACAGTCGGATTTCAGATTCCCAGCGACCCAGTACATGGGCTGCTCAGGAATCCGAAAGGTATCTGGCGGATGATACATGTTCTATCTTCCGCTGGATGGCCGGCAGCTTCAGTAGAAGACCACTGCTGTGTAGGCCACAGCATGGATTTTCTATTGAAGTCTACGCAGTGCTGGGTACAATCGGATTATCAGCAGATTCAAAATACTAAATCCGCTGAAAATCCGATGAGAATCCAGTGATGCGTAGACAAAGCCTAAAGACTAACATATCCAATCCTCTTTTCCTTGGCATTTGCCACTTCGGATAGTCATGAGACCCCTGTATAATTTACATTGGTAATACACCTGGAAATATTGGCAAGATATGCTGATATTAACCTAATATTTATAGGTAACCTTATTTTTGCAATACACATAGAGATATAGCTCAATAGATTAAGCTTTAGTTGTATCACATACTTGTACATGCAAGGGTGGGATAAAAACAGTTTTCTCTGGTTTCCTCAAAATGGTTGTTAAATTAACAGCCAGTTTGGGAAACTGGGAAAGGATCCTAACCCAGTTTACTTTAATTGAGTTTAGGGGGCACGTTGTGTACTATGGTCTTAAATGTAAATTTTGTATTTACTGTGTGCATTCAAATTAATTTCACAGGGCACTTTATGCATCAGCGTTCATTCCAGGGGCACTATATGCATCAGCGTTCATTTCAGGGGCACTGTATGCATCAGCGTTCATTTGAGGGGGCACTGTATGCATCAGCATTCATTTCAGGGGGCACTGTATGCATCAGCGTTCATTTCAGTGGGCACTGTATGCATCAGCTTTCATTTCAGGGGGCACTGTATGCATCAGCTTTCATTTCAGGGGGCACTGTAGGCATCAGCTTTCATTTCAGGGGGCACTGTATGCATCAGCTTTCATTTCAGGGGCACTGTATGCATCAGCGTTCATTTCAGGGGGCACTGTTTGCATCAGCGTTCATTTCAGGGGGCACTGTTTGCATCAGCGTTCATTTCAGGGGGCACTGTATGCATCAGCGTTCATTTCAGGGGGCACTGTTTGCATCAGCGTTCATTTCAGGGGCACTGTATGCATCAGCGTTCATTTCAGGAGGCACTGTATGCATCAGCGTTCATTTCAGGAGGCACTGTATGCATCAGCGTTCATTTCAGGAGGCACTGTATGCATCAGCGTTCATTTCAGGGGTCACTGTATGCATCAGCGTTCATTACAGGGGCACTGTATGCATCAGCATTCATTTCAGGAGGCACTGTATGCATCAGCATTCATTTCAGGAGGCACTGTATGCATCGGCATTCATTTCAGGAGGCACTGTATGCATCAGCGTTCATTTCAGGAGGCACTGTATGCATCAGCGTTCATTTCAGGAGGCACTGTTATGCTATCAGCGTTCACTTAGACAGGGGGTCACTGTATGCATAAGCGTTATTACAGGGGTCACTGTATGCATCAGCGTTCATTACAGGGGGCACTGTATGCATCAGCGTTCATTTCAGGGGCACTGTATGCATCAGCGTTCATTACAGGGGCACTGTATGCATCAGCGTTCATTACAGGGGCACTGTATGCATCAGCGTTCATTTCAGGGGCACTGTTTGCATCAGCGTTCATTACAGGGGGCACTGTATGCATCAGCGTTCATTTCAGGGGCACTGTATGCATCAGCGTTCATTACAGGGGTCACTGTATGCATCAGCGTTCATTACAGGGGTCACTGTATGCATCAGCGTTCATTACGGGGGTCACTGTATGCATCAGCGTTCATTTCAGGGGCACTGTATGCATCAGCGTTCATTTCAGGGGCACTGTATGCATCAGCGTTCATTTCAGGAGGCACTGTATGCATCAGCGTTCATTTCAGGGGGCACTGTATGCATCAGCGTTCACTTCTGGGGGCACTGTATGCATCAGCGTTCATTTCAGGAGGCACTGTATGCATCAGCGTTCATTTCAGGAGGCACTGTATGCATCAGCGTTCATGTCAGGCGTCACTGTATGCATCAGCGTTCATTACAGGGGTCACTGTATGCATCAGCGTTCATTTCAGGAGGCACTGTATGCATCAGCGTTCATTACAGGGGTCACTGTATGCATCAGCGTTCATTACAGGGGTCACTGTATGCATCAGCGTTCATTACAGGGGTCACTGTATGCATCAGCGTTCATTTCAGGGGTCACTGTATGCATCAGCGTTCATTTCAGGGGTCACTGTATGCATCAGCGTTCATTACAGGGGTCACTATGCATCAGCGTTCATTTCAGGTGGCACTGTATGCATCAGCATTCATTTCAGGGGGCACGGTATGTATTAGAATTCATTTCGGGGCATTGTGTGCATTCATTTTAGGTGCATAGGTGTGTATTGTAACTATTTTCAGGCAGCACAGCTTGTAGCATTAGGTTATTCAGTAGCACAATGTATGAAGTTGGAAATGGAGACTAAAAGGAATATCTCAAATTAGAAGAGATGTAATCTGTAGGACACTGATGCCATAGTGTATTCTGCCATAGTCCTGTGGATAAAATCTGCAGCATACTTCTTTGTGTGACACCAACTCCCAGCATACCCTTACCACTATTTAAGTCATACTAGGAGATGTAGGTTCACAAGATACAATTTTAACTCTAGTCACATCGTTAATCTGATTTAACAATTTCATATATTTTATTGTTAGAATAGGAATAATTTTCTACTGTAGGACACAACACAATGTAGGGAACCTGTTAAATATTTGTATCCCACCCACTCTGTATACATGGGTCTAAAGGACTTGGGCTACCGAAATGTGCTGTACTTTTCATGACTAAAAATAAAGACCTATAACAATATCTAAATTAGGTCTATTAAGTTTAATTTCATGCAAATGAAAAGCTCTTTTATACTTTTTCTTCCTAACATTACTTTGTTACATGTTTGTAGAACAGACATCTAAAAATCTGTCATTGAGCTCCTAATCCCAATAATCTATCAGGAGCTTTGGTTTTCAGTCTATTCTACTCCTTTGTACCACCTAATGTCATTACTGGATATAACTTCTAACACGTGTTTTTGCATGTATCATTAAGAAATGCATACAGCATGCTTTGATTATCTTCTACAGTTAGGCTTACCATATTTTACATATTTATGCTGGAAATACTATATTGCAATCCAGCACAATAGAATAAATGGCAGGAACATTGTTCAGTTCTTTGCCTGAATTTCATTTCCCGGTGGTCCAGCCTTTCGTTCTCTACAGACATTAATCACTTAGTTCTGAGCCCGCATAGATCTGTAATAAATGATGTGGTCTCAGCCTCCTGCTTATTAAATTCCACCCAAATCATGCAAATGTCTCAAAATAATAATAAAAGAGGAAACACTGTCCGGTGAGCTAGGGGTATCCTGTTAGACACAAAAGGCGGTTTCCCTTTCTAATGTGGCCTACTAATGTAACCAAGATGTTCCCTTCAATGAATCCTTCATCTATCAAACCACATTCTGTCTGAGCTCAACATTGATTTTGTTAATTTAGCGGCAGATGCAAAGCCTGACATTTATCTGACCCTTTCATTCATAGAAGCAATTTCTTTTCCTTGTTTTTTATGAGGAAAATTTCAATCTGCTTGGTAAAAACCATTAATGTAGTATTGTCTAACATTTGGCATGTCTTAAAAGGGAACTCTGGGCCATTCCTAATAGGTTTGTTTTAGTAAAACTTGTGAAATAACTATACTGGAGCATCTTCTCTTATAACTCTGTTTTGCAGTCTGTCTGTTATTCCTTATTGAAATGTATTACTGAATCAGACAGATGGGTGTTATAAATTGGGGTCATGTCCCTGCATAGTCTGACATTGTCCAATCAGTGCTGATAGTCAGTGTGTGCAGGATACACCAATTTGAAAACTGGAAGTGTAACACCCATCTGTCTGATTCAGTAATACATTTCAATAAGGAATAACAGAGGAACGGCACAATAAAGAGTTATAAGAGAACTGGTATTTCACACTGAACTTGAGTATTTACTAAAATGGACATATCAGGAATGGCCTCAGGTCCTCTTTCAGGTATGAATGCAATTTTTCAAGATGATGAAGTAATCTGTTTAAAGGGAACCCATCACATAGGTTATGCCCCACTTGCTGAGGACAGGACAAGCTAGTGACAGACATGCTGTTTCCAGCGCTGTGTCCCTTATTCTGTAACATGCAGGAGTTTCAGAGCATTTAGGGGGACATGCATGAAAACTGTCTTGGTCTAAAACTTTTCTTGTTGCAACCAATCAGAGCGCCTGTTTCATTTTTTCAGAGCACTATATGAACTGAAACGGGAGCTCTGATTGGTTGCTATGGGCAACAAGAAAAGTCTTAGACCAAGACAGTTTTCATACATTCCCTTTAAATGCTCAAATCGCAGTTTGAGTTGTTCTGCCAGAAAAGATCCAGCTTTTTCATAAAGAGGCATGGGCCCCCAGCCACCACCACTACTCCGCACACCCCCTTAAGCTCTGCCACTCACGGCTGATTCAACCTTTAACTTTGAATAGGTAAAACCCTTGAAAAAAGGGGATGGGTGAGCTGCATTTACAAATAAGGAACACAGCATGGAAACAGCAGGTTGTCCTAGCGTGTTCTCTCAGTAAAGGGGGGCATAAACTAGTACAAGTTCTCTTTAAATATGTTATTAAATTAACCAACTGCTTCAGAAACAGTAAATAAGTACAAAGAACAATTAGGGCATGTCCCCACTGCGCAGGTTTTCAGACTGCCTGAAAAAACGGCCGAAAATGGCACAAAAGGTGCTCATGGGAAAACCCATGAGCATCCCCCACTGCCAGGTTTTCCGTCCCCGGGGTTTTTTCCCCCGCGGTCTGGCCGCAAAACATTGTGCTTGACAATTTTTTTTCCGTCCGGTTTCCGGACGGAACTTGCAACCAATGTGAAGGGGAGGGCTTTTCTCGCTCATCCGGAGAAAAACAGTCCCCCTGGGGGGTGGGGCGGCCGCAAAAAAGACAAAAGGTATTTGTCCTGTGCCGTGAGAACGCACCCTAACATCACCTCTGCCATACCTTCTAACACTCCAGAAATGTATATTTAATAAAAGAGTCTTTGTTTAAAAAAAATTGACCCCCTTTTTTTAAGTCTATGCAAAAAGGGTTTTTCCAGTGGGGCCATCGGGTCTACGAAGCTGCTATGTTAGATAACATGCCCATAGGCTAACATATACTAAAAGGGTACCATCAGGTGACCACTTTCAGTTCAGCTGAAAGTTTTTTAAGGTCTATGATAGATGTAAGCCACTGCATAAGCACACCGATTCTTCATCTGTCAAACCATTTTAAAGAGTCCCAATGAATAGATAAAACACCCTATGTAAGAACAATCTGACACCAAAAGGTATCAATGCTATCTTAAGGCTACAAGTATTCGATTATTTCTTATTTTACATACAGAATAGTAAAGTTAATCAATACTTTCTAATAAAGTGACCTATATGTGCAGGTGCTAACATGAAAACCATTTTCCAGAAAATGGAGAAAACTAATGAACTCTATGTAGAGGTTACTCTAGTGCAGTTTTTCTCAAGTCCAGTCCTCAAGACCCACCACCAATAGATTAAAGTGGTTGTTTTACTACAAAGACTGCTTTTTATGTTAAAGATCTTGCAAAAACAAGTCACTTTGCAATATATGTCCATTTACAGTGTCCTACCTATTCCTAGATATTCCCTCTTGTATGGGCTGCATCAGCTCCTCAGGTCGCTATAGCTACAGACCTGTTCAATCTCTTTTGATAGGCTGCCAGCACTGGTTGCTATAGCTACAGACCTGACTTTATTATGGCCTAGTAGAAGCCAGTAAACACGCCCCAGAATTAAAAATGAAACCAAGAAAACAGGATTGAGGTAAGATGAATCAATGTAGTGAGACAACCCCTTTAAGTTTTCAGGATTTCCTCAGAATTGCACAGGTGATAGAATTATTGTCAGTGCTTTCTGTGGGAGATCCTGAAAACATGACCTGTTGGTGGGCCTTGAGGACTGGAGATGAGAAACACTGCGCTAGTGGGATTTGTGATCCTTTATGTATTCCTGCACTAGGAGTTCCTTCTTTAAAAGCAGAATATTATTTCTACAGTATGTAGGTGACTTGTCTGCGATCGTCTGGCTCCGCTAAACTGACTCCCAACTTGGTAGTCTGCCAGTGAAGCGCTGTTTATCCTTCTGAATAATTAAGAGCTGCTACAAGAATAACTGTTTATGATAGTACAGCTTGTACAGTTCAGGTTGGTCAGTGACAGTCAAACCACCCACACTTCTGTATCCGAAGGAAGAAACTTGTCAGATCAAATGTCAACAGAGAAATAGCCGTTATAAAGGAATAAGAAAGCCTGTTTGATGTATTACATGTTTCATTTTACCAAATTGCCATATTGTGCCAGCACCCTGTTCTGTTTTAGACTCAAAGAATTCCTTGTGGTTAACACATTGCAGACTATACCCAGATTAATGATGATTCGCTCTTTACAACAAGAGCGACTTTAACTGCATGTTCACACAAAACAGATTTATTGAAGACATAACTGCGACTGAAAATCTGTTCCATATATCCGCGCGGTTGTTAATGCAGAATAATAAAAATTATGTCCTCGGCACTCACGGTCCTTGGAGGGTTCACACCAAAAAGATATATACATATAAAGAAAAATAGGTTGCACTCCAATAATAGAAATTTTTCAAATGTTTATTTTCTGCAAAACTTTGATAATTCCAAAATGGCAAATATACAAACCGACTTCATATATAATGATCCATTTATGTGCTGATATGGATCATTATATATGAAGTCGGCTTGTATATTTGCCATTTTGGAATTATTGAAGTTTTGAAGAAAATAAAAATTTGAAAAATTTCTCTTATTGGAGTGCAACCTATTTTTCGTTAATGCAGAATAGGCATAGATTTTTAGAAACGCAATTGAGCTGTATAGGACAACTGCAGAAATTTCTGCAATAAATCTGCCACATGTGAATACATACTAAAGCCTTCTTACGGTGTTTTCACCTTTTTTATTTTATATTTTGCTTGTAAGAAATGCCATACATCTCAGTTGAGGTTTCCCATTGCATTTTGTCATGCCTTTTTGAGTTATTTCTGTGTTCCACATACGTATGACATATGTTTTTCGTGCATTTCTCAAGTCCCAAATAAATAATAATAAAATAATAAAAACATTCCAAATTTCGGCACACATTTTGCGTCGTATTTGTGCTCTAATTCGGGCGAGATGCGCGGCGAAATTACGGTAATCCACAGTTCTCATAGGGAATTATGAATTACGCCTCCTCTCCCCGCTCGTACAATCCGATCGTATTGTACGCGCGGGGAGATAAGTGACGTGTCAATTACTTGCGGCGAATACGCGCCGCAAGTAATGAATGTCAATGGGGCTGCCGCCCCTCATGCCGCGGGAGTACGCGCGTATTAGTGTAAGCTCCCGAAACATACGCTGTACTGCGGCGCGTACTGTAAGCGCTGCTGAACATCGTGTGAACATTAACCGAAAACATGTTGCCTTATGAAAAAAAATGGCACTAAACCACAGGCAGTATATCTAAAGATCAGAAAAACCATGTACAAAACAAGCATGGTTTGTGGTCCACTTTATATTCCACTATTGATTTTCAGCTCATGGTATTTTTGTAAAAATGCCACAAAAATGCAACAGTGTTTTCCAAAAATACTGTATATGAAATCTGCAAGCTCACGTTGTAGAGTATTTTGTACTTTCAGTAGGGTTTGTAGTGACTGCTGTCAGTTTACAGTTTGTAGTCCATATAATGAATTGTATAATTTTTACATCCACTCTCGTTAGGTTTTTGCCTTTGTGACACCACTACATAGAAGAATTGTCAAAGTACCATTAAAGGGGTTTTCTCACTACAAAGATTGCTTTTAATGTTAAAGATCTTGCAACAACAAGTCACTTTGCAATACATGTCCTACCTATTCTGAGATAATCCCTCTTGTATGGGTTGCATCAGCTCCTCAGGTCTCTATATCTACAGACCTGCTTGATCTCTCCTGATAGGTTGTCAGTGCTGGTTGCTATAGCTACAGGCCTGGATTCTACTGTAGACTAATAGAAGCCAGTAAACACGCCCCTGAATTCACAATGAAACCAAGAAAACATGACTGAGGTGAGATGAATCAACCCCTTTAAAACAACTCTTTCTAGTTGACATTTTTCGAAAATTAACAGAACAAACACTACAATGAAAACATTGAGATTTACTTTCATTTTTGCTAAGTTTCCTATTGTAACTATTCATTAGAAGGTCATTCAGGCTTTCTTATAAATGACTCGAACTTTGTTTGTAGGGCAGTGGCTGAATATTATTGGGTCTTTTAGCTGCTGTAGGACATGGGAGAAAGTGGTGGCCGGTGGTATCATCTTCTACTGTTAAGAAAGGTGTTTGCTGAAGATAATTATTGACGGTATCTCAGGTAAATATGCCTTCAATGTATGGTTAAATCAGTACTTATTTGACACCCAAACTATGAGTCATAAGAGATATTCAGAATAAGGGCGTGTACCACTTTAAATGAACAGCAGGAACATATAAAACGAAGGATAGTATTGCAAAAAGCAGTAAAAGTAAGCCTATTCCAGTCATTAAAACAGCAAAATGTCAAGCGATTCCGAAGTCTACCTAACTCTTCAAACAACATCCAAGGCTGACATTCACTGGAGAAAAGAGGACTGTCAGTTTCCATGGCTGTTAATTCCTCAATTTTCATCACATGGTTAAGGTGTTTCATGAAGGACTCCAGTGCGGGTGATCGAGATAGTTTCCAGTGTGCGGCCAGAAAAGGTCCGAGTAGGCGTCTCTTAATAGTGGGACCGGACCAGTGGTCAGGCTACTAAATAAACAGGCCGATATGCTTGTTAAGCACACTTCCTCTTGAGCCTTCTTCCTATAATGCACCACTATAATGCATCTCAGTGTTGTGATAAAATTGCAGTAAAGATAGATAGAAAGATTGCGTTTTTTCAGAAATGTTTTTTTGTGCAGAACTATACGTTGCATTTAGCATATATTGCTTTTAATCTATATAGGGAGGAAGGGATGCCTCCATTTTGGTTTCCTGCACCCCACCCACTTTTCACAGGCTGTTATATGAGTGCAGCTTGCAAGGTTGGTGTTTTTTTAAATTTTTTTCTCTCTGGATAATGGAGGTCGGCTGACCCAATGAGAGGCCTGAATTTGGCTCTATTGAGAGGTAAAGATAGCGTAGGACCACCCGACCTGAGATCACGTTGTAAGTTCGTGGGTGGCTTAAGCATTTTTTTGATCAAAAACATGCGAACTAAGAATCTCAAAGTTTTTTCATGTATGAAAAATTGCAGTGTAGCTCATTTTACTTAAATTAGACCATGTTGCAATTGATAACACAGCACCTGGTCAGTTATGGCACCACTGCACAGGAAGCTAAAAGGAACTGCTTTATTACATGGGTTTTCTCACCATGCTGTTTCACAGTGCCTCAGGCAGGTTCAGCCTCATGCTGCTTGTTTAGGTTGTGGATGGTTCTATAGCCATAATTAGCACATCAACTCTGATATTCCTAGCTGAGCCTGTTACAGGGATATAACTGTAGGAGATTTAGTCTAGTAAATAAAGCTATAGGACATCCCAGAAGTGACAACTAGTGTTTTTCAAAGGTAATTAATCTAATCTTGTTACAGATAGGACTATTTTCCATCTGACCATGGTGAGGTCACTCCCTGCTCTCTGTCAAGTCAGGAAGGGAGATATGGACAGTAACCTAGAGACACTTGTGTGCACTCAGAGCAGATAAAACATCTATCTCCTGCACAATTGCAATATCAAAAGAGCAATGTATTTAGAAAAAGTCTTGATTTACTTGTCCCTACATGAAAGCTAATTATTGTAGTGAGGATCTGTGACATCCCATGACATGTCTATCTTAGTAAACACTTGTGTTCCCTATGAAACAACAATTCTGGAGCATCTTCTCTGATAACTATTCTGTGCCGTTTCTCTGTTATACCTTCTAGAAATGTATTACTAAATCAGTCAGCTGGGTGTTATTACTCCAGTTTTCAGAGGGGTCCGTCCCTTCATACACTGACTCTGTCAGCACTGATTGGAAAATGCAGCCTGCAAGGACACAACCACAATTGGTAACACTCAGCAGACAGATTGGCAATGAATTTCTAAGAGGAATAATAGGGGAACCACACAACATAGTAATTTCAAGAACCATGCTCCAGAATTGGATTACCGTAATGACTGGGACGTACTCCAGCCCGTAATTTGCGCAGTACAGCGCGAATTACGGGCTGAAATACATCCCAAAATAAGCCGTGTGAACTCGGCCTAAGAGTCATCACCACTTTGTTAATAGCATTGGAGGGCTCCAGCAGTAGAACTCCTAATGAACAGACATCAATGGCATATGTTACATGTATATGTGAAATACACTGCATCTGAAAACTTCCTAAAGTTCAATCTTCCTACCATGGATGTAATGTTCTTACAAATTCCTGGGCTACATGAGGTGCTTCAAGTTACCTAGTTTTAATAACAGATATAACATTTTAAATTGAGTTGATGGGAATATATACTACTATTGTTATTTAGTTCATCCGACAACCACCACTGTCGAGTCTGGTCGCGGCTTTTAGGTTGGAGGAAACTTGGTTTTTAAACATAATGCTTTTATTATTTACTTAACTCCAATCCGGCCTGTGTGCCAGGTGGAAATCCTCCACCCACCCTTTTAGTTAATTGTGTTCCTATTTGATTAACATTTGTTTTCCCTAACCTGTACTAACTGTTCATTTCCATATCCACCCTGCTCTGTGTTCACCAGTTCCCTAATTAAGAATTCCTTGTCAATTGTTACCCTGTAATTTTGTTATTATTGTTTGCTTTCCCTTTTACTGTATGCTTTGGTTCGATTGTTAGATGTTTTACTGTGTTTTCCGCTGACTCGTTGATCTGCAAATTTTTCTCCTCCTGATTTATTAAGGGTTGTCTTCCAGTTTACCTGCACTTTTGTTTATTTTTCCTGCGTCTTCCATTGGTAAACCGCGCTTTCCCCCGCTAATCCTGAACCTTGCTATGCCATCAGATTCCCTTAAAATTGTTTTTGGGCATTTGTTTGTTCTTGTAATTATCTTGTTCACACCCATTTCAGTATATTTTTCAGTTTCGGTTTTTTGGCCCACCTTTTAAGGATCCGGGTACCCCCAAAAGGCAGGGACGGGCTCTACGGACAGTTCAGGGCTCCTTTCATAGCTCTTCTCGTGTGTCCCTGACTGGTCCCTTACAACTATACTGCTAGTTTGAACATTATTGAGTTTATAATAAAACAAACCTGTGTGGTCAATGGTTGATTAAAATATAGGCTTTTTAGGTTGTAGAGAAGACTTTGAGCAACAGCATAGTTTAAAACAGTTAAACTCAAAGCAGTTTTCATTGTTTCAGGCAAGAAAATTATATCTCCAATAACCACATTGGCCTGTGTGCATCCAAGTAGCATGGGAACATCTTAGTTCAGCCAGCCCACATAACCAACCAATTTTGGCCTCAGAACAAATACAACATATGATAAGAATGGAAATGTAACAGCTATTGGCTTTGCTAAAACTTATACTTGATGTTTTATGCAACCAATAAAGAATACATAACATGATTCGAGTAAATCCATATAACCAGTGCCCTCCATATAGCTGGCATACTCCCAGCATCCATCACATATGAACAGCAGAGACATATCCTATGGCTAATTGCTTTGAATGCAGACCCTCCTGATAATTGTAGTTATTAATTTATTTATGAAACATAAATGTCCCCATTAGAATCTAGGAATGCTTTGGTTATCTAATAAGAAATGCAGAATACAGATAGTAATGTCATTACTACTAAGTGTTTTCCGCTGTCTGTTATAGCTGGAAGGAACTCTGACATACTCAGGATTTAATAAGAGGTAGAGTTCTTCCTGTTTACTGCCCTTTAATGCAGTTTATTTTTAAAGCTGCAGTCTTCATTGGTAAAACCCCATTCTCATATCCAAGCTTTAAATTTCTTCTGAGCTCATTTGCTTAAATGCTCATCAGATTCCTTGACAACTTTTTACATTATGTGACATATTGTTCTATAGATTACTATTATGATTAATTATCATTGACAAATAAATTAGAAACAGTACACACATTTCTAGAATATTTATAATTCAGTTCAAGCTATTAACCAGGGCATATAAGCCTCTCCATAACTTGTGCCCACCATAAATCTCTGTTTAAGTCTCCCGATACCTCCCCTCACGTAATCTCCGCTCCTCACGAGACTTTCTTCTGTGCTCCTCTCATCAGCTCCTCACATAACAACCTCCAAAATTTCTTCTATGCATCCTCCATACTATTGCACTTACTAACTCCACACATTCAACACACCTATCTCTCTTCCACCTTTCAAAAGTAACCTAAAAACTCAGCTCATTATTATAGTCTAAAACCTACAGTAATGGTCCTACCATACAAATATGTCCATCCCTACCTTCTGTCTACTTCCTATCCGTTGTAGATTGTAACTCCTCATGGGCAGAGCCTTCTTTACCAGTTTATTGGTTATTTGATGTTATTACTGTAATTGTTTTGGTCTTACATATTTAGAAGACTTTCTAATGTACAGAGTCCTATAATTTATGGCACTTTAAAATAAGTACTAATTATAGGCTTCAGAATTCAGTATCCAATGTATAGAACAAAGACTCTGAGGCCAGGGTACAGAGAGAATCAATCCATGCACTTTATGTCCTGTGGAAATTCAGTTGCATGGCCCTAATGTTTGATGGTTGCAGTAACACACTAGTTACAGTATTTTTACATTAAACTAAACCATTCTATAAACATGATATTTGTTATTTATCAACTCATGCAAGAGAGCAGTTGCCAAAAGCAACCATACCAGGGCACTTTGTAAATCAGCAAAGCTATTGCCATTTGTTAAACTTTTCCCTTTTTATACATTTTGCCCAATGAAAGCCACAAGGCTCTTATTATACTGTTCCACTTGCAGAACACTACATATAAAATATATTGATTAGAAAATAATGAATCCATTTAATTTGCTATACAAAATGCATTTTGTAACAGTCTAAATATGAGATTCACTGTTGCTGGAATTCCTGATATTTATTGCTCAGAAAACCTTCTGCTAGATTTATCCTTGGAGATTGGGATATTTACACACCATAAACCAGCAAGTGAATACTAATTTATCAGCAGGAGGCTAGACCAATATTGACACCTTCCTTGACTTGCAACTCTGTAGGTCTGCTGTGAAATGCAAATGACACAATCAATCAATTGCTTCTCCAAGTTGTCACGGCTATTACCTATTTGCAACATACCGGGGAAATCTGCGTTATTGTCCTTACAAAGATATAGGGTGACATCTATGAATTTGCCTTTGCCGTATATATTTCCAGTTCTATAGATGTATGAACAAATTTGGTGCAATGTGCGCCTGATGACTCATTTTAATGTGCCAAAGTTTGTGTGAAACTGCCATACAAAGTTTGGCGCATAACACTCTATGCACCTATTTCGCGTTTTAGCCGCAAAAAAATGTTTGCTGCATAACACTTTCATTCATACTGTCGTATTATACACTCCTCTATATCTATTTAGAAGTGGTGTGTTGACGCCAAGTTACAAAAATGCAAATTCATAGATTTGTCGCCCTTAGTGCTTTACCTTACTTTGTACTGCTCCACATATATTAAGCATTTTTACTCATTTCTAGATAGCTATGAAAAGTGTCTAGAAAAGTTGGCAAGCTAAGCAAAGTTATATTATATGATGCATCAAAACTTATTAATTAGCAGTGCTACAATTTTGGTGCAAATACTGGTCTAAAAGATGGCGTAAAGAATTAAAAAGTGTCTAACATGTCCCAAGACTAAGATGCACTTCATTATCACACTGTTTATGTCGCCATGGTAAATTTGTCCCATATTATCTGGTCTAGTTTTAAAGGTAATGTAACACCAATATATCTTTTTTAAATATTAAAATGACATATTGATACATATTCTTTTCTTCCTAGCGGTTTCAATTTTTTTATCGTAATTTTTTTTAAAATTTTGCTGTCTGTATATTTTATGGGGGCAACCATTTTGCATTAGGTGCTTTTAACAGCAATTAGAGATATGCTTTCCAACAGCTACGTGGACATAGGAACCTGTGAACAGGAGCCGACCCATTGAGTTTTCTGGCAGGTTCTATGACCTGGGAAGAAATCACTGTGCAGCGCGGTGGAGTAATGTATATGGTCGATCCTGTGTTACCTTGGTGTCACCTTTCAGTATAATCCTACCAGTGCTGATAATGAGGAGACTGCTGAAAAGTTTTCTCTACAAAACATGAAATGTCAGACTATTATTCGGTCTAAAAAATAGAAATGGATAGCAAGGATTGAGAAAGGCTCTGTTTAGAGCTGAAACATTGCCGGGAGAAATAAAGACACTTTTTGCTTATTAACTGCTATCCATTTCTATTTTTTGGATCTACTCTTGATTTGGTTCAATCAGTTGGGCGTGCACTTTTTCTACATTTCCAGTGCTGTTTCTATCTATTGTGTTTTTTTTATTATTAGGTCTAATCCCACAGTGAAAACTGCAGGGTTTTAGGATTTTTTTTTTAAATATTGATAATGATATGGGAATTAAAGAAAAAAATTGTTTCACATAAAAACATAAGTTAAACAATAGGTCATTTTGTGATGAAATATTCAGTTTAAGCGGTCTAAATGAAAGACAATAATAATAAAACCTCCAACTTGAGGAAAAAGGCCGAGCATATACTGCCATGTAAAAGCAACCTTTCTAGGTTCTGTGCACTGTACCGTATCGTCGCATGATGGATTGCAACAACACTCAACGAAACCTGTTGATTTATTATTGTTTTGTTAAGGATTCTATTAGGGTATGTTCACACGGTTATTTTCTGCTATTGCACGCATCGCGTTGCACGTTTACATGTGAGTTGGCTGCATACACTAATCATAATTTCGGGCTATGATTACGTGCTCGGGCATACGAACTGGGCCCCCCCCCCTGTGCTTTAGAAGTACGCGCTGATCAGCACATGCTTCCAAAACACCCAGTGTATTGGGGCGCATACTGTACGCGCCTAGATATACTGTGTGAATATACCCTTATAGTATCCATCATTTTGATGCAAGAATATCACTGCATTCTGAGCTATTTTTGCCGTCGAATGGGATAGAACTGTTAATATACAGTAGTGTGTCCAGATAATGTTATAAGATCCTTAGGTCTATGTCTAAAAGGAGAAACTATCTTATCAGTTTAATGTGTATACACAACATTGGACATTTTCAGTATTGGTTAACTGTTTTATCTTTTTGACAATGAAAATAGACATACCTTTCGTGGTTTTACTTTATCATGATGGTCGTATTGAAAAATACCTTTGTAGCTAAGTCCCAACCACCATGGGATTCCTTGTTTATCCTGTAAAAAGGAGGAAATGGTGAAGAAGTGTTTATAGAATGGATGCCATTATATGAATTATGAGATAATTGTTTGATTCTTTTTATTACCACCATCATCCTTTGGTAAAAAAAAGTTTACAATGAACATAGTAAACCAGGAATTGCCTGATGTAATATTGTTACTTGTAGCTGTTGCATGCCTGTTAAATATGGTACTTGTAAAATAGGAATTTTGCTTTGGAATATGTCACACTAGAGACTGATGTAACAATTTCTCATAGGCTTTTTTGCTACAAGTTCCCCTGGTATTCCTTTTAGAAATGTATTACTGAATCTGCCAGCTGGGTGTTACAAATTGGGTTGTGTCCCTGCACAGTCTGACATTGTCCAATCATTGCCTTTAGATTCAAAGGGCCACATGTCTGAAAACTGTCTAGGTCTAAAATTCACTTTGTTGCCCATAGCAACCAATCAGAGCGCCCCTTTCATTTCATATGTAGTGCTCTGGAAAAATGAGAGGGATGTTCTGATTGGTTGCTATGGGCAACACATTGAATTTTAGACCTAGACAGTTTTCATACATGAGGCCCTAAGTGTGCAAAAAACACATTTGTAAAACTGGAATGGTAATACCCACTTGACAGATTCAGAAGGAATAATAAGGGACTAGACAACACAGAGTTATAAGAGAAGATGCTCCAGAATTGTTACTTCACAGGGTACACAAGGATTTTCTGAAACCGACATGTTAGAGTACGTCACAGGTCCTCTTCAACATGTACTGGATTAAAGTTTCTGAAGTAAAAACTCTTTAAGCTGCCAAATTGCCTATTGAGAGCCGACCATACAAGAATATGAAACGTATCAACATAAAGAGCACATCTGGTTTAGGACTGAGAGACCCTGTCTTGTGATAATATATTAGTCATCCCATCTAATATTAGTAATTAGTAATGGAGGTCTCCTGTGGGATGCTAGCTCTTTTCTTATCAATTATTCAACAATGTTCTTCTGTAGACCTTTGAGACCAGACAATTAGTCTGGAAAGTACGGAGTGAGAACACACCATAGGTGAGGATGTAGGGACCAAAGGTCACCCTATCCATCTGCTGTATTCCTATAACAAGCACTGTTTAAAGAACATGTCTGCATTATAAAAAATTAAAAGCATACACCCTCCTTCTTTACAAAGACTCTACTAATTGTGCCAAGTGTGGCAGTGATTGTTGGAGAGGCAGCCATTTTGCAATCTGATACATAATTCACTAATCAATAAGTGACGTTACTTCAAAAAGCGACGATTTAAAAAATGTTGGTGATATCAAGTATCTGTTTGCTTCCAAGTACCATAAAGCATCGAGGGACTGCAGCCTCTGACACAGATGGGTTTCCTAGAGAGGAACATTTTCTATTGTGTTATGAGGAGTATATTAGCATTAGATCAAACAATCATTTTGCCTAAACTTCTGCAATAAAACATTTGATTATACAATAACCTTTATAATAACCAATAACCTTCTGCAATATAACATCCCACTATTCAATAACCTTCTTCAATATAATACACTACTATATAACAACCTGCGAGAAAAAACATCCCACTATATAATAACCTTCTGCGATAAAACATCTCTCTATATAATAACCTGCGATAAAACATCCCACTATATAACAACCTGCAATAAAATATCCCACTATATAACCACCTTCTGTGATAAAACATCCTGCTATATAATAACCTGCAATAAAACATCCCACTATATAATAACCTTCTGCAATAAAACATCCCACTATATAATAACCTTCTGTGATAAAACATCCTGCTATATAATAACCTGCAATAAAACATCCCACTATTTAATAACCATGTGTGATAAAACATCCCACTATATAATAACCTGTGATAAAACATCCCACTATATAATAACCTGTGATAAAACACCCCACTATATAGTAACCTTCTGCAATAAAACATCCCACTATATAATAAGCTTCTGCGATAAAACATCCCACTATATAATAACTTGTGATAAAACATCCCAAAATATAATAACCTTCTGCAATACAACATCCCACTATATAATAACCTTCTGTGATAAAACATCCCACTATATAATAACCTTCTGCAATAAAACATCCCACTATATAATAACCTTCTGCAATAAAACATCCCACTATATAATAACCTTCTGCAATAAAACATCCCACTATATAATAACCTTCTGTGATAAAACATCCCACTATATAATAACCTTCGTGCATAAAAACATCCCCCTATATAATAACCATCTGCAATAAAACATCCCACTATATAATAACCTTCTGCAATAAAACATCCCACTATATAATAACCTTCTGCAATAACACATCCCACTATATAATAACCTTCTGCACTAACACATCCCACTATATAATGACTTGTGATAAAACATCCTGCTATATAATAACCTTCTGCAATAAAACATCAAAACCCAAAAATTAAAATAATAACCATCTGAAAAGATTTAAAAATAACATCCAACAACTATATAATAACCATCTGTGATAAAACATCCCACGATATAATGACCTTCTGTGATAAAACATCCCACTATAGATATAATACATTTTTCAAGGAGGCTGTGTAGTAATATTACAAATACTGCACAATCATGAAACTTAAATCAACAGTGGAGCTGTAAAGTGAGATATCTTACAAGACTATTCGATCAACACTGCTTATTTTACTGAGGAGCGGTAGCGATGTTATTGGCAATCTCTTGGAATTATTGCACAACACAAAGTACAATCCTAGTTTTAGGTTTTATTCTAAACTCCCATGTAAGTGTAAAGCTTACCTTAACTGCATAATAATGCACTCCATACGTGGGAAGGGATTCTACAATACTCATATAACTGGAAGACAAAAATATAAATCCCTTGTGAAAACCTATCAACATATAGCAACTCCATTGGGTATAAAACAATATTATTAATATGCCAAAACATGTTATACCAACAAGATGGCGGTATTATGAGATCTTTGCCACAAAAGGGAATACTGTCAGACATATCAAATAGTGCAGTGGAAGTACGGTCTCTCATGTGTGTTATGGCTTGTCTTGTTGATTAAAATTATAGGCTTCTCTTTTCTAAGAGTTGCTTCTGTCAAATAATATTGAAATTAAAAATCACATTAAAGGAGTTGTCTCATTACGAGCTTTCAGCCTGTCAGTGTCCCTGGTAAGTTGAACTGAGGGGCGTGCTTCTTGGTCTGTCTGTTCTGCTCCCTCTCCCCCCTCCCATCAGCACACAGGCAGCTACGTAACTTCTATACAGGGGGGGAGGGGGTTTGCTCTCAGAGTTCACCCTGTGTGTGCCTGCCTAGGTCTGTTGCAGGAGAGGGCTGATCTAGGAGTGTAGAGAGGAATATGAAGCTGTGTGCTAATAGAGCAGAGGGGATGCATGTGTTCCTATATCCCCTGCTTAGCTTACAAGTCTCCACATCTCCAGCAACAACAAGGGCAGTGTTACTATACTCAGAATGTCTCACTAATACAGGAGAACATAAAGTATTCACATGCCTGATCTCTATAGTATTAGTATAGTCACAGTTCCAAAGACATATCATGATTATAGTAACAGACAGGGTCACTGCTGTCACATCTATCTGTGTAGAGAGCAGGAGGAAGCAGGCACACACAGGGTTAATCCAGGCAGCTCGGACACAGACGCCAGAGTCCTCCCTCCCTCCTCCTCCCTCCACTCCAGAAGCATTCTGTGCGGGAGGGGCTCTCTGCTCCGACCTGTCTTCAAAGGTGATGAGTCATTCAGACCTGACAGCCAGTAAGATAAGGATCAACAGGTCGGCTACTATAGAGATTTGAGAAGCTGATGTAGTAATACTAACAGGGCTAGCTCAAAATCAGTAGGACATTTGTAATGAACATATATTGCAAAGCTGCTTGTTTTTTAAAGATCTTTTAATTAAAACCCAATCATTGTAGCGAGACAACCCCTTTAAACATCCTACCAGTCTGGTCGTGATTTATGTTTTCCATCAAAACCAGTGTAACTATCATGGGCGTATCTATAGTGATAGCGACTGCATTGGGGCCTAGAGATTAAAGGGACTCACTAAGGTACAAGAACATTGCTTTCTTTTGTGTGGAACAAGTAATTGGTGGCTTTCTGTCTCCAGCACTATATGGGTTCCCTGATATATGGGGATATTATTTATACCTTTAATTTTTGTTACTTATGCTACTGTTTTGGCTTATTGTCATTAGGTAGTGGGGCCCATCTCAATTTGCTATGGGACCCTATAGATTCTAGTTACACCCTTGGTAATAATTCTGTGTTTCAGATAGTCCACTATATAGTATGAGGTTAAGCTTTGTATTACAGCCACACTGTAGTATAGAACCAAACTAAAAATACCATAGAATTGTAATAAAATGTTTTATGGATAACAAATTATCTTTTTAATTAACAAATATAGCCTTATCTGAAATTGTTGACAGTTCTTCGGGAAGCGTATTTATGTACCCTGACATTATTTAGATAATGTTGTAGTGTGTTTCCTTCCAATTGCAGAAATAACAATTAAGAAGCAAGAACAACCAAAAGCACTACATGTAAATAAGTACATAGTCACTGAGTGAGAGAGACTCCCCTTAGTTCTCCCCTTAATTATTATGTAAGACACTGTCCTTCTAGATAAATAGACCTATACCGATACTTACTTTACAATAGCTTGTCCTCTAGTTTGTCCATTAAGTTTCTTGTAGTATTCTATAACTCTGTCCTCACTAGGAAAGAATAACAGAAGTTAGCCATGAGCTCTATTTAAAACTAGCAGATACTCCATCCAAGGACAGTGACTGTACTGTAATATATAATGCATCCACTCCAGGGCAGAGTTTTGCTATATTTTTTTTGTGTACATATACATATATACACACACACACACATATATATATACACATATATATACATACACACATATATATATATATATATATATATATATATATATATATATATATATATAACCACCCATCTGCTGCATTGATAAGCGCAGGACACAGTGGAGTGAGTTTGGATGAGATGACTTACTACTGCCCCACTTGGTACCACCCACATAAAACTGTAATTTTCTGTAAGGCTCTTCCATGTACACACTGATTGTGTGTGTAACTACACTTGTAAGTAGGTAGTGTGACTATGTTCTCACTCAGCCTACACTGAGCAGTTAATTAACTAGTCCCCCTTTATTGTCCCACATATATAAATGCCTTAGTGTGTCATGTGGTCATCCCGCAGTATTTTGGTTACAAAACAACACACAAATACTGTTGGATAACCACTTAAC
Source organism: Phyllomedusa bahiana (assembly GCA_025379985.1). NCBI lineage: Eukaryota > Metazoa > Chordata > Amphibia > Anura > Hylidae > Phyllomedusa > Phyllomedusa bahiana. The sequence goes on from JAODAL010000057.1 coordinate 320,488, forward strand.
AATGGGACAAAAATGGGAGACTTGACAACTATTTATACTGTAGAGGACACTGTGGCCCACACTTACCATCCAGTGGGTGGTGTATATGTATGTGTGTGTGTGTGTGTGTGATTAATTTCCTAACATCAACTCATACTTTAATATACTAAAACTATATCACTCTCAAAGACAATTAATACAAAAAATACAATGATAATATATTAAGTAAAACCCGGCAGAGATTGGCAGTTTTTATCACATTTAGAGAACGATGGGGTTTGAATCGCTATTATAATCTATTACACATATATCTAAAAAACGTTCAGAAGGTCCAAGCCACCAAGTTACCTTGAAAGACCTACTGTATTTAAGACTGTTGCATGTTTTGAGACTTTCTCCACCCTCTACTGATTTGTGGTACAACTATTGCTTTGACTTTATCTATGAATGTCCCTCATTGCTTTCTAGGACAATAAATGTGCAGCTTTGTAAAGCTCATGAAATGTACTGTCATCTCAGCTGTTCCCCTCCTAACTGCTCCTCTGTTAACAGTTCTCAGCAGCTGTAAGAATTTTTTGTCTGGAACCAGACCACCTGCCAATATTAAGGCTACACAAAGTCCACAGACTGGCTCCTCTAGCAGAAGTCACTGCAAAAACCTATGCTCTTCCTAAATCCGTAAGCTACAGCTACACTCTTACATTGTATTTCTGTGCCTAACATGCAGGATGCTATACTTTATTCATCATACTAACTTTCATCTTCTCAGTCACAGAAACGGTTTGATAGTTAAACAAATCTATAGATAAGCTGATCAGTGCATTCTTCTTTCATTATCCCTGTCACTTCTTTCCACCGGCGTTCAATACGCGGCAGGGAATGTGGCAGGTATTTATAGCTCTCTATGGGAGCTATGATTACCGTAATTACAGGGCGTATTTCAGGGTGCATTGCAGCACAATTACGCACCAAAATATGTCCAGAAAGACGCCGTGTGAACACAGTCTTAGAATATACACTGAAGATGTGTTAAGGTAAACAAACATTCTTATCAAATACGTTTCAGTTATGATTTTTACTTAATTTCAGAGATGCAGCAGGTTACCTATCCGGCCTTTTTACAGGTAGTTCCTAGATTACCGCCCACCTCTAAGTCAGCCCCTTACAGTAAAGACACAGCTGCTAAAGCAAGAGATGGCCAGTAATCTAAGAAAATATCTTTAAAGAAGCAGGATAAATAACCTGCTGTATCTTTGAAAAGAAGCAAATTTAAAAGAGTCATGTATTTGGTATGAACATTTATTTTCCTTTGTCTACAAAACTACTTAATTTGGTGACCAGTAACCTAAGAAGCCATCTGTAAAAAATTAGGATAGATAACCTGCTGTACCTGAAAATAGATTACCTGCTGTACTTGAAATAAAGCAAAATCAGAACAAATTTGTATTTGGTAATAATGTTTCCAAAAACCAGAAGAAGGAAACATCTCTGTTACCATGTCACCACACAAGGGATAAAAAACAATTTTTGTTGAATTATACAGTGAATATATTGCTTTCTTCCTTTTGTTTTTTGGTTTGTGCTAGAGGTGCTGAGTCTGTACTTCATAGGCGCACACTCTGGTGTTTTTGGTTGTGCAGCTTTTTTTTTTTTTAATTAAAATGTTAAGAATGTTTATTCACCTTTACTGAGATGTTTAGGGCCCTGTTCACATCACATTTCAGCAGCTCTTTCATGGTAGACCATGCTTTTGTGCCTGATGCAGAAACGGTATATGTAATCCACAAAAACATAGGTAGGACAGCGCACACTGAGTGGTCCAAAATCAAATAAAATCAATATTTATTAATTGTAGAAACTAAAAAGCCAATGGAGGCTAAATGAAGGGAAAAATTGACAAAACCACCTCGATACAAGTTAACGCGTTTCGGGCATATCTTGCCCGTAGTATTTGGCTACGACTAAGGGCAATATATGCCCGAAACGCATTAGACTTGCATCGAGGTGTTTTGTCAGTTTTTCCCTTCATTTATGCCTCCATTGGGTTTTTTAGTTTCTATAACTAATAAATATTGATTTTATTTGACTTTGGACCACTCAATGTGCGCTGTCCTACCTATGTTTTTGTGGATCACATTACATGAACATGCAGCTGGAGCAGTGGACGTGCGCTGTCTGAGTGTGACCATCCTGCATTATAGGTGAGCTGACTTCATCCTTTTCTTACTTGCAGAAAAGGTATATATTCGCTAAACAGAGCAAATGTTGTCAAAATCATCTATTCAGATTATTTTTTTACAGTATGCCACAGATATTTGAACTGGCTGCCAAAATGCAATGTGAATGGGACCTAATCAATAAGCAGGCAATACACTTTCATGAAGAATTATAGACTAATGTAAGTATTTTGTAGGTACAAAGTACATTAGCTATAGATTTGGATTTTTAGGACCCGATACTGAGTTGATCATACTATGTCAAAAATAAACTTCAAGAGTTTGCAGAAATGAAAACCTAAAAGTGAGTTAGATGTGGTCTTTACCTTTTTATTAGTTCTGGTGCAACATTTATGGTTTACATCAGCATTGGCGCAAGATACGCTATTTTGTTCTGTGAAAACGACGGACACAGCGCTGGAAACCTAACAGACCCATTGTAGCCATCAGGCGCCATTGGAGTCCGTTATAAATTGGATCCGGTTCTACCTCTGCAACTGAGACTCCAATACAGACAAGAACCAGGCCTAAGTCATTAAAGGGGTTGTCTCACTACAAAGAATAGCTTTCAAAATGTAGGGAACACTAAATGAAGACGTTTTCCAAATACATTGCTTTGTTCATCTTTTTTTTGTTAAGGAGCTACAAATCATTTTATCACCTTCTGAGGGCTTTCAAGTTTCCCAAGAGACCAACCTGTTTACTTCTTCTCCCCTGCTGTTTGTTCTATCTGATAGCAGGGAGTGATGTCATCACACAGGTTGAGGCCAGCAGTGTGAAAGCTTCTGTGTTATCTTTCAGACAAAAGACAGTTTATGCTGTTTACATTAGCTCAGAAGCTTCTCCGGACCTCGAGAAGGTAATGTAGCTAATCTAGACTAATAAACAGAGAAGTCTGAATACACAGAGCGCATATGGTAATTACAGACAGCTTGACCAGGAAGTGACAGAGCCAAGCAGCATTATTTAATTAATGCATCCCATGAAACTTTGAGATGAGACAACCCCTTTAACATTGTATTTGTTGATCTAATGATCATAAGAGGCATGAAAATACAGACACAACACACAGATGTAACATTACCAGTAAGCAAGGGAGGGGTGCTCTTTAAGGGCTTGTGTAGGAAGTGCTGGTAACTTCTTTAAATCTGTTCTTGTGAGTTCATCACTAGGAGGAGAGAAATGAGAGAGGATCAGAATACATAACAGTCACACGTATCTGACCTCCACAGCTGTCAGAGTCCTGCCGAGTCATGGCTCATTCCTCAGCTTCTCTGCCAGGTGTTACGGTCTTGAAGAGAGCAGAATAAAATAACATCATCTGTTTTGAAGTTTGCTTTTCAAGATAAAACTTAACTATACACAAGGCCACAGAATGAGCACATCAAAAATTACCAATCATCTTGAAGTTCAGAGGATACAGTTCGAGGCTATTTAACAATGCAGATGTTCCTCCTAAATGTTTTCCATCATTTAATATTATTTATAGATCTCATGCTTATTACTTTGGTAACTCACAACCAAGTTCTTGGCACTCACACCAGGACTTAATGGGATGAAAATAAGATAACAGGGTGGAGCATCTTCACTTTACCAAATCATGGGATGTTATTCAAGTGTTATGATAATATTGTAATTCAGTCAATGGGATGACTTTGTTTCAACCCCTTAAGGACTGGGTGCAGTAAAATATTGCTCAATTGGTAAACTAGAATTTACAATATGTGGGATAGTTTTTATGATACGAGTAAAATAAATATACTTATCCAGTACTAGTTCTATTACATTTCTGTAACTAAAGTAACTAAAGATTCCAACATGGTTTTTCTCAATGGAGATTTTTGTATAAAGGAATACAGGCAGTCCCCTACTTACATTGTTCCGACTTACATAGTCCTCTAGTTACAAACGGAGACTTATGGGACGTGGCTGACATTTAACACTGAGTCACGCACCATAATAACCAAGTGCCAGCATGCCACAGCTGCACATGAGGTACAGAACGTTAGGTGAAATCTTCTAAAAAAGGGCACAGACAGCAAAACAAATGTTAAAACTGTTCCCTGCACTATCCAAAACTAAAAAAAAGGAATTGCATTTAATAAATATGTTCCTGTTCCGACTTACATACAAATTCAACTTAAAAACAAACCTACAGTCCCTATCCCGTATGTAACCCAGGGACTGACTGTATTATTATTATCTATTTTAGAGCACCACTGATTTCTGTACATTTGAGGGAGCTTACATACATATGCTAAACAAGTACAATGGTGACAATAAATGACTAACAACTGAATAATTTGATGTCTTCATGATATGTGTCCAAAAATATTTGTCATATCTATTATGATTGCAGCAAACAGGGTTATTTTTCTTTCCAGCCGCTATATCGATGCCTCTACCCTGTGTCAGTCACTGCACTGGTTGCCCATTCAGTACAGAATACAACACAAAATATTCACTCTTATCCATAAAGCTCTCTGCCGTGCTGCACCTCCTTATATCTCCTCCCTCATCTCTGTCTACCACCCTACCCAGACTATGTTCAGCCGATGATCTTAAATTAAATTCCTCCTTTATCCAAACTCCTGCCTCTAAGACTTCACATGTGCTGCTCCTGTTCTAGGGAATGTGTTACTCCATACCATCAGATTAATTTATAAACACTCATAGTTTAGACATCATTTTAGGCAGGTCTACAAAGATCCCTAATGGAAAGCCCCTCCTTCAATCACACACATTCCTGACAATCCTTGCTTATCTGTACATAGATATACTGTCTGGATGGCAGGTTCATCCACTTTTACGTGTACTATTTTATACTGATTTTAGGTGGTTGGGTCATTGTCCAAATTAAGCACTTCTCATGTTTTGTCTTACCCCTTTTTCCACACAGATTTTAAACTCTTGTGAGAAGGGCCCTTATACCTCACCTGTTAAAAGATTTGTTACTAGGTAATGCTCGGTTTTATATATGCCTATACCATCAGCATTGTGAAATGTGGTAGAATATGTCTGTGCTATAGAAAGATTTTTATATTATTATAGTGGGTAAACATAGCCCACATATAATAGTATTAAATTGTTAATATCTTTGAAAATTTTAAACTTGCCTCTTTTTTCGATGGAGTTTCAAGGTATAACTTTTGCACTGGGGCAAAATATTTCATTTTGCAGTCTGGGAGGTTTATACAGTGCCAAAAGTCATTTTAGTACCCTATACAGTTGAAACATCTGGGCCCCCCTTGCACCATATCAACAGACCCCTTTTTTTAATCGAGCTTGGCACCCCCGGGTTCATACTCCCCACACAGTCTTTATATTTATAGTGAAGGATTTTATTTTTTTAGTGCATTACATTAAGTGTGAAATGTACAAGTGTCTACATATTACTCAGTATGGTAGTAAAATGCAGTGCATTAAACCTAAACATGATTAAGGGGTTTTCCATGACTAATAAAAAGTTTGTTAGTCTGTCAGGGCATGATAAAAAAAATAGAATTAAATAGAAAAAAATAACTTGTACACCCTCTCATTCCATTGCTGTGGCCATGCCTGTGATCTCCGCACATGACTTTCACATTCATTCTGCACGTGACCCTGGAGTCAAGCAATCAAAGGCTGCAGCCGGGCTCAAACTGACAAACAGGGGAGCAGGAGAAACCCCCAGTGGCTCCCTCAACATGGTAGACTGCTTTTTAGGAAGAAACAAGATAAATGTGGTCAAAAATCAAGAGGCAGAGTATAAGGCCGTGTTCACACGGCTTATTCCCGACGGATTTGTGAGCCGGATTGCGCTCACAAATCCGGCGTGAATAAAGGCGACGGGGCGTGGGCCGGAGCCGCAGGGGCGCGCTCCCCGGCCCCATAAATAATGTTCATGTTACTTTCTCCCCCCGCGGCGGATTCGCCGAGCGGGGAGGAGCGACGGAATCCACTGTTCTCTATGAGAGCAGTGGATTACCGTAATTACTCCGACGGATTGCGCCGTACTGAAGCGCAAATCCGGCGCGGAGTACAGCGCCAATCCGCGGAGAAATAAGCCGTGTGATCGAGGCCTAAGAGTCATGTACATTAGCTTTTGGGTGGGTCCCATCTCCACTGGTGGTTTCTAAGAATCAACTCTACTGGTGGCTCCCAAGAATCAACTTCACTGGTGGACCCCAAAAATCAACTCCATTGATGGGCCCCAGGAAGCCCAGTATGGCCTTGGCTGCAGTAGTCTCGTGGTATATCCAGTATGTGATTGCTGATGCCTGTGAATGGGTCACGTGAAGAATGAATGGAGAAGTCATCTGTTGTGATCACCAGGATGGTTGCAGAGATGGAATGAGAGGTTTTCTTCTATTTTTTATCATGTCCAGACAGACTAACAAGCTTTTTTGAGTCAAGGAACATCCCTTTAAGTACTGTATACTATAGTATACTTGTGGTGGATCAGGAAGTTCAGGAACTAACTTTCCCACAAGCAAAACTGACTATTCCAGACCATGGCTCAGCGGAATCAAAAACAGCAAAAACGGTTATTGTGAATAAAAAATAACATTCCAATAAATAAAATTAGCCATAAAGTACACTTTGATCAGAACAATTGAAACCAGTCTCCAGCTTGTTTCAATGGCAGGCATGTGTGTGTTTATTTTTCTAATACACTGTATACTGTGTAAGCCTTTGTCCTTATACACAAGCAATAAAAGCAATTTACAGTGGCAGCGCCAACGGAAGCCAAAGGAGTGTAAACCAGTATGGATGAGAAAATATTGAAGACAAAAGACACCTTTGTGGCGTCTTAGCCACTTTCTTTGCAGCTCAGAGAGTTCAGGTTCTTTTATACCTTCTCTATTGTTCCTTCCTAGCATGTACCCTGTTATTAGAGAGCCGATATTAAAGGATCATACTTCAGTAATACTATTAGTTTCTGTATACACAATAAAACATGAAATATGCTGACTTGTTAGGCTGTATGTGATGTTATTATTTCATTGCAGAAGCCTTGGAACATGTTTTAATGGTTGATCTGGCCTCATTCTGATGATATTGAGATCTCTGGATCTTTGGATTACTGTACACAATCATTGATCTTCCCTTAAAATAAAAAGGGGCCCACTGATATTGTGCAAGACAGGAACTATTAATGGATAGGGGCCCAGATGCCTCAGTTGTATGGGGACCCGGAATTATTTATGGCATCTCTAAGAGAAGCAGTTTGACCTATTTACATTTCTATATTGTTTACACATCATTAGTGGCATTTTTGTCCTATGTAAAATGAATCTCTGGTGAAAGTATAGTACAGGCAGTCCTCGACTTACACCGTTCCAACTTACATCTGTCCCCTAGTTACAAACGGAGGCTTAAGGGGAATGTTGGCACTTGTAGTTCCATGTTCCACAGCAGATAGTAGCTGTGGAACAACAAGTTCCAGCATACCACAGCAGCACATGAGGTGAAAATGAGGGGAAATCTTTTTATCATGGGCACAGACAGCAAAACAAATGTAAAAACCCTTCCCTGCACTATCCAAAACCAAAAAACAACCTTTTGTGCTGGCATTACATTTAATAAATATACCTGTTCCGACTTACATACAATTTCAACTTAAGAACAAACCAACAGTCCCTATCACGTTTGTAACCCGGGGACTGCCTGTATTTGCTGGCAGATAAGCAATGTCATTGCAATGTCATATTCTGAACACCCATAGAAGAGAATGGAGGGGACTGCTGCAAATGCTGCCCTCCTCATTCTCATGCATAACTGGCTTGCAGCTAGTTGCGAATGACCTGTGCAACACATATTCATTCCTGGGCAAACTCTGTAAAGCAGCAATAACTATTTTCCTATATTTTACTTTCTTCATTGAAATAAACTATTGTGTACATGTCCATTATCAAACTAGAGGAAAAAAGTAGCTGCAGAGAAACTAAGGTGATAGCTATTAACGGTAAACACACACTTTTAGCCACAGATTGACTTTGATCAGTAGAGCCCAATTTCTGCCTCAGTCAAGGAACCTCCTCAGTCTTCCCCCTTCAGCTCATAAACAATACACCCAGAGGCTTATGTTGCAAAATTCAATGATAATCTTTACTTGAATTTAAATACACTCTTGCTGTATATCTTGTGGACACAACGTCCTGACACAGTCTATGGTAGTGAAAGTACAGAAAATATGGGCAATACTTAGCTGCTACACAGCTTATCCTGCAATAATAGCGTCCTCACTCCACGCCACCCAGCGAGCTTTCGGAACACACAGGCTCCTTCATATCACTATATGCCACGTTTTTAATTTTCTAACAAATAAAGGAAGACTCCGGTTTTAAAGGACTACTGGATTGCGTGTTTTCCTTTCTTTTGTTGCATAACACTCTGTACCCCACGCATGTGAATGGGTTTGATTTTAGAACAAGTTTATGGATTTTACAAACTGTATATGAAAGGGTCAGTCACAAAGCTTTCTGCAACTAATTGTTCTGTGTGAACTGACCCCTTAGAATTTTATAACTACAGACCTGTTCAATCTCTCCTGATAGGCTGTCAGCACTGGTTGCTATAGCTACAGACCTGGCTTCTACTGCAGCCTAGTAGAAGCCAGTAAACACGCCCCTGAATTCAAAATGAAACCAAGAAAACAGGACTGAGGTAAGATGAATCAACGTAGTGAGACAACCCCTTTAAGGTATATGTGTGTCATAGAGAAACTGGACTGTGATCCCTACTGGGGACAACGACTGATGTGAGTAATTACAATCAGTATATGACTCCAGAATATGCTACATAAGCAATGTGACTTGAATAAATTGGTAAGATGTTATTTTTGAGTGCATGGCAGTGTAAAGTATACAGGGATGGAACTGTAACCAGGAAATCTCTCATGCAGATAGAAATGCTCATATGTTTATACAATATGAAACAGGTTTCTCTTTGGAAACAAGTAAGCTGTGTGCTTTCTCTCCTTGTAAATCCAGCTAAATTGCTCGCATGCGGATACCTCTTTCATCTCTCGCCCTTCACCTCTTGCTTTACAATCTCTTGTATTGTGTTTCCATGGCTGCTCAGCCAAAAAGCAAAAATTGTTTAGACAGTTTATAGACTGTTGCTTAGGCAAATGGTACTAATGATTAAATGAATGGATCATGTCACAATATCCGCAGTGTTTTCAATCACTGCTTTAAGAAGCGTGCACACAATGTATATAAACATACCCACTTATGGAAATGTTATAACTGTATACACAGACACACAGGACTGCTAGCAGACATCATTGTACAAATGATTAAAGAAGACATAGTACAAAACATTACACACAAACACCTAGAATTGCTGAAATAATCCGCCAGTCAACAGATGGATTCATAAACTCTTTATAACACATAAAATAGAACATCCAGACATGAAAAAAAGAACATATCGAGAGCAAAGTGAAGAAGACTTTGCAAAAATGCAAAACAGCCATAACTAACAGACGTAACAACTATGCATTAAAGGATCACGCATAGAGGCTGCCCTACTGAAACATTTTCCATAGGCCCCTTCCCTCGTTCTCTTCTTGAATTAGAACAGGGGTGTCAAACTGCGGCCCTGCAGCTGTTGGGAAACTACATCTCCCATCATGTCCACTGTTATAGATTATACAAATGCATGATGGGAGTTGTAGTTTCCCAACAGCTGGAGGGCCGCAGTTTGACACCCTTGAATTAGAGTAACAAAATTCTGTGCTGTCCCCCTGCTGGTAAGGTGTAAGTGTAATACAGCAAACATCCTGTTAATTTATCTCTTTTGAGCCCAAAGAGCACCTGTGACATCTCCTAATATGTCTGTTTTAGTAAATCCTTGTGTTCCCTGTGAAACAACAATTCTGCAGCATCTTCTCTTATAACTCTGTGTTGTGCGGTTCCTCTGTTATTACTTCTAGAAATGTATCACTGAATCAGTCAGCTGGGTGTTTCCAGTTGAGGGTGTGTCCTTGCACACACTGACTGTGCAGGGTCATCCCCCAGTTGGCACCACCTAGATGACAAATTCAGCAATACATGTCTAAAAGGAATGACAGAGGAACAACACAACACAGAGTTATAAGAGAAGATGCTCCAGGATATCTGGCGACCAGGGATTCTGCCTTTCAACATAGGACAAGATGTAAACGTCAGATAAGGGAGTGATCCTACTGTCAAAACAGGGGTTGGGGGTGGGCCTGGAGAATGGAGCACTTGTTGATATGTGTTTGTGTTTTGTCTAATGCTACATATTGTTTGCATGTTCATGCGACTTATGTCTTTTCCACTACCAAGATAGCTTAATGCTGTAAAGGAGGATAAGACTGACAGTTTTAACTATAAGGATAATGGGGGCAATCTAATCTGACATTCTCTATGGTTACAATTAGATGGCTTACATAGTGGAGCTGGCATTCTAAAGAAATGTGACTTCAGCTCTCAGGAACGGACATGGGATCGCAAAACAAAGGCTCAGACTGATTCTAATATGCACATGTTCTTTTATACTATTTTCGTTTTCTTTATTGTGTTCTTTTATATAAAATAGAAAATTGGTAATACAGAGTGACAAGGCTATAACATATCAATATTTGAACTTTTTAATAACCCGCGAATTGTATTTCATGCGTTGAGAATGTCCTGAACTTTGTATTACTTAATAAAGACATTTTAAAGAGAAGATGCTCCAGAATTTACTAAAAAGCACGTAAGAATTGGACACAGCTCCTCTTTAAGTGGCCTGCTGTGATTACCCATACTCTGATTGTCCATGCAATGTGTGAAATATTGTCAGTGGGTTATGACTGTGTTAATGAATGTTTTCAAGCTAAATACCTCTACTTAAAGTACTTAACCAAGTTCCTCTAGGCTACGATCAGTCATGATTTCGAAAACACAATTGCTTAACTGACATAATTACTTCACATTCAAGTTTGAAGTCTAGAATACAGGAAAGTGGGTATCTTCTTACTATACATGCCTTATCCACATTAACAAGAGATATCAGGTTTAAAGGAAAGTAAATACATATTTTTAGCTTCTGGAGATAGCATGACATATAGCATGACATGTGGCATGCTATATGTCTTGGCAAATTTTTCAGGTGGTACCTGAGGTGGTACCTCTATAACATAGCCAGTCACAGAATTCCCTTGACTGAACAAATCAAACTGACAATAAAAAACTGCTAATCTCAGCCCTCCACTACAGTGCCCAATATTGCAGTACTTCTTACCATACACCAAAGTATATCCATTCTGTCCCAGTGCTCCTGAAGCACTGTCCTGACAACACATATCCTGCAATAATGCCCCGATAACAGAGGCATCCCGCAACAGTGCCCCGATAACAGAGGCATCCCGCAACAGTGCCCCGATAACAGAGGCATCCCGCAACAGTGCCCCGATAACAGAGGCATCCCGCAACAGTGCCCCGATAACAGAGGCATCCCGCAACAGTGCCCCGATAACAGAGGCATCCCGCAACAGTGCCCCGATAACAGAGGCATCCCGCAACAGTGCTCCGATAACAAGGGCCTCCCGCAACAGTGCCCCCATAACAGAGGCATCCCGCAACAGTGCCCCGATAACAGAGGCATCCGCAACAGTGCTCCCAAAACAGAGGCATCCCCCAACAGTGCTCCGATAACAGAGGCAAACCCGCAACAGTGCCCGATAACAGAGGCAAACCCGCAACAGTGCCCCGATAACAGAGGCATCCCGCAACTGTGCTCAGATATCAGAGGCATCCCGCAACAGTGCTCCGATAACAGAGGCATCCCGCAACAGTGCACCGATAACAGAGGCATCCCGCAACAGTGCCCCGATAACAGAGACATCCTGCAACAGTGCCCCGATAACAGAGGCCTCCCGCAACAGTGCTCCGATAACAGAGGCCTCCTGCACCAGTGCCCCGATAACAGAGACATCCTGCAACAGTGCCCCGATAACAGAGGCATCCCGCAACAGTGCCCCGATAACAGAGGGATCTGCAACATCTCCATAACCAAGGGCCATCCTCGCCACAGTGCCCGAAAGAGGCCCCATCCTGCAATAGATGCCTCCGATAACAGAGGCATCCCTGCAAAATGCTCCGATAACAGAGGCATCCTGCAACAGTGCTCTGATAACAGAGGCCTCCTGCAACAGTGCCCCGATAACAGAGGCATCCTGCAACAGTGCCCCGATAACAGAGGCATCCTGCAACAGTGCCCCGATAACAGAGGCATCCCGCAACAGTGCTCCGATCACAGAGGCATCCCGCAACAGTGCCCCGATAACAGAGGCATCCCGCAACAGTGCCCCGATAACAGAGGCATCCTGCAACAGTGCCCCGATAACAGAGGCATCCTGCAACAGTGCTCCGATAACAGAGGCATCCCGCAACAGGGCCCCGATAACAGAGGCATCCCGCAACAGGGCCCCGATAACAGAGGCATCCCGCAACAGTGCCCCGATAACAGAGGCATCCTGCAACAGTGCCCCGATAACAGAGGCATCCCGCAACAGTGCTCCGATAACAGAGGCATCCTGCAACAGTGCCCCGATAACAGAGGCATCCCGCAACAGTGCCCCGATAACAGAGGCATCCGCAACAGTGCTCCGATAACAGAGGCATCCTGCAACAGGCCCCGATAACAGAGGCATCCCGCAACAGGGCCCCGATAAGAGGCATCCTGCAACAGAGCCCCGATAACAGAGGCATCCTGCAACAGTGCTCCGATAACAGAGGCATCCTGCAACAGTGCTCCGATAACAGAGGCATCCCGCAACAGTGCTCCGATAACAGAGGCATCCCGCAACAGTGCGCCGATATCTGAGGCATCCCGCAACAGTGCTCCGATAACAGAGGCATCCTGCAACAGTGTCCCGATAACAGAGGCATCCTGCAACAGTGCCCCGATAACAGAGGCATCCCGCAACAGTGTCCCGATAACAGAGGCATCCTGCAACAGTGCCCCGATAACAGAGGCATCCTGCAACAGTGCTCCGATAACAGAGGCATCCCGCAACAGTGCCCCGATAACAGAGGCATCCCGCAACAGTGCCCCCGATAACAGAGGCATCCTGCAACAGGGCCCCGATAACAGAGGCATCCTGCAACAGGGCCCCGATAACAGAGGCATCCCGCAACAGTGCCCCGATAACAGAGGCATCCCGCAACTGTGCCCCGATAACAGAGGCATCCTGCAACAGTGTCCCGATAACAGAGGCATCCTGCAACAGTGCCCCGATAACAGAGGCATCCCGCAACAGTGCCCGATAACAAGGAGCAGTCCCGCAACAGAGCTCCCAAGTCCGATAACAGAGGCATCCCGCAACAGTGCCCCGATAACAGAGGCATCCCGCAACAGTGCCCCGATAACAGAGGCATCCCGCAACTGTGCCCCGATAACAGAGGCATCCTGCAACAGTGCTCCGATAACAGAGGCATCCCGCAACAGTGCCCCGATAACAGAGGCCTCCTGCAACAGTGCCCTAGTAATAGAGTAGAGTAGAAATGTAAGTGTGTATTACTGTATAGTAATGCAACCAAAGGGATAAGTTAGGGAGAAGTTGTGCTCAGTCATGATGGTAGCAGAAGGATTTAAAGGGGTGTTTTGAAACTTTGAGAAGCTTGTTTGTCAGATGGAGCATGATTAAAAATAGAACAAAAGAAGCATACTCATCTCCGTGACGCTACTGGTCTGTCCCGATGACTGGCCTGTTCATCCCTGCTGTACAGTGAACGTTCATTGTTCACATGCTATGTGCAGTCAATCCCAGGCCACAGCGGTCGTGTGACCAATGAACGTTCACTGTACAGCAGGGATGAACAAGACAGCCACCCGGACAGAACTCAGAGGTGAGTATGCTTCATTTTTTCTATTTTTAATCATGCCCCATCAGACATACAAGCTTTTCAAAGTCTCGGAACACCCCTTTAACTGCACTAGATCAGGAGACAGTGCTGGGCTAAGCAGCCAATCAGAGAGCTAACAGAGGAGGGGCCAAGTTACACAGTTAAATAGGAAGTCTGTCAGCTCTGCACTTAGTCCCATTTACAAGTTCAGTACCGAGTGTGCTGTGTATATAGTTCCAGTTGTAAGCAGCAGATAAAGGGTAACCATGGCTATCAGTCAGTGATAGACATGACAGGCTGGTTAGAGGAGAACAGCCCTTCTCACAAAAACATGCCAACTAGAGAAAGAACTGAGGAGTAAGGAGCACACAGAGACAGAGAGCGTGACAGCAAATGAGGTTGAGAGACAGATAACACAGAAATTACAGGTGGGTAGTTTGGGGGACTACCAGAAGAATAAGGGACCCCAGTGAGAGGACCAAATAGAGAGTGTCCGGAGTTACCAGGCGCCAGCACCTTGCACAGCTGGACTGGGGCAGAGAAGAGGGAAGTTGCCAGGAGTGTCACTTGAAGAAATGAGTGTCTGAGACGTGTTAAAGTGACAAGTGCCTTGTCTATATACAGTATCTGTAACATCTACAAGTACCAGTGCCGTGAGTAAAGGCTGAAGTTACCCCTGTAGCTGCTGTTGTCTGTTGTCAGTTATTCTATCGCCGGTGCACCACACCACTGCCACTACTGCACTCATCATCCACCCGGGCCCCTGCGTTGCTTTACATCTTGATAACAGAGGCATCCTGCAACAGGCAATCTGCAACAGTACCCCGACAACAGAGGCATCCTACAACAGTGCCCTAATAATAGGCATTATGCAATAATGCACTGACAATACAATTATCCTGCAACAGTGGCATCATCTCTGCACTAATGATCTTTAATACCTGGTTGGCTCTAGTCCCATTCACATTGCAAGGCTCAGTGAGTTGGATGCGAATTGAGGACTGCTACATCCAAAGGTGACGCTGCAGAGTCCTAGCCCATTTTCCATGAGCCCTTTTGAATATAACAAGCATCATGTGAAAGTTTTTGACAGAAGCATGGCTTGTGGGCGATACATATCCCCCAAACCTTTTGTCTTTTGTAAACTATGGGAAATTATAAAAAGACAACCATGTGGACATTTTAAAAGACAAGCCTCATAACATATTAACAATAAGAATCTATAGTTGGATTCTTGTTTTAACGATTCTGCCCTTGCCTGAGTTATCAGTATCTGAAATATAAGTAGTAGATATAAAATGCAGACACGGGTAATAGCTTTCCTGCTTAACCATCTCTGTAGTCCAGCTTGAACTTTCACCTGATGGGATTGATGATTTGAACTGATTAATAGTCTAACATAATGATTAATCCTTAAGTCTAAACCCTTCTATATGTTTGAAACCTGCATAATTCAATTATATCTTAACACAACACTTGACTGTACTCGGGACCCCCACAGAACAGAATGGAGAGTTACGCACAAACAGAACCAACTCTCCATTGTGCAGGGAAACTTTTGGGGGCCCGTTCCTGAGATAGGATATCCCATATAGAGGAGCCACACTTATTGCCCTTTGATGGCATGTCTCATCAATATCCCAAAGTGCATGTTAACATCCTTTTAAAGGGGTTGTTCTATCTAGCTGTTCTCACTCTTCACAGGCTCTTCAGGCTCACACTTCCTGTTAAGGTTGTTGGCATGTCAACTGCAGTGACTGACATTTCAGCTCTGCTATCTTCTATTCCTAGCTGAACCTGATACAGGAACATTACAGATGTAGTTGCTGTGAAAAACAATTCACCCTCCAAGCAGGGTGTCTAGCTATAAATGTGAGCTAGCAAAGCTTTATGTTTCATGATATGGAGCTTCTAGTAACAGAAAAAAAACTGACATGCTGCCAAGACACATTGTGAGCTGCTGAGTGACTTTAATCTAATTATACTAAATGTGCTCTGCAGACCTGACAGGATGGCACAAGGCTGCTCACAGGTCAGAAACTCTAAGGCCATGTTCACACGGCTTATTTCGGCGCGGATTGGCGCCGTACTGCGCGCCGGATTTGCGCTGCAGTACGGCGCCAATCCGTCGCAGTAATTACGGTAATCCACTGCTCTCATAGAGAACAGTGGATTCCGTTGCTCCTACTCGTTCGGCGAATCCGCCGGGCGGGGAGAAAGTGACATGCACATTATTTACGGCGCGGACACGCCGTAGATAATGCATTGTCTATGGGGCCAGCGGGCTGCTCCCCACGCCGCGCTCCCGCCCCGCACGTGTCCCGCCCCTTATTCACGCCGGAATTGCGAGCGCAATCCGGCTCGCAAATCCGGCGTGAATAAGCCGTGTGAACGGGGCCTAAGGGTTAAAGTTTTCTCAGCAGAAAGGTAAGGTCAGAGAGTTAGAACCAAGCACATCAGGGAGTAAGTTTATGAGCCCCGCCATTACTTGAGCAGAGAGAGGTGGTTGGCAACTAGAGAAGTTTGTGTGAACAAGCAGGTGATAAGAAGTGCTCTATCTCTGGGATAAAGCAAAATTGAAACCACAATATATTTGGTTTTTATCTTTATTTACTTTTACCTACATGTTTAAAGCTAGTCAATGAGATGGGAATACCCCTTTAAGGGCTCTTATAAGTGATGAATCCCTTTTAATACTATCAGATATAATTGTATCTTACCTACAGAAACCATATCCCCAAATGATACAGTGCTTTAGTATATGTGCATGTACTACACTCTGTATACTCTACACTTAGCCTTAGGGCTGACAGCTGCAGTCCAGTATTCATGTACAAGTCTCAGCTGCTACCAGAAATCCTTCCCTTCTCTGATTTGTAACTTGTGACCTAATGTGTTTCCTGTGTGATTGAATAATAGACAATGGAGTTATTTCATGCCACATGTGGAGATATGGAACTTAAATGATCAAATTAAGGCTCCACACAGTAATATACAACCTATCCATAAAACTAAATATCCCACACTTCATATAATATAGGGTCTATACCCTGTAAGTGATGTAACCCTGGGTTATTTTTAAGAGAAATTTGCTCTATCCCGCAGAGTACATGTAATGAATAAAGATCCATTAAATGAATATACATCTCTGAAGTCTGACTTTACAGCAAGGCACAGTGCTGGGTGACATGAGTATAATTTGTTACTGAAAGGTTGGTGCCCTTGCCTGAACAGCAGAGGACTAGCAGTTACAACTTCAGTCGGATGTGTGGAATAGATGTCTGCAACAAATCTTCCACATGTGAATACTGTTTACAGTGGTCAGTTATTATGATTTGTTGACTTCCAAGCGATTGGAACAACAATTGGTCACAGTTTATGCAGGAAAAAAAAAAAAAAATCAATGGCAGACATTAAAGCTATCATTTTTCATTGATCTGGTATGACAGTCCCATCATAAAAGTTATTTTCATCAGCGTCTTGATCCGTGAATTAATTTTTTTGCTATCTAGTGCATCGCTGTCTTGAGAGCTGTCAATAGGTAACAATGGTGCTTCCTGCTGAGCCAGGAGGGATCTCTTTTTCCACGGGCAGCTGGAATCATGACAATGGAAATGTTCTTTGCAATTATTTCAAAACTTGGCTCCAATTGTTCAATAATGGTTTGCTAAATAGCAGCATCTTAAGGGTCTTTTAACTGAAGCTTCAAGTATTCCTCCAACTATAAAACAACTTTCCATAAAACAGTAGTACTAAAATAAAAACTTTGTCAACTTTGTAATATATCTTACTAGAGAAACAGATTTAATTCTTCATTCACCAGCCTCCCCCCCCCCCTCCTCCCTTGTCATCTGTGCATCTGTGTCAGAAATCCATAGAACAGAGACACACAGAGAGAAAGCTGGTTGTAAAGTGAGTGTTTTCTTGCCTTAGTGCTGATCTTATAGCTACACTGCTCCTTACTGCTGTCTAATGCCCTACATGCTGCTTCTAGTGTCCGAGTGCCTCCTACTTTCCTCTCCTGCTCCTCTCCTGTCCATAGACTTTATAGGCAGATGTAACATCCAAACGGTGATGTTAATAAATGGTAATCAGTGGCTGCAATGGTAAGGTCCATATGCGGAAGTACAAGACAGTAAATAGAAGACCAGAGAAACCCAGCACTATGGTCATAGACAAGAAACCTCAGACCTTTTTGTGACCACCAGCAGCTTAGTGTATGTTTTTCAAAGGAACCACACAACAACTTTAAGACTGGTATGTCAAACATTTTTTCCAGGGTAGAAGACTGGTGTACAGTCATTGATAAAATCCCCCAAAATCGCTGTTTGACTTATTGACACTGCAGAGTTGCTACTGAAAAATATGCATGCATTCGGAAATGCTGAAAAATATTAATGTTAAAATTATAGTTTTGCATGGGGAAGAGATATCAGAAGAGACAACAATTCCTTATTAAAGCATCATTTCTTTAACATGCTTATTGTATGAGCTGGAGTAATGCAGAAACATATGTAAGCTGCATGACCATAATATTGCCCTTCGTTTACACCTGCCTACATTCTATTGCACTGATAAAAAGGCCTATAAGTCTGATACCTGAAGACATGGTCATATGTCTATTTCCAAAAAAGAACAGATAACCAGAACCTAACTGTAGAAAAAGATTTGGTTCAGTCAGACTCCTAATATCAGCATAGTGTTATAACATGACTCCAGCACTTGGCACAGACTTACAGTTAATCCTTTCTAAGTAAACAAGTACATGGAATGTTACTATTTGGCGTGTAGAAAGTATTTGCAGT
Source organism: Phyllomedusa bahiana (assembly GCA_025379985.1). NCBI lineage: Eukaryota > Metazoa > Chordata > Amphibia > Anura > Hylidae > Phyllomedusa > Phyllomedusa bahiana. The sequence continues at coordinate 339,331 of JAODAL010000057.1, forward strand.
TGTTCTTACACGCACCTGTGTACAGGTGATAATGGTGGAGAATACAGAAATGTTAGCAGTGCAGAGAATGGCCAGGTTCACATCTGCATATAAGGTTTCATTCAGAATCTCTGTCACGGAGGCTTTGGTAGGACCTTTAAATGAGAGCCACCAATGGCACACAACGTCCGTTGGTTTGCTATCTTCGAGGCCACCTTTTTAATGGAAATAATCGTGCTGCATTGTTTTCGTCATTTCTAATGACTGGAGGCTTTGAACAGAACTTCTGGTGCAGATATGAAACAGGCCGATGCCTGGGGTTTTATCTTGAGGTACATGCAGATATTTCAGGAGGTCTGGAATTGGGAGTATATGTAAATTGTCTTTTGTCATATACTGCACATGAAAAAACGACATTATTACATTGTATACAGTGGGGCAAAAAAGTACTTAGTCAGCCACCAATTGTGTAAGTTCTCCCACTTAAAAAGATGAGAGAGGCCTGTAATTGACATCATAGGTAGACCTCAAATATGAGAGACAAAATGAGAAAACAAATCCGAAAATCACATTGTCTGATTTGGAAAGAATTTATTTGCAAATTATGGTGGAAAATAAGTATTTGGTCATCTACAAACAAGCAAGATTTCTGGCTATCATAGACCTGTAACTTCTTCATTAAGAGGCTCCTCTGTCCTCCACTCATTACCTGTAGTAATGGCACCTGTTTGAACTTGATATCAGTATAAAAGAAACATGTCCACAACCTCAAACAGGCACACTCCAAACTCCACTATGGCGAAGACCAAAGAGGTGTCGAAAGAGACCAGAAACAAAATTGTAGTTCCATAGACTTACTGCTTTGACAGTAAGCAGCCCACAGTTTGTTGAATTTTTCCAACAGTAACCAGCAGAATTATGAATGCAGCTCTGGAGTAGTGTCACTCGAGATCAAGGTAAGTAATGCAAAGTGAAAGCCAGTCAACTTTTTATGTACTTTATAACCATACACAAATTGTAAAAACAGTGTCCAAAGGTTCACACGTCTTATGAATCCCTGCATTTTAACTCTTTTTAGATCAATTTATATAGAACTTGCCTTTTTGCTCTGTTCTTTGGGCAATTTTTGTGATGTGTTTTTATAGAAAACAGTTTTAATGGGCAGACACTTGTAAAAAAAAAAAAACAAAAAACTGGTGAGCCAGGAAACGGTCCTGGCATTTGTTCAGCACCTGGAGCTATGAGACAATCTTGCATTACGTGCTACAGACTGCAGCGTGTGTACATATAAACACCCAAATACAGTCTACAGTGTGTCTGCTTGTTATTGTTTCTATAGGGTATTGCTTGGTGCAATCTATTTTACTAGCTCAAGTTTCACTAAGTAATTCAACTGACAAATCAGGTATCTCTTTTCATTGCTTATTAAACACACTTGCAGCTTTCCTTAAAAGGCTTTTTGTCTGTCTGCTTATAGGAAACATAAAAACCCCCACCCCATATGGCATGAGATGTAACAGAAAGATTAAAGCCATATTACATTTCTTGGCCTGCCCTGCTGACTTGCTTAACCCGTTCACTGCTGGACACGTGAAACCAACACTAATTCAACAATCTATTGTTCTGCATGAAATATTCTGTTATTTTTGTGTATATAGTGTTGTGTAGTTTTGATGTTGCATATTTAGTCAATGAGAAGAGTAAACCAGATCTGGAAAATCTCAAAGGTATTTGGGAACATGATTTATACTTCAATTTTATTTTTCTTGATGAATACAGTTGCCGTCTGGAGAAATTGTACTGCCAACAATGCATTGAAAATGAGGGAGAATGGTAATAATGTTAGTGCTAAATCAGGCCACTGACCAAGCATGTTTGTAGAAAGTAGACATGATTCAGCTATAACATAGAAAATAAGTTATTTATTGAAAAAAAAAAAATACACTAAACTAAGGGGGCTCACATAATGTCTTGTAAGAATGAGCCATCAAATGCGTTATTGTATCTAAACAATCCCTTTTTGCATGCCGTATTAAAGAATTTGGATGTCAAAACCAACAAGCAATGACCCTTGTTATGTTGGACACTGCACAATCATGTATTACATGGATGTCCATACATTTCAACATGTACCCTGTAAAAATCTATTTCTCTGACAGTGGCTGCCTGCAAATATGGTGGCTGAATACCAGGAGTCAAGCTCTGTTCACATGGCAATGTGATATATGGTAAATGTATCTATGTACCCCCATTACTCAACACAGACCAAAAGGGTGTCATTTTAGCTTCTATTCAGATGGCATACATCGGTATCTACAGTGCAGTCATGGCCAAAAGTTTTGAGAATGATACAAATGTTAATTTTTACAAAGTCTACTGCATCAGGTTTTATAATGGCAATTTGCATATACTCCAGAATGTTATAAAGAGCGATCAGCTTAACAGCAATTAATTGCAAAGTCAATAGTTGCCTAGAAAATGAACTTTTTCCCCCAAAACACATTTCAACTTCATTGCAGGGATGCCTTAAAAGGATCAGCTAACATCGTTTCAGTAATTGCTCCATTAACACAGGTGTGGGTGTTGATGAGGACAGGGCTGGAGATCAATCTGTCATGATTAAGTAAGAATCACACCACTGGACACTTTAAAAGGAGGCTGGTGCTTGGCATCATTGTTTCTCTTCTGTTAACATTGGTTATCTATAAAGAAACACGTGCAGTCATCATTGCACTGCACAAAACTGGCCTAACAGGGAAGAGTATCGCAGCTAGAAAGATTGCACCTCAGTCAACAATCTATCGCATCATCAAGGAATTCAAGGAGAGAGGTTCCATTGTTGCCAAAAAGGCTCCAGGGCGCCCAAGAAAGACCAGCAAGCGCCAGGACCGTCTCTTAAAAGTGTTTCCGCTTCGGAATCGGGCTACCAGCAGTGCAGAGCTTGCTCAAGAATGGCAGCAGGCAGGTGTGAGTGCATCTGCATGCACTGTGAGGCGGAGACTCATGGAACAAGGCCTGGTGTCAAGGAGGGCAGCAAAGAAGCCACTTCTCTACAGAAAAAACATCAGGGACAGACTGATATTCTGCCAAAGGTACAGGGAGTGGACTGCTGAGGACTGGGGTAAAGTCATTTTCTATGAATCCCCTTTCCGAATGTTTGGAACATCTGGAAAACAGCTTGTTCGGAGTTGACAAGGTGAGCGATACCACCAGTCTTGTCTCATGCCAACTGTAAAGCATCCAGAAACCATTCATGTGTGGGGTTGCTTCTCAGCCAAGGGAATCGGCTCTCTAACAGTCTTGCCTAAAAACACATCCATGAATAAAGAATGGTACCAGAATGTCCTCCAAGAGCAACTTCTCCCAACCGTCCAAGAGCAGTTTGGTGATCAACAATGCCTTTTCCAGCATGATGGAGCACCTTGCCATAAAGCAAAGGTGATAACTAAATGGCTCAGGGAACAAAACATAGAGATTTTGGGTCCATGGCCTGGAAACTCCCCAGATCTTAATCCCATTGAGAACTTGTGGTCAATCATCAAGAGACGGGTGGACAAACAAAAAACCAACAAATTGTGACAAAATGCAAGCATTGATTGTGCAAGAATGGACTGCTATCAGTCAGGATTTGGTCCAGAAGTTGATTGAGAGCATGCCAGGGAGAATTGCAGAGGTCCTGAAGAAGAAGGGTCAACACTGCAAATATTGACTTGCTGCATTAACTCATTCTAACTGTCAATAAAAGCTTTTGTTAATCATAATATGATTGCACTTGTATTTCTGTATGTGATAAAAACATCTGACAAACACACATAAAAAACCAGAGGGCAACAGATCATGTGAAAATATAATATTTGTGTCATTCTCAAAACTTTTGGCCATGACTGTATGTTTATGTGCTGTATAGCATAGTGCAGCCTATTGTGCTATTCCATAGAACAGCATTCAGTAAAAAAGTGCGGTAACCAACAGTTATTTTATACGGTAGCCAATGTAAAATGGAAGTGCTTTGTGGCATCTGTCTTAAATATATGTTGGGGTGTAGTTCAGGAAATAGTTTCATAGTTTCATAGTTTGTAAGGCCGAAAAAAGACAAGACGTCCATCCAGTTCAGCCTGTTGTGCTAAGGTGTTGATCCAGAGGAAGGCAAAAACCCCCAATGAGGTATAAGCCAATTGTCCTCATTTTAGGGAAAAATTCCTTCCCGACTCCAATCTGGCAATCAGAAAAATCCCTGGATCAATGACCCCTCTCCAGAATCCTAGACACTATAACTTGTTATATTATTACGCTCCAGAAATGCATCTAAACCATTTTTGAACGCCGTTATTGAATTCACCATGACAAGTCCCTCTGGCAGAGAATTCCATAGTCTCACTGCTCTTACAGTAAAGAATCCCTTCTTTCTATGTTTATGTAGAAACTTTCGTTCCTCGAGATGTAGAGGATGCCCCCTTGTTCTATATACAGCCCTGGGTATAAATAATTCTTGGGAGAGATCTCTATATTGACCTTTGATGTATATAAACATATTTATTATCAAATTTTCTTAGGGATTTTTCTTCTGATTGTATACATATTAGGTCTAAATTTTGGTTTTAGTTCCTTTGTCATAAGTAGGGCACTTTAGGTCTACTTTAAAGAGGAACAGTTCTATCAGTGTGAAAATATAGCTAAAAACAACAGCAAATACATGAATCCTAAATAACCTTTAAAAAGAGCACACGGAATTCAGAATGGTGGTTGATTAGCTGGTCATATACAGTGCCTTGTGAAAGTATTCTGCCCCTTTGAACTTTTAATAATTAATATAATAATTTTAAATTTATAATAATATGCTTAATCAAATTCGCAGCACTTTACAACATAGAGGGTATAATTACAGACAAAAGACATTACACAGTGAATGCTACTTACAGGTGAGACTCAAGGTGTGAGGGCCCTGCTCGCAAGAGCTTACAATCTATGAGGGTGCCTGGGGTAGACAATTAGGGAGAAGTGCTAAATTTACAATGGTCCAGCCATGTTTTATAAATATGGGGTGGTTTACATAAAAATTGGGTGAACCTGCCATCAACTTTTCCACCTTTTGCCACATTTCAGGCTTCAAACATAAAAATATAAAATTTACATTTTTTTGTGAAGAATCACCAACAAGTGGGACACAATTGTGAAATGGAACAAAATTTCTTGAATATTTTAAAATTTTGTTAAAAAAAACAACTGAAAAGTGGGGCGTGCAAAATTATTCGGCTACTTTGTAGCACCATCTATTGCTGCTATTACAGCTAGGGATATGTTTCTATCAGTTTTGCACATCGAGAGACTGAAATTCTTGCCCATTCTTCCTTGGAAACAGCTGGAGCTCAGTGAGGTTGGATGGAGAGCGTTTGTGAACAGCAGTTTTCAGCTCTTTCCACAGATTCTCGATTGGATTCAGGTCTGGACTTTGACTTGGCCATTCTAACACCTGGAGACGTTTATTTGTAAACTATTCCATTGTAGATTTTGCTTTATGTTTGGGATCATTGTCTTGTTGGAAGATAAATCTCCATCCCAGTCTCAGGTCTTTTGCAGACTCTAACAGGTTTTCTTCCAGAATGGTCCTATATTTGTCTCCATCCATCTTCCCATTAATTTTAACCATCTTCCCTGTCCCTGCTGAAGAAAAGCAGGCCCAAACCATGATGCTGCCCCCACCATGTGTGACAGTGGGGATGGTGTGTTCAGGGTGATGAGCTATGTTGCTTTTACGCCAAACATATTGTTTTGCATTGTGACCAAAAAGTTGGATTTTGGTTTCATCTGACCAGAGCACCTTCTTCCACATGTTTGGTGTCTCCCAGTTGGCTTGTGGCAAACTTTAAACCAAACTTTTTATGGATATCTTTGAGAAATGGTTTTCTTCTTGCCACTCTTCCATAATGGCCAGATTTGTGCAGTGTACGACTGATTGTTGTCCTATTGACAGACTCTCCCACCTCAGCTGTAGATCTCTGCAGTTCATCCAGAGTGATCATGGGCCTCTTGGCTGCATCTCTGATCAGCCTTCTCCTTGTTTGAGATGAAAGTTTAGAGGGACGGTAGATTTGCAGTGGTCTGATACACCTTCCATTTCAATATGATCGCTTGCACAGTGCTCCTTGGGATGTTTAAAGTTTGGGAAATCTTTTTATATCCAAATCCAGCTTTAAATTTCTCCACAACAGTATCACGGACCTGCCCGGTGTGTTCCTTGGTCTTCATGATGCTCTCTGCGCTTTAAACAGAACCCTGAGACTATCACAGAGCAGGTGCATTTATACAGAGACTTGATTACACACAGGTGGATTATATTTATCATCATCAGTCATTTAGGAGAACATTGGATCATTCAGAGATCCTCACTGAACTTCTGGAGTGAGTTTGCTGCACTGAAAGTAAAGTGGCCAAATAATTTTGCACACCCCACTTTTCAGTTTTTTATTTTTCACAAAAGTTTAAAATATCCAATAAATTTCTTTCCACCTGTTGATTCTTCACAAAAAAAATTAAGTTTTATATCTTTATGTTTGAAGCCTGAAATGTGGCAAAAAGGTTGAAAAGTTCAAGGGGGCCAAATAATTTCGCAAGGCACTGTAACTGGGACACCAGGGGCATGTACCACTGACATTTGAGCCTAGTGGCAACAATAGTCATATGAATGCAAAAAGTGTTGCTTTCAACTTTTTTATTCTTTCCATTCCATTGATTTGTAGTGTTAGAAAATGCTGACAAAAAGGATTCAAATCTGACTAAACTAAAGGGGTTTAATCATAAAACTTCTTGAAGTGTACTCGTCACTGTGGTCACAAGGTTTGGCACATTATGTTCAGAGGTTGTGGACTGATGGAGGCCAACACTCGGGGACAAGAAAGTGGCTTAAAAAGTCCAAGTAGCCAGCATAATTTCTTAAAATAAATCAAACATTTTTTTATTTATAATTCCATTAAAAGATATAGATATCTAAGTGGTCAGACAGACTGACGCATTTCGGGTAAGAGTACCCTTATTTGTAGCCTACTTGGAAGAAATGGTGCTGGCTACTTGGACTTTTTAAGCCCCTTTCTTGATCCTGTTTATAACCGTTGGCCAGCGAGAATTGCCGTGCACCCTCACATCGAATGTTGGCCTAATCACAAATTAGCTGGTTGGATTCGTTCTTTGAACACAGTGGCAACACTTGGGGACCAGAACAGAATTTCAAGCGTTTTTCTTGTAGGGGGGTTTTATGTTTGTTAGAAAATCACTTGAAAGTCACCACTACCTCAGGCTTAAACACATTGAAATGGTAGCCTGATATGCTTCCCTGGGTTATGCACACCTTGTGCATACAATCAATGTTTTTGAACTATGTAAGGAAGTTAAGGCAGGTCCATGGTTAATGGGTCCTTAAAGAATCCACAGAGACTGTCATCCATCACAAGCAATGAAAGGAATAGCTCTGTAAACTGCATTTATATAAATGGCAGCGTTCCCTGGTTCCAAGATGAAATACGATACAAAGAAAATGAAAGGGAAGCTTAAGGTCGGACCCCTAAGGTCTTTTCTTTTAGAGTACAGGATTCAGGACTTGAAAACTATTATATTCAAATCATAACCAGCTGGGTATTCCTCCGAAATGAAAAGGTTAAATAATGAGAAACTCTGCAGCATATGATTTTTCCGAGCTCCCATTAACAACTGCATTTCACATGCTGGAGGAACGACAGATCTCTTGGAATAAGTCATGATTGAAAACAGAAACAATTGCTTATTATGTGGAAAGCATCTAATGGTAATTATATATTATTATACATCATTTAAAGAAATGTTTGCTGTACTGTTCACTGCAGTGTTGTATGCCGAGATGTCAGGAGCCCATAGCAAGAATGGCAAGATCTATATCTGGACACGTAACAACTTCTTGTTTAGGCAAGTAATAGGGATGCAGACACCAACTGCGAAATTACTCACACAGTCCATGTTCAGGTCTGACATGTATAGGAAAATGTCATGTAAAGCATTTGGATCAAGGGCAAAATGGTCTCATTTATAACGCAAGGATGTGGCAACAATAGATATACACTGATTTATACACAAAGCAATGCATGCAGAGTCTGTACACTAGCACGCAGGCCTCTGATTCTGTATGCTGTCTGTGTGCTGTCATATTGGGTAACCATATCCAAGAGGGTAGATAATACAGCATGAAGAGCTATCACTTTTTTTGTATATAAATTTGTGAGAAACAACCTTCCCGTGTCTCTGTATATAATTCAATATTAAGATACAATGGTACTGTAAATGCTTATAATAGTATAGTACAATTCAGATCCATAACACAGTTGTGTGCATGAGCCCTAATTATGTTCATTGATATTCTATACTAGCTGCAGATGCATCTAATCATAGAAGGAAACTGAAGTGGACAGAAAGAAGGGTCTTCTGCATTCTATCAAGTCACTTTGACTCCCATTGTTTATTCTTGGCCTGACTCAGGATACACCAATATGATCACATAATATATCTTTAATTGCGTTTCCCACCACAGTGATTAGCTTTTAACATGTAGAGAAAGGTAAATGAAGACTGTTACCGTATACATTGTTTTGCTGGTCTTTGGTCAGAAGTTAAAGAAGAGTTTACCTTAGAGCACAAAAGTTTATATGGTTACTGACCACCTCTCCTCTCCTCTCTCTGCTCTCTCTTATCTCTCATTGCTCTGAGGTGAGTCACCTCATACAGAGTCTTATCTCTAGCAATGGACTTTGTTTACTTAACTAAATAAGAAGCTTTCACTCTTTAGAGCTATGTAGCCTTGTATAGTACACTTTATAAATCTCCTGCAGACATATCACTGTAATAGGAATAGCTAGTAATAGCAGAGCTGATGTGTCAATCACTGCTATAGACCCACTCACAGCCTGAACAGGATGTGTGACTCTAAAGCGGACTGTGGCTCTGTGAAACTATATGGTGAGATAACCCCTTTATAGAGTACCTATCACCTCCAGAGAAACCTCATGAAGTAACAGAAGACTAAAATGCTAAAACTTTCTCAAATATGCTTCATTAGTGTTCTTTTCCTTGTATGTTAAAAGATTTTCCTTGTATGTTAAACATTTTTTTAAATAAACACTTATAAAAAAATATGCTTCATTAGGAAAACAAAGCATTTCACCTGTTATTCAGTTTTTTTTTTAGCTGGGAGAGCCCACCGTGCAGGGGGGAGCCTGTAAGTCTACATCATGTTTACACAAGCAGCAATGTAATATAGATGCCTGTGTTCTATGGAGGAGGAGGCGGAAGCAACAGGTAAACTCTGCCACACTATCTCCTCAGTGTTCTGTGCCTGTTGTACTGTATACAGTGAGAGACTCAGATCAACCTGTAAAATCAGCAATGCCCTCAGCTCTCCCTGCACAGTTGGTATCTCCTACACTCTTCTGTAGGATCTCCAGAGTTACAAAGTGAAAGTAAAACCTGTTCCTCTGTAATACTGAGGAAAGTCCTCTGATTTGCTAATGACATGTATTTGAGAAAAGTCTTATAATTTCATCTATCACTTTTTGTGTGCTTGTTTTGAGGTGATAGGTACTCTTTAAGTGTGACTGAAAGAGCTTGATACACGCCATAAACCTTAGTTGTATATGGTGAGTAATGGCTATAATTTCAAAAGACTTGGAAACCAAGCCTAGGAAAGCATCCTAGAAAAACATTCTAACATTCAGATGAAACAGGTGACACATCTGGATAATCATCATTATTAGCGGAGTTGACCAAGTAATAGCTATAGCTATGGCTACCTTAAGTAAAAAGGCTAGAACTAACCCTTTAACAACTGGTATCTGTAATGTGCATGGTATAAAGAACATTAATGAGTAATCATTTTTCACTCTTATGATTCTTAATATAGCTTTACAGTCCTGAGACACTTTGGCTTTTTAATACATAGTTAGCTATTGAAGTGGTATTCCTATTTTAGATATTGTAAATATGCCATAGGTACCTGAAGAATGCGGGTCCCAGCGGTGGGTCCCTTTCTCTAGTTCCTGTATCATGCTGCGGCAAATAAGCAAGTGGTTATCTCTATTGACTTCTGTAGGAGTACCAAGTACAGCTATGTGTAGGACCCCCATCTATCAGCAACATATGTTGTAGATATGCCATAAATGTCTGCCTTCTCCGCTTTGAAGAATCACTGCTTGAGTAGAAGGGTCCCTTGATAATAAAATGATCACAAAGTTCCTTCCTGCTGGGACCCCACTCATTAGCTGTAATCTGTGCAAAAACTTTCATAAAGGGCCACATGTATGAAACTGTTTAAGTCTAAAACTCACTTTTTTGCCCATAGGTTACTATGGGCAAAAGAGTGAGTTTTAGACTTAAACAGTTTCATACATGTGGCCCAAAGTGTTTAAATTCCATGCATCAACGCCACAGGAGAAATGAAGTATTACACAGTGCCCATTCCTATCAATGGGCTGTCAGTGTAATGTAGTACAGGACATGTCCTCCAAAGGAAGAGGTGCGGTTTCTAGTAGCTCCCCTTGCTGGTAAAGAGATAAGGATCCTGAACAGAAGGCTTCTCTATATTCACTTAGAATTCCCTAATAGGGTGTATGAGAATAAGTTTTCAAACTTCAAATCCTCTTTAGCTTAGGTCTATGGTTCTTTCAACTGAGTTGTTTGGTTAAGGACAAACTGACAAAATAATAATTATTGGTTATTATTTAGATGACTAATAATATATTTATCAAGATAATTTTATTTGACCCAGAAAAAAATAACTAATTTAGAGAAAGCTAATGTCATAATGACACATTAAAAGCTGGTGGCAGGCCAATTCTTGACATAAATGTATTTCCAGCATTATAAATATTGTGTATTTCTCCAAATCAAAAGATTGAGAGAGACAGAAGTTCTAGGCTTTATCTCCAAAAATGTTCTCTGCTTGTTGCCATCTCCCAGCATGAGGAATGTAAATAGAGCTAGAAGACAGCAGGCTGTCTGTAATCCTGAAATATAGGGCTCTCTTCAACTGGCTTGTGTTGTTTTTCTTGTGATCACTTTGCTGAATACACTTCAGTCAGCTGTCCATAGAAAAGCAAAGCAAATTGATTTTATGTACTCTACATAGGCCTATGACACAGATCCTTCCTTGATGTTTCTTTTATTACATCTAGATCCGTGTTTTTCAGTGTAGATCTTCATAAAGACTTCCAGAAGAATCCCTGTTGCAGCACTGACAACATGCAAAGGCTGTTATATGGAAAACTTTAGTCTCCCTCTTTCCATTGAACAGACAGTAAGATACATCAAAATAATACCAATAAGTTAAACAAAATGAAGCAACCCTTGGAAAAGAAACTGGCACTTTGGAAGGTAGAGACAATGAAATCAAAACCTGGAAAATGAAGCACTTAACTACAATTTGAATTGTGGAATATTCTGAGAAAAGTATACCTTCCTACTAAAAAGTCATTAACTTTAAATTATAGGCAAATATCTTGACCAGAAAGTTAGGAGAAATTATACACGTACCTTGTGAAATCTCCCTTTGCCTCCTAAAATGGAAAACAAAGTATAAACAAGGTTAATGACAGATATAACGTATGACTCCATCTCTTAATTGTTTCTGTTGCTTGAGAACTAATAACACAATTGCTCATACTTTGGATATGTTTTTCACAAGCATTTGGACAGATAGATACAGACTATTTGATCTTGCCCAGGGTTTCTACTTTCTCCAGTAACAATAGTCAAAAAGACTGGCCAGAGGGAAATGCCATCCATCTCCATACAAGAGTATGGCTGAGCAAAAAGTGCTGGGCTCTCCTCTTGTGATGGTGAAATTTGATGCAATAAATTAGCACCAGCAGGGGCTTCAGTTTTGTTTTGGGGCTCTGTTACACGCACACCAATCCAATCATCTGACACCATGTAAGAAAATAAATAGGTACAAATTGAACTGAACTGTACCAATATGGACCACCATCCATGTCTATAGTCTAGAGATTAGAGAGGTAGCGCCATTTTATCACTGAAATTGGAACAATCACATAGATTTCCAAACTGGTAACCGACGCAGTAGCACTCAAAAATTTTAGGGCAGCTGATTCCATTCATCATCCAGATGCCAAATCTTTGCAGCTGTTGAGCCAGTGGCTCATCAATAGCAGTAGATTGATCATCAATGAAATGGCCGCAGGAATGGCCAAAGGGCCAGGACTGCAGCTCAACCCATTCACTTCAGTGGAGCTCAGGCAACATCCTATAACAGAGATGGTGCTGTTTTTGAATGAAAGCAGCCATGTTGTTCTAATCCTGAGCAACCCCTTTAAGTGTCACACTGCTCGTCATCAAGAAGCAAAGTCTCTGTAGTTGTTAAGCCAGTGGTGTGAACACTGTATAGCTGATCAAATATAGCAATAGATTGCTTAACTAATTGGCTTCTTATAGAGCCAGTAGGAGAATATATTTCAAAAGGTAAATCTTGTCAATGTATTGTAATGGGGGGCTAGACGTTACAAAGGATTGTTTAATAAAACCATCTTCACTTATTGTAACTGTCTTTGCCAAGTACAGATGAGTCCTGCTTTCTTTTCTATTTATGCTGAATAAAAGTTATGCTTCAGTGTCACTCCATCCCCATCTCTGAGAGTCATGACATATTGCTTAATCGGAAAGTGTATATTTAGATGCACAAGACTATGGTAAGGGTACACAGAAATGGTATTTTAAGTGTCTACAAAATACTTCATACTTTATTAATGCAACTGCCTCATCCCCTCAAGATCCCAAAAGATCCCCTTGAAAAGGCTTTGCCATCACAGACATCAATGGCATATTAATAGGATGTACCATCAATGTCAGATGAGGGACCCGCAATAGTCTCCAGAATGAGCCCATAAAACTTTACATTCTAAATGCAGACGTGATCGTGCTTGCCCATTCATTTCAGTGGGAGCTCTGAGTACATTCGATCGGCTGTACTTGGAACTACCATTGAAATGAATGGAGAGTGATCATGCAAGCATAGCCAGTTCTCCGTCTGGAACTGGGTGTCTAGGGTCCTATTCTGTAGACTGGTGTCAGTCTAACATTGATGGCATAGCCTTTCGATATCTCAATGTCTGTGATGGCAAAACCCGTTTAAAGAATTACAAAGTCATAGTAATAACACATTATAATTATAAGCAAATGAAACATTAATTTCACAGTATATTTTACAAAAATATATTAAAATGATAAATTCCTTCAAGATCCAGACACTTTAGCTTATTATTCAGAAGCCTTTCTGCCTTGTTAGTTATTGAAACAGGACACTTTCTCATGGCCGAGGAGGTTTTGCTTATGGAGTAGCTGAATTTCTGTGGAATGGTCTTAAAGGGGCCCGTCAACCCATTAGAGAGCTTTGTGTTCGTTTTTAGTCTTACTATCTTTCAAACATTTACAATTAAGAGCATGGGGGGAGGGGGAGATGTCACTGCCACAACCCAACTTAATGATGCAGAAAATCCATGCATGCCACAGGACTATTCAGCCTCAACTTCTATTTCTGCTTAGCAGCTGTAGTGCCATAGTAAATTGCTAGGAAGATCTTAATCCCTGATCTATGTCTGTTTTATCCTAGTGCCTCTCTGATTCCTGGATTGTACAATGTCACATAGCAACACTGGATAGCAGCAAATTGTGAGGCTTAATGAGGCTTTTCAACAATGACCTCTGTATTATACAGCTCTTTTATAACTTAGACCCTGCAAGCACTGCTAGAGAGAATACATAGACAAAAACTAGTAGGACCCTCAACCATCTCGCGCCATTTGTGTTTGCATCCTCTCTAGCCAAACTACTGTTCATTAATATCACTGGTAGTTTTAATGGAGTTTACTGTGCAGTACAAATTAAATATTAACTTTATTCTGCAGGCCAAGGCAGTTTGGTCATACCAAATTTTTTATAGTTTTCACTGAAATTTACAACTTTTTAGAAAATAAGACCTTTTTTTTCAAAATTTTCTTTGAATTAAAACCAATAATTTTTTATTTTTCATCTACAAACCTATGTGAGGACTTGTTTCATAGAGATTGAAGTGTGGTTTAAATTGGTACCATTTCTCAAATGTGATTTTTGGATCACGTTTTATACTTTTTATTTATAATTTTTTGGGGAGACAAAGTGAGAAAAAAATGCTAATTTTTTATGGCATCAAACACTTGGAAATTTTTACAAATTGTACTTTTACAGATGTGGCACCACCATATATGTTTCATTTTGTTGTTGTTTTTCTTTTTTATTCATTAAATTGGAAAACCTGAATGTTTCATATTTTTTTACATTTTTAGATTTAAAACCCTCCTTTTAAATGTTTTACTTGTATTTTTATTCTCAATAGGGTACTTGACCTCTAGGGGCATGATCTTTTGTATACTATTCTGCAATACAAACATATTACAGAATAGTGTACAATTACAGCTCTTCTACAACACCTTGCCTCAGGTAGAGTGTAATGGGAGCAGTAAGATGGTAGGTCTGTTGGCTTTCATTAGGCCTCCTGCTGCCAATATAACTGGTGGCATCCCATAATTGGGATGTGGAGGGGGGCAGCCCTTCCTCCATAGATTCTGTTGTTGTGTTGACCGCAGCATCTAAGCAGTGATGAGCTCTGGTCCTGGCCACTGAAAACAGGTGTTAGCTATAACTAACAGCTTGAATTCCCCATGTATGAAGTGGGCTCATCTTGTGAACCCGCTCCATGCACAAATTCTGATACTATAATGTAAATGTACATCAAATTTTGGGAAGAGGCCTTGCACTCCTTACTGTCTAACATGGTGTCACCCTTGTCTACCTCTGCCTTCCTGTTGTCCTCACCCTGTCCCCAGGAATATCTGTAGCACAGGCTGAGTGTAATGGGAGCAGTAAGATGGTAGGTCTGTTGGCTTTCATTATGCAACCTACTGCCAATATAACTGGAGGCACCTCTTCTTTTGGTACTGTCTAGATTCTCTGGTTGTGTTGACTGCAACATCTAAGTAGTGATGAGCTCTGGTCCTGGTCACTGAAAACAGGTATTGACTAATAGCTAGCAATCCACATGTATGAAGTGGGCTCACTTCGTAAGCCCACTCCATACACACTTCCTAAGACTATGAAATAAATGTACATCAAATGTTAAGAGGCTTTGCACTCCTACCTGTCTAACATGAGGTGCCACCCTTGTCTACCTCTGCTTTCCTGTTGTCCTCACCCTGTCCCCATCAATATCTGCACAACAGGCTGATAAGTTAGTTGACTAGTAAAAGGCGAGTGACCGGTTCTGGTCCACAATGCAGTTTACACTTTCTACCAGGTATCAATTTTATGCCACATGTATGTCTTTTTATGTTGGAGCATTAAACAGATGGAACTTAGATAATCTACAAGAGCTATCAATTCCCTCCTCTGATTTATATGGGACCCGAATGCAAGCTAAAGTAGGATACATACATTGGAAAGGATGCCAACCCATTAGCATGTTCGAAATGCTAAATTGCATTGCCCAATGAGTTTGGACCATTTTTTTTGCTACTGTGTTTTAATGGAGCTTAAATATAGTTATAGTTATTTTAATGGAAATGCTGGACTCTTTGGAAGTTTTGAATTGGTGCAGCCCATTAAACTGGGCCTGTTTCACTAACTGTGATGATGAGATCTATCTGCACAACAGAAAAGTACAAGCAATAAAAGAAAAGTGATTTCAGACTGTAAAAACATACTTCAGTTCTAATAAAAAGTAGAAGGATCTTTGCTGTGGTTCATTAGACGATGAAGGGACAACCAAGATATCCTACACACATATGGATTCTGACAAATGGAAAAAAGGCAATGTTGCGATCTTAATTGATATCATATTTTGCATTTGAAAGTGTGGTGTGTAAGACGTGCATGACAACGCTTTAGATTTGATTATCTTCTCTTGGTGCCCCATGTAAGAAGCATCTGATAAGACAGTGGAGAAAGCCATCTTACCTGCAGGATGTATGCTGCCAGTTCAAAAACAACCTCGCTGTCTACATCTATCAATTCCTGTAAAATGCAAAGAGAAAAAAATGTGAATTTGCAGAGAACAGGCAGCTTCGAGCTGTATAATGTAGCGTGCAGAGCTGCACTCTTGTGGCTTCACATCAAAGGTCTGTATTACATTGTGACATGGAATGCTAAGAAAAGGGGGGGTTACATTCAGCTTTACTTCTAACATATATTCTGCTGACCATAAGAACCTACAAGAGCCCTGCAGTTATTTTCATCACAATTAAACAAAGATTAACATAGTCTGTAACCTGCTGTCCATCACAGCGCCATCATACAACTGATGCCATCTATCAATTACATTGCACACATACACCAGTCTAAATTTCCATATTCAAAAGGAAGCAAGAGAAATCTGTCAAGTATGATGAATTCCCCTGCTCGCAGGGCTGTCAGTTGTTCTCTATTTGTAGTTCCCAAATGTACCACGAGGAACTGAAACATTTGTTGGCTAAAGAAAGGGATTTCCGGAGGCTGAGCCAGCAGAAAAGGTATTCCTGGCACAGCAGAAATATGACCCTTCATACCTAATCTACTGTGACTGCCAAACGAATTATTAATGCACTTACATATCTAATGAACTGAGCTATCAGTGGCATCAAATAGATTTAGAATATGTATGGGAATTGAAGGTGTCTAAAGAACACTACAAATGTATGCAAATAGATCTAAGGTAGCAAAGCAAATGAAGCATGAGTAAGATGTAGCAACCAGATCTCTCTCATTTTCAATGGCAGCCATTTACTGATTGTTCCTTGATGGCCAAAGGCTTCATTTCAGTCAAAAACATTTGTTCTTTCCACATGGTAAATGAATGGGTCTGGCTGCAGAACCCCACCAGTCCTAAAGTGATAGTATATCCTACACTTACTGTAGGCTCTATGGAAGAGAGCTAGGTCTCTGGTGCCACCTACAGAAAGTAACATTCCTTACAGCTACATCTGACCCATTAAAAAGCCTTGAAACAGGACTAACAACTTAAAGGGGTTGTCTCACTACAAGGATTGCTTTTTATGTTAAAGATCTTGCAAAAACAAGTCACTTTGCAATGTGCTACCTATTCCTAGATATCCCCTCTTGTATGGGCTGCATCAGCTCCTCGGGTCACTATAGCTACAGACCTGTTCAATCTCACATGATAGGCTGCCAACACTGGTTGCTATAGCTACAGACCTGGCTTCTACTGCAGCCTAGTGGAAGCCAGTAAACACACCCCTGAATTCAAAATGAAAACAAGAAAACAGGATTGAGGTGAAATGAATCAATATAGTGAGACAACCCCTTTAACGCCAAGTCAGTAACTTCTCTGTAGGAGTAGACCCAAGCCAGTAACTTTTCTGTAGGAGTAGACCCCACAGTTAGGAGTTTGGAGACTAGGGATTACCAGAGTGTAAGAAAAGAGGGACGCCTCCCCCGAGAGGAAAAAGATTTGGAAGCAAGGAGAGAATAATGAGAGAAAAGTGATGGTGGTAGTTGATGGGAGCCTCTTGACTGTAAATGCAGCTGAGCTGACGGTTTCATTTCCTCATGGTACAGCCGAACCAAGAATTGTCCCAACTGGGAGTCCATCAGGAGCTTGCAGATGCAGTGACACAGAGTATAGACAGAGAGAAAGTCTACGGTCTCACAGGTGTGTCACTGAAGAACATGTCAGAAGTACTGAACCCACAGATTCTAGTGTGATAACTTCACCTGTTCTTCCTCCAATCAGCTGTTAAATAAATTAATTCACAGTTACCCTCCAGTTGCAACCTAGCTTGCTGCTCACCAGGCATTACACTTCATAAGAAAGAGTCTCATCTGCAGACAGCTGTTTCAGGGTGTTTGCTTCTTGTCAGTTCAGAACATTCTGACTGGCTGCGTGAAAGGCCTTAAATATAGTCCTAGAGGGTGAGGGTTAAGTTTCTCCTTGAGGAGAGCACCCTAAAAGTGTAGGAAGACTTACAATGCTTCCTGGGAAAGCAAATATGTTTCAAGACTCTTTAATGAGGTGGATGTGGATTTAAAGGACACAGCTTTCAATAGGTGGCACCAAGGATCTAGCTTACATCCCTGCATATTTCACTTCCTAGAGAGGATTGCATGGCCTGTAAGTCTCCCTACACCCTCAGGGTTTATATCCTTATAATATGCCATGACTTTATGATTTGCAGAATACCCCTTTAATAATTTATCCTGTTTTTTTGTGTTTCCTTGCTGTATTAAAATGACCCATGCAACCATCACACAGTAAACAAGCCTATCTTGTTAGGATGTGTTTCCTACATAGGAAACAGAGCACTGATGAGGAAGTGTTGCTGTAGTCCCAATGTACACAAGGCTATCTATATCTGTACTATACTGTACTATACAGTACAGACCAAAAGTTTGGACACACCTTCTCCTACAGTTTTCTGTATTTTCATGACTGTAAAAATTGTAGATTCACACTAAAGGCATCAAAACTATGAATTAACACATGTGAATTATATACTTTACAAAAAAGTGTGAAACCACTGAAAATAAGTCTTATATTCTAGGTTCTTCAAAGTAGCCACCTTTTGCTTTGATTAGTGCTTTGCAGACTCTTGGCATTCTCCTGATGAGCTTCAAGAGGTAGTCACCTGAAATGGTCTTCCAACAGTCTTGAAGGAGTTCCCAGAGATGCTTAGCACTTGTTGGCCCTTTTGCCTTCACTCTGCGGTCCAGCTCACCCCAAACCATCTCATTTGGGTTCAGGTCTGGTGTCTGGAGGCCAGGTCATCTGGTGTAGCACCCCATCACTCTCCTTCTTAGTCAAATAGCCCTTACACAGTCTGGAGGTGTGTTTGGGGTCATTGTCCTGTTGAAAAATAAATGATGGTCCAACTAAACGCAAACCGGATGGAATAGCATGCTGCTGCATGATGCTGTGGTCACCATGCTGGTTCAGTATTCCTTCAATTTTGAATAAATCCCCAACAGTGTCACCAGCAAAGCACCCCCACACCATCAGACTTCCTCCTCCATGCTTCACGGTGGGAACTAGGCATGTAGAGTCCATTCGTTCACCTTTTCTGCGTCGCACAGACACGGTGGTTGGAACCAAAGATCTCAAATTTGGACTCACCAGACCAAAGCACAGATTTCCACTGGTCTAATGTCCATTCCTTGTGTTCTTTAGCCTAAACAAGTCTCCTCTGCTTGTTGCCTGTCCTTAGCAGTGGTTTCCAAGCAGCTATTTTACCATGAAGGCCTGCTGCACACAGTCTCCTCTTAATAGTTGTTGTAGAGATGTGTCTGCTGCTAGAACTCTGTGTGGCATTGACCTGGTCTCTAATCTGAGCTGCTGTTAACCTGCAATTTCTGAGGCTGGTGACTCGGGTGAACTTATCCTGCGCAGCAGAGGTGACTCTTGGTCTTCATTTCCTGGGTCGGTCCTCATGTGAGCCAGTTTCTTTGTAGCGCTTGATGGTTTTTGCAACTGCACTTGGGGACACTTTCAAAGTTTCCCAATTTTTCGGACTGACTGACCTTCATTTCTTAAAGTAATGATGGCCACTCGTTTTTCTTTACTTAGCTGCTTTTTTCTTGCCATAATAGAAATTCTTACAGTCCATTCAGTAGGACTATCAGCTGTGTATCCACCTGACTTCTGAACAACCCAACTGATGGTCCCAACCCCATTTATAAGGCAAGAAATCCCACTTATTAAACCTGACAGGGCACACCTGTGAAGTGAAAACCATTTCAGGTGACTACCTCTTGAAGCTCATCAAGAGAATGCCAAGAGTGTGCAAAGCAATAATCAAAGCAAAAGGTGGCTACTTTGAAGAACCTAGAATAAAAGACACATTTTCAGTTGTTTCACACTTTTTTGTTAAGTATATAATTCCACATGTGTTCATTCATAGTTTTGATGCCTTCAGTGTGAATCAACAATTTTTATAGTCATGAAAATACAGAAAACTGTTGGAATGAGAAGGTGTATCCAAACTTTTGGTCTGTACTGTATATATACATATATATATGCATATACACACACAATATATATATTTATCTCGGTACTATTATATATATATATTATATATATATATATTATATATATATATATAATTACTTATATCATGGTATATATATATATATATACTTAACATAATGTATTATATTTTTTATTTAGTTATTATTTGCTGTTGCATATGTAGCACCATGTCATCGTTTACGAGCCCCTGTGCTCAATGGGACTCACAATCTACTTTCCTTTCACGATAAAAAGGAATAAAGTATGTTAGTAGCTTCCAACCAAGCATTGGATTTATTCACAATAGTTTACACAGCAACGTTTTGGCTCCACCATGGTGCCATTTTAAGCTTTCAGACACATTCAGTAACTAGGGCAATTTCATAGAAAGCCATTTACTTTAGTGTATTTTGAAGAATACAAATTAAGAAAGCATCAGTGATAAATAACCCTAGTACTAGTAGTAGATAAATTATCCTTGGAAAACCTTTTAAATGATAGATAAGGACCCAGCATTGCAACACTGTAAATCACATTAGAAGCACCACTTACAGAAGATACAAGGGAACCTCTTGTTCACGAAACGTGACATATTTTAGTTTGTAAGAATGTAAACAATTTGTTTTGTAAACTGACCAGTTCGGTGAAACTGTAGCATCATCTGGACACCCAAACATTAGCTGAGGAAGTTGACAACGTGGATAGCTCATGCTTTACAGGCCAACACATAGGTCTAAGAAAACTGCAAGTTTCAACCAAGTTCCTACTGAAATATGTATGGGACTTAAGTAAATTGAAAGAGATTGTCACAGAGAACTTTGATGCTGTGCATGAACATCTGAGATGGTGATCAGTGAACTTCCGGAGCAACAAACAGTGAATGTCTCTGAGTACAGGTATCAGTCCATGAATAGTGCAGGCAGCACACTAATGCTTTCTGGCACCTAGGCCCTCTGGACAATACCGTTACCCTTCCGTTGAACAGTCTGCAAAGTCATGGAGGCTGCTTCCGAAGAAGACAATCAGACTCTGTTCTTCATGGTCCTGATTTAATAACAACCTCTTGAGTATTATAAGCTATATTTTATAAAATATCAAGTCAAATGCACCTCATCAAGGTCATATATGGTCATGGTGGGAATTATAAGTCAGCTGCAGCTTTTATAATGATATATGAGATTAAAGGTTGTATCATTTCATTATATGGTTTAGAATAAGGGGACAGTGAAATAAAAGCAACTTTGAAATTGGATGTCATTTGCAAAGTGTTTTTTCAAGTTGCCTTCTCTTGTTTTTGTGTAACTGTTCTCAGTGATTTGGTCCCACTACTTTCATTCATCGGCTCTACTATTTACCATTCTGTTTGGCCAACCGGTCGTATTCACGGAGCATGTACTTCCTGCCTCTCTCACTCAGAATAAGGGGTGGCAATCAATGTCACTTATACAGCCACCAAGCTTCATCAGTTGACAATGCAGCTTTTTTACATCAGAAACGATTAATTGTGCCCACAGGTGCCTATTTTATGCTTTAGGGCCGGCAACATTCACTTATACAGCACATAGTCTCAGTAGAAAGCCAATTTACCTTTCCCGTGTTTTATAGAAGCGAGACAGATCTGGTGAAAGTAAATAACCCACTATAATTTATAAATCCTTGGAAAACCTTTTAAATGATAGATAAGGACACAGCATTGCAACACTGTAAATCACATTAGAAGCACCACTTACAGAAGATACAAGGGAACCTCTTGTTCATGAAACGTGAAATTTTTTAGTTTGTATAGATGTAAAACAATTTGTGTTTTGTAAACTGAACCAGTTCGGTGAAACTGTACAGCATACATACTGGACACCCAAACATTAGCTGCAGGGAAGTTGAGCAAAGTGAAGCTCTGGTTTACAGGCCAACACATAGGTCTAAGAAAACTGCAGTTCAAACAATTCCTACTGAAATATGTATGGGACTTAAGTAAAAAGCAGGATTGTCACAGAGAACTTTATGCAGTGCACTGAACTCTGAAGAGGTGATCAGTGAACTCTGAGAATCCAAACAGTGAATGTCTCTGAATACAGGATACATCGTTCCCATGAATAGCTGCAGGCAGCCACTAATGACATTCCGTCACCAGTCCCCTCCGACAATCCCGTTACCCTCTCCTTCAACGGCTCTGCAAGTCATGGAGGCTGCTTCCCAGAGAAGGACAATCAGAGCTCTGTTCTTTCATGGTCCTGATTTAATTAACAACCTCTTGAGCTATTATAAGCCTCTTATTTAAAAATATCAGAGTCAAACCTGCACCTTCCCATCAAGGTCAATGACACTGGTCACTGGTGGGAATCTCCTAAGCTCAGCTGCAGCTTTTATACATGACCATAAGTGAGCATTAAAGGGGTTGTATCATTTCATTAAATGGTCTTCAGAATAAGGGGACTGTGAAAACAAACAACTTTGAAATTGGATGTCATTTGCAAAGCTGTCTTGTTTTCACAGTCTGCCTTCTCTTCGTTTTGTGTAAACACTCTTCCCCAGTGCCATTTGGATCCCACCTCCTTTCATTTCATTGGCTCTACTAATTTACATTCTGTTTGGCCCCCGGTCGTCTTCACGGGAGCATGTATTCCTGCCTCTCTCACTCAGAATAAGGGGCCGGCAACAATTTCACTCTATACAGCCACCAGCTAGCTCCTCAGTAACACAGCAGAATTGTGCCTTGGTGCCTTGTTTAAACATAGAAGCGAGACAGATCTGTGCTCTGGATAAGTTCATAGAAGACTGGATTCAACTGTAACAAACCTCCAGCTGTGAGCGGAGAAGAGATCAGTGCTCTGAGTTCATAGAAGGCTGTCTAGACTGAATGCAGGCCTGTGGTATGTAAACAGCTCTTACAAAATAAGACTGCATAGGGAGAGGACAGTGACATGTGGAGTCAGGTGGAGGGGGGGGGCATACTGACTCAAGAGCGAGCATGAACAGTGAAGGGGGGGATGATGTCATCCCCCTTCAGTTAAGAAACACCCAGCTGGGAGGGGAAGAAAAGCTCCTGGATTTCAGGAACTAAGAGAATCAAGCTTCAAGAAAACAGCCGAACTGAATAAGCGATACATCCCCTTTAAGGGGAAGTGAACATATTAGACACATCTTATCTAGGACATCTTCCATAGTAATATAGTTAAAAATAAGTTACAGCCTACTGTAATAAGCTGCACAATAAAATTACTGTGCATTGTGAGCATGGTGGTTCAGTGGCTAGCTTTGCTGCAGTGCCGCTCTGGGGTCCTGGATTGAATCTGAACAAAAGCAACATCTTTACCTTATCTCCATGCTTATCTGCGTTTCCTCTAGGTAGTCCAGTTTCCTCCCACACCCAAAAACCATACAAATAGGTTAAGTTAGGCTGCGTCTACATGGCAGAATGTAAAATACTGGTCGGATTCTAATTCACATCTGCCCAGTATTTTTCAGTTGGTTTTTGTCCCATTTATTACTCCAGCTTTCTGCCCGTTTTTTGGATTTCAGGCACCCCCTGCCATAGAACAGTACTATACTATAATATTATAAAACATTTTCTAATATTTTGGGTCGGATTTCAGATTTAAAATCCAAGCACAGAAAATCTGAGCTGTGAACAAAACAGCTCAGATTTTCTATTGAGGTCTATGGGGATGATTTACAAATGGATTTTTGCGGATTCTAAATACTGAATCCGCTTTAAAATCTGACTGTAAACCAATCCTGTGGAAACACAGCCTTAGGATTTTGATTGCTAACTTCAATGAGTACAGGAACAAATGTGAGTAATGATCATCTCTGTAAAGGACCGTGTAAAGGGCTTCAGATTAGATATGGCAACAAATAAATTCTTGTACAATGCTGGTAACAATATTAGTTACTTATTTTATTCATTTACACAGCACCTTTATATTCCATAGCGCTGTACAGATTGTCCTTTTTCACCTTGGTCCCTGTCCATACTGGGGCTAACAGATTCCAGATTTGCCTATCTATATTTTTGGAGTGTGGGGAAAACCAGACTATCTGGAGGAAACCCACGCAAACCTGAGGAGAATGTACAAACTCCTTGCACATGTTTTCTTTGGTGGGATTTTAACCCAGGACACCAGCGCTTAGTTATTTAGGGTTCGTGCACTTGGGCTGAACACAACACATGTTGGCGTCCATACTGTTCCTCTGTGCTCCTCCCATTTCACATAAGAGACAACATTGTTTTTGTTTCTAATGGACTTCATGAATTTGTACCATGCTTTAATGCATGTCATTATGTAGGAATTACCAGGGCCGGGATGACTGGTAGGCGAAGGTAGCCGGCCGCCTATGGCACCACTTTATCCAAGACAGAAAAGGGGGCGCAAGGAGGTATGGAGTGGGCTGAACTTTGCAGTGAGGGGGGGTGCTAGATGCCTTATTTGCTTAGGGCATCAGAATACCTTGTCCCAGTCCTGGGTATTACCACTTACAAGTATTCTAGTCAACATATAGCTTCACACAGAGTGTCTATGAAACTGTATCACGAATATGTAATGAAGTCCAAATCAACAAAAAAGAAAAAAAAAAAGAAACGTGTGTTAAGAAGAATGTGGCTCTATCCAAAAATCTTTATTATATCATGTTGACACAATATTTAAAAACAGTTAAATAATACCTGTGTAATGTCTGTTTTTGTCTGTAATTATACCCTCTACATTGTAAAGTGCTGCGAAATTTGTTGGCGCTATATAAATAAAGATTATTATTATTATTATTATTAATACCTAAGCGTACACTAAAACCAGTCATTGACTAACCATAAGTGTTCTCTTGGAAACCCCTTACAAAAATTACCATAAGACCAATAAAAAGTCTCATAAAAATGACAATGTGTATGTATAATCAATAATAACATATACCTAGCTTCTGAGAAGAAAGCCAATTATGAATATGAAATGTGTCTACCACGTCTACCTTCTCAGATAACTAGGTCGCACTAACTATACCAACAAATAAACATAGATTTCTTTAGCATGATTCGGGGGGAGGGCAAAAGCATCCAGCTCGTACTGGTAGACACATTTATACTTATAACTCAAGTGCTCAGATTTTAGTATTGATTATAAATACACCATAGTCATTTGGATGATACTTTTCAGTGGTTATTTTCTCGGACACTTATGCTGCTTGGTCAGTGCTAGTTTTAGTGTACCTGTAGGTATTTTTAAAAAAGGTTTTAAATTAGTCACCATGACCTAATAAAGATTTTAAGATCAGGTTTATGTGCTTCTTGACACATTTTCTTTAGATTTTGATTGATTTCAGTGAGTTACATATTTGAACTATAGGCTAGTGCCCATTCTATATGGCTGTATACAATATAATGCATTCTAATCATTGCCATTCAGACCTGTGCACATGAAAAGCATTAAAGGGGCTGTCTTACTACAAGGATTGCTGCTTTTTATGTTAAAGATCTTGCAAAAACAAGTCCCTTTGCAATATGTGTCCATTACCAGTATCCTACCTATTCCTAGATATCCCCTCTTGTATGGGCTGCATCAGCTCCTCAGGTCGGTATAGCTACAAACCTGTTCAATCTCTCATGATAGGCTGCCAGCACTGGTTGCTATAGCTACAGACCTGTCATTGCAGGCCAGTAGTAGCCAGTAAACACACCCCTGAATTTAAAATGAAACCAAGAAAACAGGACTGAGGTGAGATGAATCCATATAGTGAGACAACCCTTTTAAGCTATATTCACCCAGACTGTTTTTTCATTCAGGTTCTGACATTCATTGAGAATCGGTATAATAACTGCATAGAAACTGCACCCCATGCCATAGTTTGCGCTGTGCTCATATACCTTTGAGATTCTTTAGAAATTTTCAAAACTTGCATTTGATTTTATGTATATTTTATATAAAGCTTTTTTTTTTTTTTGTTAAAAGCCATGTACCACCTTTCCTGTGTAAGATAAAAAAAAATCCCATTATGAACATTTTCAACGTCACCAATTACAATGTCTGGGTGTTTTAATACTTAAAAAAAAAACCTGTCCATAATTATGCCCCCCCCTTGGGCTGGGGGGAAAGCACAACCATTGTCGACATGCTGTTTCCACCCGCGTGTCTTTATTCTGAAAATCCCTGGCTTTTTAAAGAGCATTTCCCCCTAAAAATCTGCATTTTCAGCCAAAAAAAGGTCATGAAAAGAGCCCTTTTTTTCAGGGCCCCATCCCCCCTGGGCTAGCCCCGGGCCCCCCTCACAACGTTTAAAACCTTTACTTTGAATGGTAATAAAACTCCAGCTTCTTACAAAATTAAGGGACACAGCCGGGAAAAAAAAACCGTTTGGCCCCCGGGCACTAGCTTGTCCCTGCCCTCAGCAAGGGGGGGATAATCTATGTACATTTCCCCTTAACTGAAAAAAATTCTAAAAAACTAAAGTTTCCATACCCCTTTTCCCTTCAATGAAAGTCCCCCCAAATCCCCCAGGAATAAAAAGGTTTTAAGGGACAAATTTTAAAAGGGAAAAACAAGCGGGGTTTTTGTAAAAAAAAGGGTTTTTTCATAATATTTCAAAATTTTGTGGGGGTCTTTAAAAACAAAATCATTTAGTTACGAATAGAAATATTTTCAAACTACAATGTGTTTTCATTTGCAGAGCCAACCAAATACTGAAAAATTTTTTTTAAATTGATTTTTTTCCCTATGCCACTAGTACATGCCAATCTTTAAAGAAAAACCGGGTTCACATATTTTTTTTCCCCCCGGGGTGGGGGGCACCCAAAACCTAGTGCCCAGACCTGCTTTTCCCCCACGTTTTGGTGCCCCTTATTCTGTAAAAAGTTTGTAATTTTAGGTTTTTTAATTTCCCAAAATCTCCCATTTTTTTCACCCAGAAGAGTCATTCAAAAGGTCTTTCAGAGATCATTTTTTTTTAAACCCCCACCCCCCTGAGGCTAGTCCCGCCCACCTCAACTAAAAAAAACCAATTACTTTTGAAAGGTAGAAACATAAAAAAAAAACGGTCAGGGGGGGGGAATAGCCTTTGGTGGCGGAGCTAACACCTGGTCATGAATAAAAATTTGGGGGGTTTTAAATCCTCTCAAACCCCAGATCTTACGAAAAAGGGGAACCCACGCGCTGGAAAAAGATGTCTGACACAAGTTGTCCCTGTCCCCCAGAAAGGGGGGGAAAAAAAAACTATGTACAGGTTCCTAACGAGAAACCCCAATTTTGGACTCTTTGAGGGCCAGCACAAGGTATAAAGAGTTGATTTTGTGTAGAGTATTTCTCTAAAGAAAGGACCCGTGGCTGTTCCTGAAATGTCTGCTTAAAATACTTAAAATAACAATTCTGGAGTATCTTCTAACTCTGTTTTCTGCTGTCCCTCTGTTACATTTTTGGTACTGAAGCTGTCATATGGGTGTTACCAATTCAGGGTCTGTCTCACTTGAATTGTCCAATCAGAAAAAGAGTAGTTTTGCGAAGCACAAACCCCTTTAAAATCTGGAAGGGCCAAAAACACCCATTGGCAGTTTCATTTTTACTAAAAATTGAAAAAGAAAAAAAAAGGGGAAAAAGCAAAAATAGGATGCAAAACCCATTGTTATTTCACAGGGAACACAAGGACTTACTAAAAGAGACATATTTTGGAGATGTCATAGGTCTTCTTTAAGAAAAGTTCATAGATAGTACATGCAAAATTTCAATAAAAATTTTTAAAAGAAATCAGGTGAAAGTCGGGTTTTTTTAAAGGAAACCCTGTCACATAGGAAATTTGCCCCCCTTGCTGAGGACAGAAAAAAGGGGTATGTCAGACCTGCTGTTCCCATTCTGTGCCCCCTCATTCTGAAAGATCTGAAATTTTTAGGAAATTTAAACCCTTTAAATTTCCTTATTCATGAGTATTTTTTTAAAGCCCCGCCCACCAAATGGCGCCCCCCCCCCAAATAAAATTTTTATTCCCCATGTTTCTACCTATTCAAAAATAATAGGTTTTTTGTCATTTAAAAGGTGGGCGGTGTTTACCCTCAGGTGGGGGGGGTTTTGGGAAAAAAACCTGACTTTCAAATTAAACCTTCTGGCTGAAACTGCAGATTTCAGCAAAAATAAAAACGAAAACCCCCTCATCTTACGGGAATAAGGGACACAAAAAGGCGGGAAAACAGCATGCTTTTCCACTAGTTTTGCAAATTTAAATAGTCCAAAAAAAAAATTGGTAAAACAGAGTCCATAGGATTACTAGGAAAGAGCGCTTACGGGTTCAAAAATAGTGCCCTTATCCCCAGGCCCTAGGTTGTCTGAAATGCGTAAGCACTCTTTCATAGTAATCCTATGGACTCTGTATACCAATTTTAAATGGATTTATAATACATTTTGTGATTTCAAGGAAGAGCTAGACTTTTACCTGATACTTCAAGCTGTTTCTTTTTTTGTCAGCCATGACGTCCCCCCTTAAAGCGATACTCAAAGCAGCTTCCAATAAAGAATTGGGATGGTTTAGCCTCATAGGTATTTTACTTATATTTCTCACTAACTAAATGAATGATGAACTCATGCTTCGTGTATAGGATGGTTTGGTCATTACCAGGAGTTTTCCTCCTGATCCCACAATATTAGCGGCTTTTTTCTGCTCTTCATTCAGTGGTTTCAGAAGTTATTTGCAGACAGGGGGCAATCGTTATTTATAGCCACATTTATACATATGGAGGGAATCCCCTAGTCTTAGGAAATGGACTACCAATAGCACATAGTCATTAGAGAACTACTAGGGTGGGCTCATTGGCAGTAGGCAATTTCTCTGTGAAGTAATAACATTAGGCTTCACAAATTATGAGCCCAGAAAGGAACAGACAGACACAATGCTCAGTTGCGAATAATGCACCCTATTGAAGCTGCTTATCTCTACCAAGCAACATTCTGTACTAAAACAATAGTGTGTAGTCAACAGGAATGTCATTTTCTATAGACTACAGCTAATGCTACCCATTCTTGGCAAGAAATCTCTGTGGCATATTTGTAATTGTTAGAAGTAACGGCTGGGGTTCTACTGTGACCTTGTCCTCTTTGTGTTAGAAAGTACACTCACCCTCCCTGAGGAACACCCTGCCCTGAATGCTCTCCACTGAGAAGTGCTGCATAGAGGCGCAGGCAGCGCTTTTCATCTTCCTTGTCAGAGCCAAGAGAATCTTTATGAGAACAAATGCCGGAAGATTCCTTGTCTTTCTATTTAATGTGCATTTATGGCTATTCCTTTTATTGCCCATAAGATATTTTCTGCCTTATGTTTACCAGTCTCAGGAGATATGCATTTTATATGACCCTAGTCTTGAGAATATAAAACACAATAACGCAAAGTCCATCTGCGTGTTAACTAGCCAAGTTATACAGGGGAGAGCAATAAACAGAACTTTACTAAATACACAACCACTGTCTGATTAGAGCCCTGTACATTATTACATTGTATTTAATGCAGATTGTCAGTAATAAAGGAGTAGTCAAAGATTATAGAATAAAAAAAAAACATGGCCACTTTCTCCCAAAGTTAGTACCCATGCTTGTACCTGAAAGGGAGGATTAGCCCCAGACACTTCAATAGAGCTCAGCTGCAGTACCAGACATAACCTAAGGACAGATGTGGCACTGTTTCTAGCAGAATCAGCCATGTTTTTCTAATGCTGGAAAACTTGTTTATTAGCTCTCTTACCTGAGCCCTACAAGTATATAATATATAACATACAAGGTGATTAAATGTAACGTACAATGTAACAGATATTTTTTTTAAGGACAACCCCTATCAGAAGTGCCAAAAGCAATCAAACAGGTCCGTAGCTATAGCGACCTGAGGAGCTGATGCAGTCCATACAAGAGGGGATATCTCAGAATAGGTAGGACACTGGTAATGGATATATATTGCAAAGTAACTTGTTTTTGCAAGATCTTGAACCTAAAAAGCAATCCTTGGAGTGAGACACCCCCTTTAACTGTACATTGTAAGGGCATGTTCACGTGGCTGATTTTGAACACTGGAAATTTGAGCACTGATTCAGCATGGACTCCAGTTGTAAGTAAATTCTACACTGAATCAGTGTGGATTTCCACAGATTATCAATTGTTAATGTGCATTTGATGCGGAGTTTAGAGATAGATTTCAGACTCTATAGACAACATGTGAGGATTCAATACCGAAACTCAGTGCTCAGGAATTGACTTGTTTTTTTTAGCACTAATAAAATTTTGCATCATGAGCAATGGCATGCTGTTTTTCCATTGGAAACAACGTGAGGCTTATTCTAAGCAATTCTGATGCAGATTCAGTGCTGAATCCAGGATAGAATCAGCATTAAAATCAGCCGTCTGAAGAAAACCTTACAGGGAACCGGTCACATAAATTATGCCCCCCTTGCCGAGGGCAGCACAAGCTGGTGTCAGACCTGCTGTTCCCAGCACTGTGCCCTTTATTCTGTAAGATGCAGGAGTTTTAGAGCATTTACCCCTCAAATCTTATTTATGAGCAGGTGTTAATCCCGCCCACCAAAGGCTAGCCCCGCCCACTGGCAGCTATTCACCTGTTTCTACCTATTCAAAGTATTAGGTTTATCAGTTGAGGTGGGCTGAAAAAACTGACTCTTTGAATGACTCTTTTCTAGCTGAAACTGCAGATTTGAGCACTAAATACAAGAAAATTACAGCATCTTACAGAATAAGGGACACAGCGCTGGAAACAGCATGTCTGACACTAGCTTGTGCTGTCCTCAGCAAGGGGGGCATAATCTAGGGTTCCCTTTAAGCTGAAAAAATTCATGTAACTCAGCTCCATACACAGTACCTGCAATTAAAGTGACCCCATGCTTTACGAATCAAAGTGCCATGACTAATTCCAAGTGAACAAGCAGATTGTAATAAAAAAGGCATTCATAATACTCACAATAGTGAGGGACACAGCACTGGAAACAGCATGTCTGACACTAGCTTGTTCTGTCCCCAGCAAGGGGGGCATAATCTATGTGACAGGTTCTCTTTAAGTTTTGTGTTCTCTTCTGTCCTTATTACAGTATGGCTATGTCCATACAAGTATTTCAGGTCAAAATCTACAGATTCCGACTTGAAATACTCCAAAATATAAAACCAAAAGTAAACCATCCCCATTAACCTCAATAGAAAATATGCATTGTAGGTCATACAACATGTATTTTGGTCAGTTTTCAAACATAGAAATACTTAGAACATGTTCATTATTCCATCATATTCCACATGAAAAATGTATTATTGATGGGGATGGCTAAAACCCTCTGCAAAACAGTAAGAAACAAGACACATTCATTTCCAGCGTTTTTTATGTGCTCTCAAGTGCACAAAGGTTTCTATGTTTACCTGCATACCACATGGACATCTGTTATCTAATTAGTGGAAAGCAGGGATTTATCAGATCAGCTGAGAGCAGGGAATAATGTCACCCCACTGAGTTTGAAGAAAACTAACTATATCTAACAAGATTAGCTTCACTAAACAAAAGATACACTGATGTGAAGATTGAAAAGCATGGCTTTATCTGTAACCTTGTTACTGCACTGTCAAAGTAATGGCTCTAGAAGTTAAATATGATAATCACTGCTGTAGAACCACCCATAGCTTGAGGAGGCAAAGTGCAAAACTGCTAAAACTCAGTGAAACAGCATGGTGAAAAAACCCCCTTCAAAGTGGATGTCAAGCAAATAAAAACGTATTGTTTAATGGGACCAGACTAGGCAAAAAGGTTCTAAACAGTTATACTTACTTAGAAGTCCTCTACTGCTGTTCTCTAGGCTCTCCAGGATCCGCTCCTCTTGACTTCTAGGTTCTCGTTCCGACACATACAGAAGAGGCTTTCTAAGTGCATGGAGCATGAGCCGCTCCTGTTTGTTGGGACAAGAACCCTAAAGTCCCAAAGGCTCTGGTAGGCAATAAGGGGCCTGTAGGGAAGTATCATTTTTTTTTTTACATTTTTTTCACCCACCCTGTCCCGAGAAGTAATAATTTTTGTTTGATGGACAAGTTATAAAGCACATAACAGAAGGCTGCCCTAATTAACATTACAGCTGTCGCTTACGCATATACTCGTATTAAGTCTCTCTAAGATAAGGTAATACTTCTCAATAGTATTGAACCTGTCGAATATTTTTCAGCCATATTAAGGTTTATTCACGTAGATTTTTTTTCATGTTCGTTTTTCAACATGCAATTTACTCTGGAATCCATAGGAAAACCGTATGGAATTTACATCCTATTCTTTTCAGTGGGAATCTGCATTGTCGTCCACAGTGTAAATTACAGCACTGACTTTTTCCCACGCAGATTCGAAAAAATTTCATGTCACTTCTTTAACACAGAATCAGATTCTGTGTCTGGTTGCCTAGACACGGATCTGCCTCATTAAAATAGAGCTAATCTATGTCCAAAACCACAAATCTATAGCATACAAGCTGCAAATCCACAACAGAAATCCATGGGTATCAGCTTTCTGCTGCACATTCCACTATGGTTTTTTTTTTTTCAATGGAAAAATAGGTAGTTTGAACATACCCTTAGTATTTAACAAAGCAAGCTTCTATTATTACAGAACCTCCACTAGATGAGTATCTGTTCCTTTGTTGTTAAATGTACAAAATATAGATTTTCCATATACAACTCCAAAATTAGATTAAACATTTCAATTACCTGAACAAATCTAGCAACACACAGGCTTGGCTTTACATTCTTGGATGATATTGTTATAATTCAAGTACTGTAATTTAATTTATCTGCTAACACAATCCATGCAATGATCTATGCTGGTCCTTATTTGCAAATATATGTTGGATTTATTCAGTTTAGATGCCTTGTAACATCTGTAAATGCTACTAGTAATTGAATGTGGAACTACTACCATCTAGTGGGAAGTGGGTGTATTTCGCTTGTAGAAAATATTTCTGGGAGAAATCAGCCATCATTTTCAGACCTTAGACAACTCTTAATCATACTGATTTTATAGCTATGACAAATGTAATACAAAATTATACAAAATGAACAATATTAGAGTATATTATCGTAAACTGCCCCCACTGCAAAATAGAGCACGAAAAAACCCCATGCTACATACTTTGACACATATATATATATATATATATATTATATATATATATATATATATATATATAATCTATTGCATTACACAGGATGCTGGAAGTCATCTCCCTTTCCTGACAGATACATTAGGACGCGGCGCTCCATATTTCTGAACTTATCAGCGAGTATATCCGGGGTACAGCAGCAAAATCATTGTGAGGGTTGTTCCAATAGACTTTTCCTTTGAGCATATCCAAAAGGATGAAGTCTGTTGCTGTCACATGGGGTGATGGTGGTGGCAAAAGCCCCTTTGAAATTACCTGGTTGGTTAAATATAAGTCAAGGCCTCATGTAGGAAAACTGTCTAGGTGTAAGACTTTCTTTGTTGCCCATAAGAACCAATCAGGGTTCTGACTGATTGCTATGGGCAACAAAGAAAGTCTTACACCTGGACAGTTTTTCTGCATGTCACCCTAAATTTCTACCATGCTATTTGGTCTGCAGATCCAAAAAGTTTTTTTTATTTTTTTTATTTTTTAAATTTGAGCATAGGTGCACACTGGTGTGGCCGGAAATACAAACACAATACAATATCAGCAGCTCACTACTAGCACTAACAGTCAAAAGGTATGTAAGAATTATTGGAAAAGCATTATTGCTACTTTTTATCCATGAAAATTTTAGGTTCTTAGTGTACAGTGTAAGCCCACCTGCCGTCGACAAGGCGACCTCAATATAGATGGGAACCTACACTATAGGTTACCTCTTTTGGTGCCTGTTCAGACCTCCACATTTCAGGGAGAGAAGATTCCAGCTGCAAGCTACTCTTCAATGATTTAAATACTTGTGCATATGGGCAGATTGAATTGTGTTTGTATTTTACTGCTCTTTTTTTTTTTTAACTTTTTGGATGTACAGACCAAACATTGTTGTTTTAGACTCTTTGTATGGGTCAGTGGCTGCCCCATTTTGATTTTTACACTCAGCTCATCTGCATAGGTTTTTAAATCAATGCAGAGTAGCTTGTAGCTGGAATCTTCTCTCCCTGAAATGTGAAGGTCTGAACAGGCACCAAAAAAAATTTACCTATAGAGTAGGTTCCCATCTGTATTGAGGTCGCCTTGCCGACAGCAGGTGGGCTTATTACAGTTCTGATCAAAAATGTACAGTAAGAACCTCAAATTTTCATGCATCTAAAGTAGCAGAAATGCTTTTACCATAATTCCTACATTACTTTTGACTGTTTTTTAGTGCTAGTAGAGTGCTGCTGATATTAGATTGTCTTTGCCGATATGTAACCTTGTATTCGCTTATGATTATCCAGTTGATTTACAAACTGTTCAAAAATGTCTAGGTGCACATTGTTTTCACAGTGGTGTCATAGAGAATGCGGCCTATGATGCACAATTGAGACATTGTGCGTAAATGAATTGGTGATCCGATAGCTTTGCACAATGAAGACCTGCTGCTCAATACTGTATATGACTATCCTGAAGACAAGTCAATGTGACCGAGAGAAGGAGTACTGGGGCATGCACCCCGAAGTTGTGAACAGAGGTTAAATGACAACAGCGGTTGGGTTCCCATCTCATTGCTCTGATACATTCCTGCTTGTTCAAAACTCCATGAAGACCACACATTGCATGTTGTTCAGTTCATATTGCATTGTCTTAGCGAGAGTAATTACAGAAATGGGGCCTCTTTTAAGTAAATCTCCCTGTAGGATAATAATCAGCTAAAAGATGGCAACAGATTGATGTAAAACTTGCCAGGCCATCTTATAAGATGCTAGTAATCCCTTTTCTCCAGGAGTCTGAACACAATGAACGGCACAGTGCCATAACTATTACATCTGTCCTACCCATACAAGGCAGGTACCAGATATCCAAATGTGGAATGATCTTGTTACACAATATATTCTTACCTTGTATATACAAGACTTGGCATTTAAGAAGAATAGTTCAATAGTGGCATTGTCCTTTAGATAAGATATGCTCTCAATGTAGAACCTGTAACACAGAAGATAAAAAGACATGTCAAATAACATGTGCGGACTAATGTTTGGAATAGAAAAAAATACATTAAACTGTAATGGCCCAATGCACATGGTACATGAACATCTGGGAACTTGGCAAAAGTAGCATACAAACGACCAGCCAGAACATTAAAAAAGTGAGTAACATTATCTCCTTACAATGGCACCGGTCAACAGATGCAATATATTAGGCAGCAAGTGAGGAGTCAGTTCTTGAAGTTGATGTGATAGAAGCAGGAAAAGTGGCCATGTGTACGGATCTGAGCAACTTTGGCTAAGACCAGGTTGTGATGACTACATCATGACTACAGACTGTTTCCATAGCAAGCAGGTCTTTTGGGGTGTAAGGGGTGTATTTTGATGGCTACATGACTGGGTCAGACTGTTTCCATAACAAGCAGGTCTTTTGAGGTGTAATGGCTAAAGGGTGCATCACTCTATTAAACATCTTTCATTATGGTGTAAGATAAGACCATTGCAGTACAGACCTGTAGTAAAAGCACAACTATTATATAAATGTTCCAACAAAAAAGACAGAAATCTTTAAACACATTTTAAAGCATAATTGGTAAACTACATGGGTGCACCTACCTGGAGTCTAATTAAATGTCACCTGTTTCATCTTACATTGCCAAGGTGTAAAATGTTCCCCCTCTACGATGTACATAGGATGGACCTAGTGTTATCCTTCATATACATAACAGCATTTCTCGCCATGCTGTGCATCACTTTTTGTACCACATTTTCTTCCACAAAAATATTTTGGAGGTTTATCAAAACTAGTGCAAAAGGAAATGTGTAGTAGTTCTGCTGAGCAACCAATCACATTCATTTTTATAAAGGCCTCTCTAAAATTAAAGCTTCTGACTGATGTTCTGGGCAACTACCACGCTTTCCACTTGCACCAGTGTTGCTAAATCTCTCCCATTTTTTCATTATTTTGTTATTTTCATGATGGTGATATGTCTTCAAGATAACATAAGATTCCCCCTACTATATACTGCAGACACAATGACAGACCATACAAATATCAGTTTGTATGGTCTGTCATTTGAGCCATGTAAATGTCATTTACATGGCTCAGTAGTTAGCACTGTTGCTTGGTCATTAAATCCCACCAATGACAACATCTGCAAGGAGTTTGTATGTTCTCTCTGTGCTTGTTTGGGTTTCCTCCAGGTACTCCGGTTTCCCCAACACTCAAACAACATACTGATAGGTTCATTGCAAGTTTAGACTGTGAGCCCCAACGAGGTCAGGAACATGTGTATAATGACAATCTCTGTACTGTGCTATGGAATATAAAGGTGTGATGTAAAAGAATAAAACAAATAATGTAAGAGATTGGACTCACAAACTGTATTTTATTTATAATAGATCATCAGTTGTTTGCCAAGCACATCAAGTTTTATTCAATATTTAGCTGAAAATTCCATTTCTTTGTATTTCTTTTTGGCGGTTTCATGTTTCTGGGACATATGGTTCTGTAAGCTAAGAATAGGACAAGCATCAGGCCATGAATGCAGAGATACTGAGTAAAACAGCATTTGAGCCTTGTATTTGGTGTAAAAGCTGTGAGTGGTATGTATTTGCACACCATTTTTCCATCTGTATATGAAAATGCAGCAGATCGCATCTACTTACCTACAGAAAGGAGAGAAAAACATGGTGCGTTTAAGGCTTGGTTGCACTGTATTCGTGATACAGTTCAAAACCACATGTTGTGCACCTGCAAACCTGCGTGGACATTAACCATGTTATCAGTATTAATGGCTATGCAGTTTTGCTGGTGTCGACATGGCCATAATGCAGCCAAGAATCCAAAAGGTGTTGGGCTAAACTCATATGGCCACTGGCAACATAGCGGCTGGGTTTCTTATCCATACTACACCATGCTGTGCATTCCTACCGTCAGGGTGATGTATACCCGTTTGCCTATGCAGTGGAATTTGCCAAAGCCTTCTGTTGGAGGTTTACATTGGGAAATCTTGCTGATGTATCTCTTATGTTAGGTTTCTTGCTTACTGAGTTTGAGCCTAAGACTGTTATATCTATTGAAGTTTCACTACATTGCTTCATCTTACCTCAGTCCTGTTTTCTTGGTTTTATTTTGAATTCAGGGGCGTTTTTACTGGCTTCCACTAGGCTGCAGTAGAAGCCAGGTCTGTAGCTATAGCGACCAGTGCTGGCAGCCTATCAGGAGAGATCAAACAGGTCTGTAACTATAGTGACCTGAGGAGCTGATGCAGCCCATACAAGAGGGGATATCTCAGAATAGGTAGGACATTGTTAATGGACACATATTGCAAAGTGACTTGTTTTTGAAAGATCTTTATCATAAAAAGCAATTGTTGTAGTGAGATAACCCCTTTAAGCAAAAACTGTTAAGGATGTGAGTCTCAGCGAGTACAAAAAATTGCTACAATTGATTGCTGAAAATGCTGTATTTTCTTTTCTCGTGGCTACTATCAGATACTATACTTCCCAATATTACTAGCCTTCCAGCTTAGAGGGATGGTTCTGCCAGAGAGACAAAAAAAAAAAGGTAAATGTCCCTCTCGAAGACTGAAAATGAAGCCCAATGAAAGCTAATATGGCTGACAATCCCTGTTCCATAAATCTTACATTTTATTCTCATCTCATCAAGTGATGGCATAAAGAAAGAATATTCCATCGGTTCATAGTCAATAGGAAACCAACCTCTGGAATTCAAAGAATATATTTTACTACTATTTTTCCTTAACAGTGGCACTCCCGGCCAGCCCAGTTTACTCGTTTGGCACTGTGGTGCAGTTCCCCAGCACGGTAGGTAGCCAAGGCATCGGTGTGCATAGGAAGACTGTAAAAGGGGCTGATTTATTCCTGCAGCCCCTTTTTATTTTAAGAATAGGTAGGGATCCCGGAGGGTGGCCCACACTGATAAATTGATGGCTAATTCTAGCAATAGGTCATCACTATATGAGATGAGAATACCTTAAAAGGGTTTTGTCTGGTATTATAATAATAGTGGCCTAAACTTTACATTCAATGTCTGACTGGGGGTGGCGCCCTTCTTTATTGTTTACCAGCCCTGCTGTACAACTGTTGTTGTTGTGCCTGATACTGCAGCTCAAAGCATCTCAGTCCCATTCAAAGGGCTTACTAGAAAAGGAATAATAATGGTATGCACACCGCAATCTAAGGTGCTCAGTGGAAGGGTTAAACCAGAAGGTATAACCACAACTACATAGGATCAAAATCCACGGCACACTTGTATAAGATGCAAAACGTGGAGTACTTTATTAGTAAATATACAGTGATCAAGGATATGGTATAAAAAGGGAAAAACGGGGAGGGAAGGATTATGGAAGGCTCAAAAAACACACAAGTCCTGGAGACTACTGGTAGTCAACTGGTGACTTGTGAAAGTAGGTGTTGTGATGCTGGCAGATAGCCGAGGGGTGTGGACTTTCTTGACTTCTGTTCCAAGTCTTGTAGAGTAGTTCAAGGTCCAAGATAAAACCTCAGAAGGCAGGCTGTATGAACATGGCGCATCTGTCCTGCAGCAAGAGTCCATTTAGTTTTGAAGTAGTACTGGTAGTCCATTTGAGTTTTTCTATATGATCTGGGTTCCTTGTGCTTAATGTCTTTAGGAACGTAGAGGAAAGGATAAAGTGCCTGTAAATGGTGCAAAGTTTCAGGTCATCCCGATCCTTTAACAAGCAACAGGCAGGAGTTTAAGGGGAGAGCAGGAGCCCTCCCCCCCATCTGTCCATTTTATTCCACATCCTGTACCACTGTATATTTACCAATAAATTACCCCACATTTTCCATTTAAAAGGTTTATTCAACTTAAATTTAAAACATAAAAGTGCCTACTAAATTTAAGCTGAATAACCCTTTTATAAAAAACAAAAAATATACACTCACCTTTTTATTTACTGAGGTTCCAGCACTAAAGCTCTGGCAGAGTCCCCCAGTCTCTGCTGACTTTCTGTTCTGTAACTGAAGCTTTACTGCAGCAGTAAATCAGTGAATTCAGTAGCCATTCAATCACTGGCACTGCTCATGCTCTATTCACTTCCTGAGCAGTGATGTCAAGAGAATGGCACGTGACTGCTGAAACCACTGATTGGCTGTAGTAGTCACCTGCAGAACAGGAAGTAGACATTGGGACACACCACCAGCAGCTTCAGTGCTCAAATAGCAGTGAGTACAGAGGTATTTATACCAATATGTACAGTTGTATAGCTGTAGCCTATTTCTAAAAAGCTGGACAGCCCTTTTAAGGCAATGGGACCAAGCTATAGTACTTGATAGAACCATACATCCAAACATCTTAGACGGCCAAATGGGTTCATTGTATAAAAGATCATCATCTTGATATGCTTGAATAGGTTTTTATTTAAAAAAAATTATAAAAGTCATTGGAATATAGAAATTTTTAGGATTGCATTGTATCCAATGATTAAAAATAAATTAAGTTGCTATCTAATATACAGTTAGGAAGCAATCAGTTTTTTAAAGCAAAATAGTTTATTGATGCAAATCTATTTCCCAAATAGCTTAGAGGGGCAAGGGTTAAAAATAGGGACTGTCCTTCCAAAATTGGGACACTTAGGAGGTATAGATACAATCACATCAATGTATGGCACTGTGCCTGTTAAACAATAATGGTGGTAGGGAAGCTGGGAGTCAGACCCTCATTGATATTGATAGCTTTTCTTAAAGGGGTTCTCTGGGAAAAGAAGAAAAATAAATAAACTACATGTCATAATGAAAAAATGCCTAAATACTTTTAATTAGAAAAGTCTACTCATTTTGTCTAGGGGATAATCATTATCGCATAAGAAAATGGCCACTGGTTCTCCTTCATCTCCTGAAATGCAGAGTACAGCAGAATGACAGACTAGTGATTTACTTACTGGTAAGGCTGACTGACATAAATGAGCATGTGTGCTGTGCTCAGTCAGCCTGACAGACTGCTGGTGTGAGGGACGACACTGCAGCGTACAAAGGACACTTATTTTTTTGGTCATCACACAACCCTTTTAAGTACAGGCCGTCAATAACATAGTTCCAGAAACCCACCGATTCCGAAGTCTGAAGCAGAAATAGCTGAACCTGAATAAAATTCTTTAACAACACATTGTGCAACCTACCGAATAGTACAAATTCTCAATATAGTTTCTAGAAAATTATAAGATTAATCATCAAACTGTTTTCCTTTGCACTTGCTTTCCAAAACAGACAAAAACATTGAATTAAGAGAAATATCATCATTCTAACAGTAGGTGGCGCTGATGCATTTCCTTTTATAATCCCTTCACATCATTGGTGAAATAAAAAAACTGAAAAATAAGGAATAACATTTCATAGGGCTTAAAAAAGCAAATCAGATGAGCAAAATAAACCGACCAGACAAAAAAGATCCAAATGACAATAAGATGAGCTTATCTATCCTAGTAATATCGCATCCATATAATTGAATGGCTTTGTTTGCTCTACCTGCTGTAGAACATATCGGCACCTAGTACCCTGTTATTGGATGGTCATGTATTATATAGATTTCTTTAACCCATATGTAATATTTTCGTATTTGTTTTCCTTTTACATAGTCTCTGTTTTATAGTGCCAACACATTCAGTAGCGCCGCACAATGCATTCTTTTATTGACATCAATAGCATTATCCTACTTGCTTCCTTGTTAGATGGTTGTGCCTGTGAATGGCTATATTTGGATTCCTGTTGTTTTTCTTCAGTTAATTGTAGTCTGCAGCAGACAGACACTCATTAAAAATCAAAGCTGTATTTTTATACTCGGTAGCAAACGCATGTCCCTTTGTTGGAATAGTGTTACTATTATTACTGGCCTATATATAGCATCTGCTTAATTAGCACAGTGTAATACAAGGAAGAAAATTATTGTGAAGTGACTAGAGAGTGTTTACCATGCACACACAGAGACAGCAGGGGAGGGAGGAAGGGACAGACACAATTATCTTCTACTGGGAGCTGACACCAGACTGGAGACTAACTTTGCCAATGTCGGGAAAGCAGAAGTCAAGGAGATAAGGAGTTCCCAGGAGGATGAAGGAAGCCTTGTTATGAAGACACAATCACAGATGCGATTTGACTGCACGTTCACAAGAACTTGACATTAGAACAAAAAAAATCATCTGAGACATCACAGACAGGGAGTCTACTATGGGAGCAAATCTGCTGCAACTTCAAAAATGCTGCTTCTTCTGCACTCCTCTAGCACAATGTCTGGCATGCTTAGGCAGCTCTTGGGCTTTTACATTTACTTGATAAAATATGAAGTCCCATTTACATTTCCCCATAGCTCTGCTCACATACAGGACAACATTTATTTTATTGCAGTTTTATTTTCCTTTATGCTGAACTGAGAACAGATTAACATCAACCTGAAGTAAATAGAATTGCTTACCCAAGTTCAAACATCATAGGATCATCTTTCCCTTTTGTCAATTCTAAAGGCATTGTCAGGTTTAGAATAAACATTTTCTTACATCTTATTAGGGAGTTTTACATTAATACAAGGGGAGAAAGGGGTCCTCTGCTCACAATCTGCCGGCATAGAGAGTAATTCTAAAGAGTGTGTCTTATTCTGGAGGACTTGTCTGTTCTGCATTACATAGACAACACGTTGATTTGAATTGGCAAAACTGTATATTGCTATATCTCCAAAGAAAAACCCACAAAAACTGGAAAGTACTTGACCTAAAATATAGCCTTTAATCTATACATATTAAAATATCAAATGGACACCTAAAATACCCTACACTAAATCCCCACCTATCCCAATAAAGGGGATCCCGTCCTAATAAGGATAACCCCTACCTGAACCTATCCAAACAAAAACAACCCTACTACACCCTAATTACTACTCAATAAACCTGTATAGGTGTAGATAACAACAAGATATATAAATCAAATAATCACAACAAGAGCCTTATATAGATCCTACTGAAACCCTACTGTCTGCCCCTCACCTCCTGTCTCTTTCCCCCTCCTTGGTAGATTGTAAGCCCTCGCGGGTAGGGTCCCCTCCCCTCTGCGTGCCAATTTTTCTTATCCCTTATTACTGTACTCGTTTGACTTATGTTATGTATGTAACCCCCTCGAATGTACAGCGCCCTGGAATCAATGGCGCTTTAAAATAAATAATAATAATAATAAATAATAAACCAACCATTGCATGCAAATATAGCTCAATAGGAAAAGAAGACCTTATTATTCAATGAACATGCAATAAACATGCATGAGCAAATATAGACGATAACAAAATATGTAGATCAATAATCACAACAAAGGTCTTGTATATATCCTATTTGAACCACAATTTCATTTAAAGCCCAGTAAGAGAACAAACCAAACCCTATTGCTATATCTCCCCTGTGGTGGTGCTGCAGTAAAACTAAACACTTAGGGCGACACGAATGTATTTTGGCGCCCAGACGACTATTTTCTTTGCATGCATTATTAGCTCAGAATGCGCCTGAATTTATGAACCTGTTCTACTGCGGGTCATAGATTAGGGACTTTCTAGCTCCAAAACGACAACTCGGGCAAACCACATTTAACGGGGTGTGCTGTTCTAAATATTTTGCGCCTAGTTTTGCCGAAAGTCATCAACAAAATTGTTGGTGTTAAAGGGGTTTTGCCAAGAAGTGAGTTCCTCACCTAACAGGCTGATATCCACTCTTGAGGCTTGAAAAAGGGGCGTTGTGTTTCTGTGTTTAAAAAAACAAGTACCTCCTCTGTGATGTCATCACTCCACCTCCCATGCACGCTCCTGATATTCAGTCTCTGTTCTTGAGCACACATGTTAATTGGCTAATCCACAGGGGAGAACTGTATTCTGCACAAACTCTACAGGTTTTGTTTTCTCCCTCTTATCTGCTCAGGAGAGAAGATAAGCTCTCAGCAGGCAGCGTCTTTCATTTGTTCACGACCCTGCCATCAGATAAGAAGTGCAAACACCACAAGTGCGGCCAGATCGGCTCCTGTCAGCTCCTAGTCGTATCTAATGTAAACAGTCAGGAAACTAAGGGTATGTAAGGAAGGCTATAGCTCTCACAGGCTTCACTTTTTTTAATGACATATATTTAGAAAAGTGATTAAATACCCATTTTGGAGGATCCCACGTCAACATTAGACTGTGGCAAAACGTCTTTAAGGTTTATAACCCCTTTCCAATGGAGCCAGTTTTGGCCTTCCTGACAGAGCCCCATTTTTAAAATATGATGTGTCACTTTATGTGAGAATAATTTATTGATACTTCTACCTATGCATGTGATTCAGAGAGTTTTCCGCTTTTTATCAAGGTTTTTGGGAGGCAGCATGAACAAAATACAGCAATCCAGTAGTGTTTTTTTTTTTTTTTTACAGGACTATGTGGTATAAATGTCATGTCAACTGTACTCAGCAGGTTAATTACATTGATTCCAAATTTATATATTTTGTTTATTTTTACTGCATTTACACAAAACAGCACTTTTATTTAAAAAAGAAAACACATTTTTATTGGTACCATTTTTTGTGTGTGTTTTAAATTTTTCCCCACTTTTTCACTTTCACTTCACAGTCTCACATGTTTTTGACTTTTACCCATAGGGGACTTGACTCAGCAATCTCTAGATCACTGTTATAATGCATAGTAGTACATCACTGTACTGCTATGTATTTTAGCTGTCAATCACTATGCATGGCTATAGATAGTGATGTTACAGACAACCCAAAAGCCTTTGTTAGGCTTTCAGGTTGCCATGGAAGTGATTGGCACCCCGCTATAGTGAAATTGACTATGTGATCTAAAGGGTTAATCAGCCGCGATCGGAGTGAGCTAAGGTAATATCCAGCTAGTTCCATGCTCCAATCGTATGGCACCATGTCCCCTTTAGTCTGACATCACCTCCAGTTAATGTAACCAGAAGAGATGATTGACTAGTGGTCATGCCGTGCCTGGAGCACCTCCAGACATGGCGCACTGCAGAATGTTAAGTTAACTTTCAAAAACCTGTTGAAAACCATAACCGTTACCTCAATTTAGGTTTAGAATTAGGGATAGCTTAAGAGCTAGAGAAAAAATGTGGGTTCTTGACGGACTTAAATCTGTTGAATCAAACCGGGACAGTTTTACTTAACTCTACAATTTGACATGAATTTTAGAGAAAGCCATGTGAATAATAGTTCCTCCACCCCATTTATATGCAACAGGGAAATTTCTGTGTGGGTTTTTGCCATTAACGCCAGTTTGTTTTTCATGGATTCTGCATGAAGAAACTGAATGAGGTTTAGCCCCATACAATTGGAATAATCTGTGTGTGGATCCACAGGATTTAAATTGCAAAAATGCAGCAGTAATCCAAATGCCATCCTTGGATTTCTGCCAGATCATCAAGTAAACATGTAAGATTAAATCGAACATATGTGAACACACCCTAAGGCTTTTCCTCCTTACTACAGAAGTAGGCAGATGAAGAGGACCAAGATCAATCATGGGTTATAAGAATCTTAATGTCAATAACCTTGATAAAAAATAGACTGATCTGGCTGAGTTCGTAAAACTATTACTCGATCCAAAGTGAACAATAGCGAAGTTTTCAATTGAGGTTAGCCATTGATGTGTCATATGTTATTGGCGGAAACCCTCCCAAATTCCTCCTCTTCACTCTTGATTGATATCTCCTAAAAAGACCAGAAGTGGAGGGTAAGGCTTTGGGATGGGTTGAAGATGATATCAGAGGGCACTTTAGAGATGGAAGAACA
The DNA here is from genome assembly GCA_025379985.1 of Phyllomedusa bahiana. NCBI lineage: Eukaryota > Metazoa > Chordata > Amphibia > Anura > Hylidae > Phyllomedusa > Phyllomedusa bahiana. Next base: position 384,251 of record JAODAL010000057.1, read on the forward strand.
CCCATAGGTCGCTTAAAAGGGTTTTCCCCATCTTAGGTATTTATGGAATATTGATAGAATATGACAAATAACTGTTATATGCGGGTCCTACACCTATTTTGAGAATGGGCCCTGAATTTTTCTGTGTAGAATAGAGAGGTGGCTTCGGTTTTTATGGGAGTTCCGAGTACAGGCAGGTGAGTGTGTTTGGCTAAACTCAGAACTCCCATTGAAATGAACTCAAAGAGGCAAAAATGCGTGGCCAACTCTCTTTTAATAATGTTATGTTAATTATGTAACCCGTGATACATTTGACATCATAGTTATTACTAAGTCTACTATTAAGAAACAGAAACCTGTATTATGGCTACAGCAGAATAAACATTTAGAGATATCTGAATTACGTTGTACATTCACTTTCTTGTGTTTCTAAAATGATCCTTCTAGTGCTCACACTGGCAGCATGAAGAAGTCAAGCATCATTCAACTATCTTCATTAACTTCAATCATTTTTTAAAGAAATGGGTTTTCTGAAAACTAATTAAATGAACCAGTGAATGTGTTGCTGTGAAATGATCAGAAGAGAATCAGGACCGCTGGTGGGAAGAATGAATACATCCAATAGACACATGGCTGCCTCGTGATCAGGAACATTATAAAGCCGCATGTGGACCATTTAGGATTTGGAGTATTATTGTAGAGATATATGTTTGAAGGCTAGCATCCAACTGTTATCACATCTGCCAGTTATACAGTGCTTGACTGATTAAGAGACACCTTAAAACATCTATCCACAAGTTGAACATCAGGAACAGTGTGATTTTAGACTACAATCTCTTGGGAGAATTTAATGAAATTCTAGAAACTATGGGGAAGATTAGTCCCCTTGACCATCTTTAGTTTAAGGCTATGTTCACACGGCTTAACTGCGGGACGTAATTACGCCCCGCAATTACGCCGTGTGGACGGGGGCGGGGGGGGGGGGGGGGGGGCAGGCACCTCGTCGGCCCATAGACATTCATTACCAGCGACGCGTATACGCCGCTGGTAATTCACATGTCACTTATCTCCCCCCGCGGCGATTTGCTGAGCAGGAGAGGAGACGTAATCCATAATTCTCTATGAGAACTGTGGATTACCGTAATGAATGGGCCATTTTCAGCCTGTAATTTGCGCACTATGGCGCGTAAGTACGGACCGAAATACGGCCCAGTTTAAGCCGTGTGAACATGGCCTAAGACTGCCGTATGAAATGCTAGTCTTAAAAAGTCGGGGGAAGATGCGCCTAAGTATTAGAAGGCACATTTTATTTGTTCATGAACCTGATTTCCACTATAGTTCATGCCAAGTTCTAGCATGAAATCTAGCAAATGTCTTGAGCCAAGGAAGGCCATGGCCTCTACAGCTGAGCCTCAACAACTCTTTAAATTGGGGAAAGAGCAGTGTTAAAAATGCTACAAATGTTCACATTTTTACACATATGAAGCTTATGCAAAAATTTGAGACTGGTGTATATGGCATAATGCATTCCACTTATGTCTTTGGTGACCAGTGTTGCCAATTCTTGGTTATCTTTAGAGGGGCTGCCCAGCTCCTTGTAAGTGAACACAGTAAGTTTCAGTAGGCCACATTAACTGTGGACAGGTTCAGGGCTATCTTTCCCATTGGGCAGAGTAGTTGGTTCTATGCAACTGCCTACCCGGCCCAGTGGAGTAACAGTCCCTGCGGTGGGTTCAAGTGGCACGCCAGTGTCCAGGAGGCAACAGGAGGTGATGTCATCACTTCCTGCACCGCTGTATTTCCTAGGCCGGCAGCCCATAGGCTTTTGGCTTAGAAAATCCCAGGAGCCACGTCCACGTAGGTCCACGTAGGCGATGTGATGAAGTCATGCCACTCGCACCGGAAACCAGCTCCCAGAGCACGGACCACAGCGGAGAGCGTGTAACGGTAAGTAACAGTTATTAATACACACACATACACTCACCGGCCACTTTATTAGGTACACCATGCTAGTAACGGGTTGGACCCCCTTTTGCCTTCAGAACTGCCTCAATTCTTCGTGGCATAGATTCCACAAGGTGTTGCAACGATGCTCAATTGGTACCAAGGGGCCCAAAGAGTGCCAAGAAAATATTCCCACACCATGACACCACCACCACCAGCCTGAACCGTTGATACAAGGCAGGATGGATCCATGCTTTCATGTTGTTGACGCCAAATTCTGACCCTACCATCCGAATGTCGCAGCAGAAAATCGAGACTCATCAGACCAGGCAACGTTTTTCCAATCTTCTACTGTCAATTTCGATGAGCTTGGGCAAATTGGAGCCTCAGTTTCCTGTTCTTAGCTGAAAGGAGTGGCACCCGGTGTGGTCTTCTGCTGCTGTAGCCCATCTGCCTCAAAGTTCGCCGTACTGTGCATTCAGAGATGCTCTTCTGCCTACCTTGTTGTAACGGGTGGCTATTTGAGTCACTGTTGCCTTTCTATCAGCTCGAACCAGTCTGCCCATTCTCCTTTGACCTCTGGCATCAACAAGGCATTTCCACCCACAGGACTGCCGTTCACTGGATGTTTTTTCTTTTTCGGACCATTCTCTGTAAACCCTAGAGATGGTTGTGCGTGAAAATCCCAGGAGATCAGCAGTTTCTGAAATACTCAGACCAGCCCTTCTGGCACCAACAACCATGCCACGTTCAAAGGCACTCAAATCACCTTTCTTCCCCATACTGATGCTCGGTTTGAACTGCAGGAGATTGCCTTGACCATGTCTACATGCCTAAATGTACTGAGTTGCCGCCATGTGATTGGCTGATTAGAAATTAAGTGTTAACGAGCAGTTGGACAGGTGTACCTAATAAAGTGGCCGGTGAGTGTATATATTTATATATATATATATATACGGGGCCATATACTAAAGGACTAAAGGGGACTATATAAAGGGAGCAATACTACTAATGGGACCTATATAAAGGGATCAATATACTAAAGGGGGCTATATATTAAAGGCGCCTATATACCGGGGGTGATATACTAAGGCGGCTATATAAAGGGGCAGTATACTAAAGGGGCCATATACTAAAAGGGCCTATATACTAATGGGGCTTATATAAAGGGAGCAATATACTAAAGAGGGATACACAATAAAGGGGGCTATATAAAGGGGGCCATATACTAAAGGGGCAATATACTAAAGGGGGCAATATAAAGGGCCCATATCCTACAGGGGGCTATATCCTACTGGCGCCATATATCCTACAGGGGGGGGGGCTATATCCTATTGTGGCCATATAACTTACAGGGGGGCTATATCCTACTGGGGCCATATATCCTACAAGGGGCTATATCCTACTAGGGCCTATAACCTACAGGGGGCTGTATATATTCATACAGGGGGCTGTAAACCTACCAAAAGGGGTAGCATATTTACCTACACTGGACCTGTATACCTATCTACTGGGGTCTAAATACCTACCTACTTAATGGTGGGCAACATTACTACCTATTTAATGGGGGGTGCCCATAACAGAAGTAGAAATTGGTAGCGAAGTGCTGATAAAGTGAGAAGTCTAAGATGTTCGTGTGGTAAATTCTGCAGGGACCAGTTGTGGCCGGGAGAAGTAGTAGGGCAGTCTGGACCAGATGGCAAAAAAAGGGGAAAAAGAACGATTCAGAGAATGACTGATCGGATAGGACGTCTCCTGTGAGTCCCTGGATGTCAGGGGTTATTTTAGGTGTCTGATAGATCAGTGCTGTAGTTACTGTTATGTGATGGTGACCTGAGCTGGTGTCTGATCTTTATGTTGTCTCTGTCTATATAGTCTCTATATTACGTTGATGTAGGTTATAAGTTTGTTATCGATAATGTATATATTTATTCCTTTGAGTGGTTGTGTTGGATGGAGGGCGCAGAGCACTGCTCTGCACAGGGGCCTATAATACTGTTAAGATGGCCCTGGACAGGTGTGGTGTTTTTAGAAAAAAAAGTGTTTTTCCTATCCTAGACAGCCCCTTAAATTGAGGAGGTCCTTTGAGCTCACCTAACACATATGTTGTCTAGAATTGTTATTCTATGAGGAATAAAAGTAAAACCTCAGTTATTCATCCTGGAACTATACAAATAAATTGAAAGCTGGATGTTATCATTGTCAAAGGATGTCTACTAAAACACTCCATTGAAAAGAGAAATGGTAACACCCAACTTGTAGACAGCTTTTACCAATCTTTGTTGCTCAGCAGTGTAGAAGTCACATTATAGGACAGTCAGTGGGTAGAACCCCTCCTTCCGAGTAGTAATGAAGAGCTTTTTATTTCAGAATATAGATTATTATCAGTAGAATCAGAAAATGTATTCCCTTTCCACAGGATAAAATGTTTCCACAGGATAAATGTTTGACCATGGAGCCCTCGCCAATCACTAGAACAAAGGTCTCAGAACGCCCTTCTGAATGGAACAGTGGTTATACTGCTGCTCCATTCACTGCCTATGGGTCTTATAAAGATAGCCCCGTGCTGTGCTCAGATGAATTAGCAGTGCACATGCGTAACCATGACTCTAATCACACATTCTTGTTAACAGGGGGGCCCAGCAGTTGTATCCATCCCCAATCACAGAAGTATAACCTATCCTGTGTATAGGTGAGAAATGTTGTTTATGGTCTTACCCCTTTAAGAAAATTAAACTGTGTAAAATCATATCATTATTGGAATGTGGTATTTTCAGTAACAGACCCGAAAAACTATATTAAGTAAACATTACAAATCTACTCATATTTTATATCAGGAAGACCCATGGATCCCTGTGTCTGACATGGTGAAAGCCGTGTTATATTCCTACAGCCCTATTAGATTATTATCAGATAATTCCCACTCTTAAAGATAGTGGTTTGCTAAAATGAAGACATCAGAATTGCTATTAAATGGATTTTCTAGGATTTTCTTTGGCTTCTAAATAAAATAAAATAACAAAATTTGTCAGCTACTAAACCTGCTCCGGTCCTCTGACATTCCTATTCTCCATCCATGCTTGCTCATGTAAAGTCTGTACAACATTACTGTGAATGGAACTTCATGGAGTATGAGGGAACAACTTGAGAGTTGGGGGACATATATAACCAGTGGTGGGAGACTGAAGTAGAATTGCTAAAGCACCTCTATTGTAAAGTGTGTTATTTTTAACATTTCAAGTCCTGAAAACCAGGAAAATGTAAGGCAAATATGTATTACTAATAGATACCCCATCCTGTAATAGAAAATGCATCCATCTAAGGTTTGACTGCAATATTATATACCTAGAACCATTTTTGAACCATTTTTGTTTTGCACCAGTCTCCTGGCACTATACCAGTCACCAGAGAATCTCCAAATATCATATACAGGGGAACAGATATAACTGAGCTGAGTTCTTTAAAAGCTGTTGGGTGTAAGCCATCTAGGCCTGAAGCCTTGTTCATTCAGTTTATATAACTTTGCTTGGAATATTTCTACACTCAGCCAGTTTATTATATCAGTTGATGTATTAACAGTACTGTCTACATCCACATGGCACTGTCCACATCCACACTAAGCTCTCCCACATCAGCACTGACCCCCGTTCACATTAACAGTGAGTCCGCCCCATCAGCAGTGAGCCCGCCCCATCAGCAGTGAGCCCGCCCCATTAGCAGTGAGCCCTTCATCAGTTACTTCTCTTCTTTGTTATACAGGCTGGGAAAAACCCAATTAATTGCTCTTTCCTTCTCCTGATCCCCAGTGACCAGCTCCCCATTACTGTTATTTAAGGGTCCTACATGTTCTGACTTTGCTTTTTGACATTTATATGTTTAAAGAATTTCTTGGGGTTTGTTTTGCTGTCCTTGGCCACCTGCTTTTCATTTCAGGTTTTAGCTGATTTGTTCACTTTTTCAAACATTTGATTAAGCTCTGTTATTTTCAAAGTCTAATGCTCACCCTATGGGCTTTTTATTTCTAAATGCCTTTTTTTATTTTTTTATTCCCCTTTTAACAGAAGGTAGAAGCCATGTTGGATTTCATTTTAATCTCCTATCTTGTTACCTATAGGAATACATTTTGCAATATAATTCCCCAGAGTATATTTAAAGCTCCCTCATTTGGCTTCTACATCATGATTTGGTAATAGCTGCTCCCAGTCTATGTCCTGTAGTGAGGCCCTCAATAAGGGGAAATTGGCTTTTTTTTTAAAATTAAATGTTTTTACCCTCCCGGTCTGGGTTTGTTTTTTCCTAGTTTAGACTAAAACAAATGTTATTGTGGTCACTGTTACCAAGGTTTTCAGAAACAGTGACCGTTTCCAACAAGTTTGCTTTGTTAGAAATGACCAGACCCAACAGGATCATTCTAGTGGGATCTTCCACAAATGCCCATAAAATTATCCTTAACAGGTTGAGGAACTTCCTCCCTTTGCATTTAAAGCAGAATTGTTTACATTGTTTAAAAAAACTGCCCCTCATTCCCAGTGTTTGGGGTCTATAGATAACACCAAAAATATTTTTTTCTGTGTTAACCTCCCTTTGTATTTCCACCCACAAAGTTTCCACTTTTCCCATCGTCCCCGCTTTTGTCTTTTTCAAAAAATGCTTTATTTCATTTTAAATTTACACACTCCTCCTGCCTTCATTTCGCCACTTCCTTCTAAAACAGAGTAAAACCCTAAGGTTATGTTCACACAGCGTAATTGTAGGATGTATTTTGGCACATAATTACGCTGCAATACACCTGAAATGTCCCCCGCGATTACAGTGATTCATAGCTTCCAAAGAGGCATAAATTAGCCCATCTTTCCATGGTACAATACACACTTTTTCATTCACTTTTTTCTCGGAGTTTAGAAAGGGGATGATTGAAGTCAATGGGGCCGCCCCCTGTCCCCGCGCTTTAGAAGTACGCGCTGGACTGCGCATTCTTCTAAAACACCCGAGTGAACAAAGAATAAGCTGGTCCACGGAATTGTAAAATATGTGGGATGTGTAATAGAATCCACTAGTATTTTTACCGCGTTTTTTTAGGTTTTTCGCCCTTTAAAACATTGAATAGCACTTAATCTCCCAAATTTTCAAGTAAAACACAATGGATTATAGAACATGTTCTAAGTTTTTGTTTTTAAACGGATTTTGGATTTGAATTCCGACCTCAAAAAAACCCGGTGTTTAGACTACAGCTCAGATTTTTATTGGGTCTTTGAGGATGATTTACAGTTGGAATTTTTTGGGGTTCTACATATGTCGCTTAAAGATCTGCTGTAAAAACCCGTGCCCTGTAATGTGACTAAAAAGGTTAAAAAACCAATCGCGATGGCCAGCCCCTGTCTAGGAACACCCAAACCCCATGCTTTCTCCTTTTAGATCTAGCTTTAAAACCCCCCTTTTTTTGCTAGATTTCTGGATTTGTAAAACAGCACTTTAAGCCCTTCCGTTTTACCCAATCGTTGTGGCATGGGATTATATGAAATATTGTGGGCACCTAGATCTTCAATGCTAGTTTGTAACACATGGATCTCTTTATCCACTGGTCTAGTCCACTCCCCACAGTCCACGTCTTCACCCATTGATACAGTCTGTACAGTGCTTTGATGTGGGGGCTTACTGAGTGTAGTAGTAGCTGCTCTCCGCTCAACTGGTGAGTGGGTGGTGTTGCATCATTTTCCCTCAACTCCTAGTCCCTGACTGGTGAGTATGGCCCACAATGTCCTCTACAGTATAAACAATTAGGTGTCAAGTCCCCCTTTATTGAGTCAAACACATAAATCCCAGCCGATTTATCCAACAACATGCGGGAAATTTCGTTCATCTGCATTGCCCACAACATTACAAATAACATTATTTATACAAATAACGTTAGGGACAAAATTTTGGACGTGACAAGTTTTGCGATTTGGGGTCTGATGCCACCACTTTGGGTTTTAAAAGAAACCTCTCAAACAAAATTCAAGGAGATTGAACGTTTAAATTTGAGGGGGTTAAACAAAAATATTGACGAAAATGTAGGAAGTACCTTTTTTAACAAACACTCCCATTTTAGGACCAAAAAGTAATGGAAAAAATAAACAAAAACCCAAAAAAAAATATTTTTGTTTCAATTTTTTGTGGCAAATCCTTGGGGGCAATCACTCCCTTAAAGTCTTGAAACCCTTGGACCACCAAATGCTGGGTTTCCTCCTTCTAATGCTTTCCCACCCTTTAAAGGGGCCCGCACCTTCGGTCTTGCTTGTTTGTGGGTTTTTCCGTCTTAATTGGATTTGAGCAAGTGAAATGCATGCTAAATTGGGTTGAGATTGGTGATTGATGGCCATTGCAGAAGTTCCACTTTTTGGCACCTGAACTCCTGGGGAGCTTGGCTGTATGCTTGGGGTCATTGTCCCCTCTTAATGAAGCGCCTCCGATCAACTTTGCGCATTTGGCTGAATTGGCTGAAAGTATTCCCGGGACAATTCGAATTCAACCCCCGGCCTACCTTGTCTGCTGTTTATTCATCAATAAACACAGTGACCCGTGCCCTTTAAAGCCATGCATCCATGCATCCGTTGCCTCCACCAGTTTTACTGGGATGTGGTGTGCCCCCCCTTTTGGGTCATTGCCCTTCCCTTTTTTCTTTCCAAAATTTTTTTTTCCCATATTTGGTACAGGGATCTTTTTTCATTGTCCATAAATACTTTTTTTAGAACTGAGCTGGCTTCTTGAGGGGTTGTTCGGCAAATTTAACTTGGGCCCCTGTCTATTTTTGGCATTGATGAATGGTTTGCATCTAGATGTGAACCCTTTGTAATTATTTTCATGGATTCTTCTCTTTACTGTTGACTTAGAGACAGATACACCTACTTCACTGAGAGTTTTCTTGACTTAAGTTGAGGTTGTGAAAGTGTTCTTCTTCACCAAATAAAGTATGTTGAGATAATCCACCACTGTTGTCATCCGTGGACGCCCAAGCCTTTTGGATTTCCCCAACCCAAACCAGTCAATTCCTTTTTTCTAAGAATGTACCCGACTGTTGATTTTGGCTACTCCAAGCATGTCTGCTACTCTCTGTTGGATTTGTTCTTTTTTTTACCGCCACAGGTTGGTCTGCTTCACATCAATGGAGTGTTCCTTTGACCGCATGTTGTTCATGGTACAGCAACAGCTTCCAAATGCAAAACCACACACCTGGAATCAACCCCAGACTTTTAACTACTTCATTGTTTACAGGTTAACGAGGGAGACGCCTTCAGAGTTAATTGCAGCCCTTAGAGTCCATTGTCCAATTACTTTTGGTCCCTTAAAAAAGAGGAGGCAATGCATTACATAGCTATGATTCCGAAACCCTTTCTCCAATTTGGATGTGGAAACTCATATGGCAGCTGGGAGTGTGCACTTTCAGCCCATAGTATATATATAATTGTAGTTCTGAACATGTTTTTGAAAACAGCTAAAATAACAAAACTTGTGTCACTGTCCAAATATTTCTGGCCCTAACTGTACATACAATATACATACATACTGTACATATTAGATTTACTACAGGTAAAGTAACATTACCATTTTTACTATTTTGAATATTTCAATAATTTCTATATTTCCTATGGTAAGACCAATATTACAATAACTTCAAATAAATGTTTTTTTTATTTTTTAATAAAGTCTCAATAAAATACAAACCTGTGTTCTACAGCATTAAATTGTGCTCAAGGAATCAGTACTTCTGTGCCAACATCAAACATTCGGGCATTGTCTTAAATGATTTTACTGCAAGCGTCATTTGCTACATAATATTACAAAGATTACTCTAGGCACAAATAAACACTGTTCCCAAGCTTGTCTAGAGTGCAGTCAGCCTGATGATTCATGGTGTTGACCCATATTCCCGTAGGAATTGTAATTAAAATGTTGTGGCTAATTAAAGCATGGCCATGAGGATAATGAAATAAACAGGTCATCACTAGCCAATGAGTAACAGTTTTACATGTTAGAAATCTAATAAAGATCATGTCTGACAATATGGCTTGTGTTTGAGTACCTAGATATTCTGTTCTATGTGTTGCTCAGTACTGGAAAGCACATTGAAGTGTATCACCTGGGAATATAATTTCTACTTTATAATCTGAACCACATGGGAGGTTGATATTGTGACTGTAATATTTCAACCTTAGTGAAAATTACAAGGTAATGAGGGGCAGAATGTCGCAGCTGCTCTCAAGCAATAAATGTGTTTGGAGGAGTTGTTATTGCACTTCAATCCTTTCCCCACATGGCACCAAGAAGAGTGGGGCTCCTATGAAGTATGATAAAAATATTGGCTAACTTCAAGTTTAAAAATAGTAAAAAGAATGGTTTCCAAAAAAATAAAAAATACACCATAATTTTTCAATACACTGATAGGGTAGTTACCAAGGTTACCATGAAAATGCTAACTTTGGGTTATTTATCATGTTCCCAACACTTCTCCATAACAAATCTGAAAAGATCAGGAAATCAAATACCACAAGTAGAAGAGTACATACTGCTCATCGGTTGCTTAGATTTTGGATTTGATATAGTAAACTCTTAGGGCGACATGTAAGAATAGAACTGTGCCAGTTATCTGACGTCAAAAAAGTTTTAGTAGACCTGTTCTATAGATGTATGAATGGTCGCATTCCAAACTTTTGCGCGATAAGCTCAGGAGTCTAGAAGTGAAAAGATTATCAAGTTAAGTCAAGTAAAAGGAGGAAAACAGTGTTGTTGACAAAGAACAGTAAAGTCATTTCCAACGTGTTGGAAAAACCTAATGCAAACTGCAACAAGTCAGACATTTTCTCAAGACTTGTCAAAAATATTATATTCAACCTCTGTGGTCTCTGATAGAGCCCAATTGAAGTCTCTTGGTTCATTCGGGTGCAGCTGGTGTTTGTAATTCATTGGATTTGATACAGAGTTGTGACTTTCTTTACAAGTGGAAGCCACAACATACATATTTGATTGATGACCACAGTTTCACCCTTTACCATGGTAAGCCATGTTACATAGATGGCAGACAACATTCCCAACAACTTTGTGCGAATAAATAGTTCAAATGCATAGACCACCTGTAGTGCAATGGTGGCATGAAGGGTGGCATTAACTAGCATGACAAGCAGCCCCCAATCTACATTTTTGCTACAGATGAAACCAGAAGTTTACATACACTATATAAAAAGACACATATGCATGTTTTTCTCACTATTTGACATGAAATCAGAATAAACTTTACCCGTTTTAGGTCAATTAGGATTACCAAAATTATTTATATTTGCCAAATGCCAGAATAATGAGAGATAGATTTCTTTAATGCATTTTTATTACTTTCTGCAAAGTCAAAAGTTTACATACACTAGGATTACTATGCCTTTAAACAATTTGGGACAGCCCATATGATGATCTCCATGTCTTTGGAGTGTTCTTTGGAATGTTTATTGGTAACATCCGAGTTAGAGACACTCCTGTGGATGTATTTTAATTCACACCAGAAATACACTGCTTCTGTGTGTAACATCATGGGAAAGTCTAAATAAATCAGCCAATATATCAGGAAGAGAATTGTGGACTTACACAAGTCTGGATCATCCTTTGGTGCAATTTCCAGATACCTGAAGGTGCCTCGTTCATCTGTACAAACAATTCTGTGCAAGTACAGAAAAAGATGGGAATGTCCAGCCATCACACCACTCAGGAAGGACATGGGTTCTGTGTCTCAGAAATAAACATGCTTTGGTCCGACATGTGCATATCAACCCAAGAACAAAAGCAAAAAACCTTGCGAAGATGCTGGCGGAAGCTGGTAAGATGGTTTCATTATTCACAGTGAAACGAATACTGCATCAACATTGACTGAAAGGCCACTATGCCAGACAGAAGCCATTACTCCAAAAGAAACATATGAAAGCCAGATTAATATTTGCAAATGCATACAGGAACAAATACCTACATTTTTGGAGGCATGCCCTGTGGTCTGACAAAACTAAAACTGAACTGTTTGGCCATAATGAGCATTGTTATGTTTGGAGGAAAAATGGAGAAGCTTGGAAGCCTAAGAACATCATCCCAACTGTGAAACATGGGGGGCAGCATCATGTTGTGGGGTTGTTTTGCTGCAGGAGGGACTGGTGCACTTCACAAAATAGATGGCATCATGAGGAAAGAAGATTATGTGGCAATACTGAAGCAACATCTCAAGACATCAGCTGCCAGAAAGTTAAAGCTTGGTGGAAGTGGGTCTTCAAAATGGACAATGACCCGAAGTATACTGTCAGAGTGGTTACAAGGTGGCTTAAGCATAACCAAGTCAATGGTTTGGAGTGGCCATCACAAAGCCCTGATCTCAATCCTATTAAAAATCTATGGTATAAGTTGAAAAGGCAGGTGTGAGCAAGGCAACCTACAAACATGGCTCAATTACACTAGTTCTGTTAGGAGGAATGGGCCAAAATTCCAACCAACTATTGTGAAAAGCTTTTGGAAGGATATCCAAAATGTTTGACCCAAGTCATAATGCTGTCAAATACTAATGAAATGTATGTAAACTTTTGACTTTGCAGAAAGTAATAAAAATGCCTTAAATTTGTCTCTCTTTACTCTGGCATTTGGCAAATATAAATAATTTTTGTAATCCTAATTGACCTAAAACGGGTAAGGTTTATTCTGATTTCATGTCAGACAGTGAGAAAAACATGCATATCTTATCTGCGTGTCTTTTTATATAGTGTATGTAAACTTCTGGTTTCGACTGTAAGTGTCCACTATTCTCTATGTAGGTTTCTGGCTTGTTCTGAAGTTGTATCTCTAAGCTTCCAAATCATGTACAACAGCCATGTTTTTGTTAATATTCTTATTTCACTAATATAAGACCTGAAAATGGTTATATGTCTCTCCCTCTAGTTTAACCTAGTAGTACAGTTTGGTACCATGTCAGCCATGGAAAGCAGTAGAAGAATGAAGATATCAGGCGATGCCTAGAGGTTGACTAACATCATGTCTGACAAAGAGAATTAGTACTCTTGAAGGCTTACCATCAAATTTACTCGGCCTGATTTCTTCACTCTTCTAGTTTAACCTAGACTATATTTAAAGTCGTCACAGTTGGCAATAAAATAAGGCCATTAAGTGGTTTTCCCACCACAAATATTGATGGCAAATTAATCGCTTGCTAGGTGCAGGCACCACTATTTGGACCTGCACTTGGCCCCGAAAACTCTGTTTTGAATGTGGAGTTGGTCAGAACTCTTCCATTGATTTCAATGGGGTGTTTCGAGTACAGCCGGATCCATAAATTTATTCTCATAATCGTATGTACGCAGATAACCACATTGCTGGATGCTGATCACTATCTGACAACAGTTTTTATTTAAATCTCTGGTATCTTCAGAATATATACCTTCTTGGGCGATTTAAGTCTTTATATGTATATTATACTTGTTCCCCTGATGGACTACCATCTCCTGTGGGGAAACGCGTTGAGCTTGGACTGAATATCCTGGATTGGATACGCCAGTTCTGGATATGTATGTACAATATTTATCTATTAGTATTTAGTGGTGTGTAGGGCTAGCCTACGTAGGGCGGCTTACCCCTTTTCAGGTCAGTGTCCCTGATGTCCAGGTAGAGCATAGCAGGGAATTATCTAGGTTTTTTTATTTATTGTCTACCATTGTATCTCTGTGTGGATCACCTATCGGGATTCTCTATATCTTTGCGTACCTGGTCACGCGATGTGAAATAAATGACTACTAATTATACTATTATTGATGCTGTCCAGAGATAATGATATGTAAATTTGTATAGTGATGTCATATTTTGGGTTTCATATGAGATAAATAATTAAAAGTTACATTTTAGTCCTTTTGTGTTACTTTGGATATTATTTTATGTACGCAATGAACATTATACATCTCTAGGTTTCGAAAATTCTTGAAGATAAAAAAATTTTGATGATATTTTTCCATGTTCCATCTGTATTATACTCACAACTGTGGTGTTAATGTGCATTGACACCAAATAGAGAGTGACATTTACTGCTGATGACGTTCTCTGGCTCGCAAAATCAAACTGTCTTAAAATAGAAAATTCTGCAGTAACTGTAATCAATGGCAAAGCACCAGCCTCACAATTTCTCCATCCTATTGATCTCGGCTTACATTGTATAAACCAGACTCTGCAAAATCTCTCGATGGCAGCCTTCAAAGTATGCAATTAGACATGTGCAAGGGGAAACAGATGTTGCAGAAAAAATAATTGCTTGTCTGCATTTTTGATGATCTTTTCCTTTTTAATTCCAAACATGCAAATCACTTGCCGATTACCAGTTAGAAGTGTGTCTGAGGAAAGCATGCAACAAACTTATTTAATCACTTCTCCAGTGTACTTTATGTGGCCAAGCTATAGATTGATTTAGAGTGCCGGGTTAACTAGCACAGTTAGGGGTTTTTTTAAAACCCTTTTTGGGAAAAAATTTTGCCCAAAAAAAGGGGGGGTGGGCCCCCGGGGGGTTTTTTTGGGCCCCCCCCCCAAAAAAAAATTTTTTTTTGGGTTTTTTTTCCCCCCCCCCTTTTTTTCCCCCCCCTTTTTTTAATTCGGCCCCCCCCTTTTCCCCCCCTTTTTTTGTTTTTTTTGGAAAAAATTTTTTTTTAAATTTGTTTTTTTTTTGGGGTTTTGGGGGTGCCTTTTTGACTTTTTTTTTTTTTTTTCCCCCCTTTCCCCCCAAAATTTTTTTAAAATTTTTAAAAAAATTTTTTGTTTTTTTAAATTTTAAGGGCCCCCCCCCCTTTTTTTTTTTCCCTTCCCCCTTTTAAAGGGGTTTTTTGGGGGGTTTTTTTCCCCCAAAAAAACCTTTAAAAAAAACCTTTTTGGGGTTCCCCCCCCCCCCCCCCCTGCCGTTTTTTTTTCCCCCCCCTTTTTTTTTAAACCCTTTTTTTTGGGGCCCTTTTTTGGTTTTTTAGTTTTAAAAAAAAAGGGGCAAAAAAAGGGGTTTTAAAGGGGGGCCTTTTTTTTTTCACAAAATTAAAACAAAAAAAAACCCCAAAAAAAACCCCTTTTAAAAAATTTTTTTTCCCCCCCTTTTCTTTTTTTGGGGGTTTTTAAGTTTTTAAAAAAAAAAAAAAAAGGCCAAATTTTTTTTTGGGGGAAAAAAAAAAAAACCCCCTTTTTTAAAAAAAAAATTTTTAAAAAAAACCTCACCGGGTTTGGGAAAAAAAAAATTTAACCCCCGGTAAAGAAAAAACCGGGTTTCCCATAAATTAAATGGGGGAAAAAAAAAAAGGAAAAAAAAAAATTTAAAAAAAAAATTTTTAATATTTTTTAAAAAAATTTTTTGGTCCCCAAAATTTTAAAAAAAATTTTTTTTTTTTTTTCCCCCCCCAAAAACCCTTAAACCAAATCCCGTAGCCTCCTTCTGTGAACTCGGATTTTTCCTTCCATAGATTTTTTTTGGGGGGTTTAGGTGATTGGCTGGGGCCCTTCTAGGGAGCTTCATTTTCCTTTCTCTGAAACCAAATTTTTTGCTGGAAAAAATCCCCCCCCTCGTTTCATCTTCATCATCCCCGGGAGAGGCAGCAGATTTTTATCAAGAAATTTCCCGGGAAATTTGGTTTTATTTATGTTCCTTCAATTATATAAAGTTTTTCCAGTTGCCCTAAAGCAAAAAAAAAAAAAGCCCCACACCATGATGGGTTTCCCAACCTTTAAAAAATTAGTGTTATAATGGTTTTTTGGGGGGGATAAAACCACCTTTTTTTACCCCCAAGCATGATGTAAATTATGGGCAAACCAAAAAGTTAAAAATTTTTGGGTTTTTTTCTTCCCAGGGCTAAAAATTCTTCCCCGTATTTCAAAAGGGTTTTTTCCCAAAAGTTGTTGAGCAAACTTTAAAGGCGCTTGAATAAGCTTTTTTAAACCAGCAATGAAATCTTGCTGGGAAACGGCATTCAGTCATGGAGGTTGAGTCCCTTACTTTTTTTTTCTTTTAAACAATTGTACCTGCTAAATTTCCCCCGGGGTTTTTTTGTAGCCTCCACAGGTGGGACCCGGGTTTTTGGGCAACTCTTTTTGATAATTCAATTTACTCCTCGTTTTAAAAAATTGCGGGGAAGTGGGTTTTCTTTCTACCTTTCCCGGAAAAATTAACCCCCCCAGTGCTCATGGCCCTTTTGTGGGTTTTTAAAAATTTCTCCTGTAACCCTGCCAAAAAGTTTTTGCAACAATAAGATTGAAAACACCAAAGGATACAGGTTATAGCCAGCTCACCCGCCCCCGGGAAAACGCAACACAAACCCTTTTGGGAAAAAACAACGGAACTTTTAACAGCAAAACAAATAAAATTACCAACGTATTCCCAGAAAAAAAAAAATTTATATTTATTGAGGCATAAAGGATAAATCTTTCATTATCCCGGCCCCTGTTTTGGGGATGCCCTTGTTGAACAAAAAGACCCAAAGACTAAAGCTTTTAAAGCACCAAAGGCCTGAAACCCTTAAGATTCATCCTTTTATGTAAGGTCTTATCCTTTATGCCTCAATAAATATCAACTTTTAATCTGAGGAATACGCTGGATATCTGTTTGAATGTAATAAGATTGAAAAGGTCTTGAGACAGCTCACTGGTTTTACCCATCATGAGATGTTTCTTGTGTGGCATCTTTTTAATGAGACATTTTTATAGGCCATCAGTTGAACCAGCTGGTAGTATTTTTCAATACCTTTTCCCTGTGTCATTTACCATTACTACCCATAACTTAATTTATGGAAATCTATTGTTGATGTGTTTAATAATAATTTCACCCATTGTATTACAGCAATCAGGGTTAACCATCTAACACATGTAAACACTGAAGAGATATAGGTATGGTAATGCAGGTCATCAGTCTGGTTTTATAACTTGATCTATTGTGTGTACTCTGTGCACTTACAAATCAGCCCTTTTGTATACTGTACATTTTGCATTCTTTCAGCTCCTGCATACAGATGTAGCAGAATTTAACTTTACCGTGATATCACGGCTTTTCAGGTTAACTTATATGACAACAATGGCTTTTGAAAAGCATTGAAATAATTAAGATAATTTTCTGTGCTGTAGTATCATAGTACACCATCTGTCAAGTTTAGCTTTGCTACATCAGGACAATTTACATTAGTCAATTTGTTGATTTTTATGAAATGATGTGTTTAAAGGGAACCTGTCACATTTGTCCCCGGCGCCACCGCAATCCGCCGCCGATCGTTAGGGTCCTAAGCCGTTACCAGTCGCTAAACTATCGGCTTAGGACCTTGGCGACGGCAGCGGTGGTGGGACTAACTGTATGTGCATCTGCCGGACGCACATACAGTTAGATGCTTTGGCGGAGCAGAGAGCTCCGCAGAGTACTCAGTGGCCGCAGGCAGGATGCGGCTCTGTGCACGCCGGAGTGCACAGCCCAGGCGGCGTGCGCGTCATCACGCTGCCCGTGCGCGGCCTGGTGACGCCACGCCGCTGAAGAAAAAGACCTGGAGCAGCGACAGCGGCAGGGAGCGAGGTCAGGTGAGTGGGGTTAGTGTCTTACTATTAATTGTCTCTATTCAAGCTGGGGGCCTATAATCTAATTATAAACATGCAACTATTCTCTACTCATCTATGTGCTGGGGGCCTATACTCTACTTATAAATGTGCAGGGGGGCTATTATCTACTTTCATATGTGCAGGGGGGCTATTATCTACTATATACCTACTGGGGGATCCATAACCTGCCCATATACCTGCTGGGGGATCCATAACCTGCCCATATACCTGCTGGGGGATCCATAACCTGCCCATATACCTGCTGGGGGATACATAACCTGCCCATATACCTGCTGGGGGATCCATAACCTGACCAAATACCTGCTGGGGGATCCATAACCTGCCTATATACCTGCTGGGGGATCCATAACCTGCCCATATACCTGCTGGGGGACATGTAAACTACACACCTACCGGGAGACATATAAAGTATATAACCACCTACTGGGGGACGTATAACTTACTGAGGGGCCCTATTACCTATACTGGGGGACACATAATTTACTGCGTTGTGAAGTTGCTAATAGTCGTTAAGCCGGTTGTTAAGGCCTCAAGACAAGTCAGTTGATAAGCGTTAGCAATCGACTCTGCGGACTCCAGTCGGTTGTTAAGCCTTTTGTTAAGGCCTCAAGTCGATTGATAAGACCTTAGCAATTGACTCCGGGGACTATGTCACATTAAACATGCTATCTGATCTGCTGGCAGCATGTTATAGAAAAGGAGTAGGTGAGCAGATTGTTATATAGTTCTGTAGAAAGAAATGCTGCAGAACCGTTAATTTATTAATTTAAAATATAGAGACCAGTAGGTGGTCTTAACAGTGACTGGCAAACTTTCTTGTATGCAGAGATAACGGTCAATCACTGCTAAGACTGTCTACATTGCCAAGAAAACTACATATTAATCTGCTCATCTCCTCCTGCTCTCTAACATAATACTGGCAGATCTGATAGCATGCTTAAGGTGATAGGTTTCTTTTAACCCCTTAAGCCGAACGCCTGAAAAGTAGTTAATGACCAGAACATTTTTTTAGTTTTGGCCTCCTTGCGTTTAAACAGTTGTAACTTTTTTATTTTTTCAATGACGCAGTTGGATGAGGCCTCGTTTTATTCGGGACAAGTTGTACTTTATAAGGGAATAGTTCAAGTACACTTATAAATAATTGCAGTATTTTTTTTTATTTTTTTACAAAATTTGTTTTTGTTTTTTTAATTTTTTTTTTACACCATTCACATTTCACACTTAATAACTTGTTAGATTAATTCTACAGGTTATTACGGTCGTGTGGATACCAAATATGTGTAGGTTTATTTGTGTGTGTAATTTATGTACAATTATTTTTTATTAAATATTTTTTTTTATTTTATTATTTAATTTTTTGATTCTTTTTTTTACACTTTTTATAGTTTTTTTGTACTTTTTTTTTTACTCCCATGAAGGGAGAACTGTTTAACGTTTTTTTTATTTTTTTTTTTTTACACTTAGTAATGTATTAGCATATTGGTATATGGTAATTCATGCTATTAGGTGTCAGTCTGACACAGGCAGTGATTAGGACAGCACACAGTGCGTCCTAATCACTGGCTTCATACACAGACAACTCTGGGGCCCACGCTAGGTCCCCAGGGCTGACTGTGCAGCCGGTCCCTGAGCTCTGTCGGGTGACCGGGCGTTCCGATCACCGACAGAGCAGGGATCCCTTTGATTGCGCTGCGGTAACGCACCGCCGCAATCAAAGGGTTAAAGCATCGGGTTGCGGAGGTTTCCTCCACTCCCCGATGCCTGCAGGACATGCTCTGGGATCAGGGCTGTGTAGTTCAGCCCCGATCCCAGCGCAGCTGCGGCGCCGGGCGCCGCAAACCCCGATGTCTGCAGCGACGTCAAAAGATGTCGCTGCAGACGAAAGACCCCCAACCGCCGCCCTCAAAAAAACGTGCGCGGTCGTTAAGGGGTTAACTGTTAAATAGTATTTTTAAAAAAGTGTCAGAAGCCTATATGCACTGCATCATACAAATATGAAAAAGTTTGTGCATACACTTATTTTGCGATTCCTTATTTCTTATTGAAAATGGTTACTAAGCTAAAAAGAACATCTCGATTTAAACACAGAGCCCATAAAGAAAATCAGTCATAGTGATCATGCTACCTGAGATGTTGGCAGAAAGTTATAGAACAGGAAGATTGATATATACAGTGGTGGCCAGAAGTATTGGCAACCCTGCAATTCTGTCAGATAATACTCAGTTTCTTCCTGACAATGATTGCAATCACAAATTCTTTGGTATTAATATATTCATTTATTTTGCTTGCAATGAAAAAACACAAAACAGAATGAGACAAAAATCAAATCATTGATCATTTCACCCAAAACTACAAAAATGGGCCGGACAAAAGTATTGGCACCCTCAGACTAATACTTGGTAGTACAACCTTGAGCCAAAAAAACTGCGAACAACCGCTTCCGGTAACCATCAATGAGTTTCTTACAATGCTCTGCTGGAATTATAGACCATTCTTCTTTGGCAAACTGCTCCAGGTCCCTGAGATTTGAAGGCTGCCTTCTCCAAATGGCCATTTTGAGATCTCTCCACAGGTGTTCTATGGGATTCAGGTCTGGACTCATTTCTGGCCTCTTTAGAAGTCTCCAGTGCTTTCTCTCAAACCATTTTCTAGTGCTTTTTGAAGTGTGCTTTGGGTCATTGTCCTGCTGGAAGACCCATGACCTCTAAGGGAGACTCAGCTTTCTTACACTGGGCCCTACATTATGCTGCAAAATTTGTTGGTAGTCTTCAGACTTCATAATGCCATGCACACGGTCAAGCAGTCCAGTGCCAGAGGCAGCAAAGCAACCCCAAAACATCAGGGAACCTCCGCCATGTTTGACTGTAGGGACCGTGTTCTTTTCTTTGAATGCCTCTTTTTTTTCCTGTAAACTCTATGTTGATGCCTTTTCCAAAAAGCTCTACTTTTGTCTCATCTGACCAGAGAACATTCTTCCAAAACGTTTTAGGCTTTCTCAGGTAAGTTTGGGCAAACTCCAGCCTGGCTTTTTTATGTCTCGGGGTAAGAAGTGGGGTCTTCCTGGGTATCCTACCATACAGTCCCTTTTCATTCAGATGCCGACGGATAGTACGGGTTGACACTGTTGTACCCTCGGACTGCAGGGCAGCTTGAACTTGTTTGGATGTTAGTCGAGGTTCTTTATCCACCATCCACACAATCTTGCGTTGAAATCTCTCGTCAATTTTTCTTTTCAGTCCACATCTAGGGAGGTTAGACACAGTGCCATGGGCTTTACATCTAGGGAGGTTAGCCACAGTGCTATGGGCTTTACATCTAGGGATGTTAGCCACAGTGCCATGGGCTTTACACTTCTTGATGACACTGCGCACGGTAGACACAGGAACATTCAGGTCTTTGGAGATGGACTTGTAGCCTTGAGATTGCTCAGGCTTCCTCACAATTTGGATTCTCAAGTCCTCAGACAGTTCTTTGGTCTTCTATCTTTTCTGCATGATCAATGTGGTACACACAAGGACACAGTACAGAGGTTTAGTCAACTTTAATCCAATTAAACTGACTTAATGTGTGATTTAGTTATTGCCAACACCTGTTAGGTGCCCCAGTTAAGTTACAGGTGCTGTTAATTACACAAATTAGAGAAGCATCACATGATTTTTCAAACAGTGCCAATACTTTTGTCCACCCCCTTTTTTATGTTTGGTGTGGAATTATATCCAATTTGGCTTTATGACAATTCTTTTTGTGGTTTTCCATTGAAGACAAATTAAATGAAGATAATAATACCAAAGAATTTGTGATTGCAATCATTTTCAGGAAGAAACTGAGTATTATCTGACAGAATTGCAGGGGTGCCAATACTTTTGGCCACCACTGTACTTTTGTAGAAAAAGATTCAGCAGAACTCGTAATGTATTCATTCAATTTACTGCTTATTCTAGGCTAATTAGTCTAGTGGGTAGTCAATATCAGTGAATGACAGCTATGCCTGTATGTGCACTCATATCAGGAAGACTGTCAATCACTGATATTGACCGCCCACTGGACTCCTTAACCCACAATAAGCAGTAAATTGAATGAATAAATTACTAAGTTCTACTAAATATTTCAGTATAAAACTATATATATCAATCAGTTCAGCTCTATCTGCTCTATAACATGTTGGCTGCAGATCAGATCGCATGATCACTATGACTGGTTCCCTTTAAGCATATAGCTTTTTCCTACTATCTTCAGAGATCCTTTCATGTGCATGTACACAAGTATCCATATGAGCAAGGTTGAACTAAGGCACTGTAGAATCATTATAGAAAATAAGTTTAAAGATCTTCTATCTATACAAAATCCAAAAAAACAGAGCACTTTATATGCAGCATAATTGATCATTCCTAATGTCCAAAATTTTAACATATTTAATACTTGGCTATCCCTCAGAACTAATTCTCTACCTTTTTCTGAGTCAAGCCCTTTGTGTGACCATAAGAAGAATTGCATTAGATGTGCTTCCATATGGCTATTGTACTTGACATTCTTTGTTAATGCTGGAAATTTTGATATCCAAATATGGTTTGAATGTTGAAAATATTGTTGTGATGAATGTGTTAAAAAAAAATCTGTAGCACAATAGACAAATAACCTTGGCGGTACAATGATTTAACATTAAAAAAACCCTGGTTCTTTGTCAAAAGCTCAGCAAGACTGGAGAACTGATAAAACATAACGCCAAAGCATTTGGCTAATTTGATACTGACCCGCACACAATAAATCCAGAAAAAAAATCAATGAGTATTCTAACATAAGATAAAGAGCTTTTGCCATGGAACCCTTACTGCAAGGCTGCCAACTCCGGGGAATTAAAACCAAGTATCTTCTTGTCTGGAGCCATTAAAGATGCCTGACAGTGCACTAAAATGCACATGCTGACTGTAGAGAAACTATATGCAGGATCTCCGGTACTTCATTCAGTTTTTAAACTGACTGTTATAATGGAAAGTGTCTTAATAGTACATTGACTTTTTAATAGATGCTATGCTACTGAAATAATCAAACAATACTTTTCTTGTACTAACCAGTTGTGAATTTCATGTTTCTAAATGTCCTAATATAGAACTTAGACATGTCACCTAACTCTATTGGTGTGGCCTTGCTTGGATAAGATGGTTCCTGGCACTCTAGAAGTTATTGGTACATTGGCAGGGCCATCTTTTCCATTGGGCACAGTAGGCAGTTGCCCGGGGGCCCCACAAGTATGGGGGGACTAGGTGGTATATATATGTCCCAGGAATTTAACTGTTTGTGTGTTTTTATGATTTGAAAACAGTTAAAAACCAAGGTGATGAAGGGAACCAATGGCTCCCTGCTCTGCCAATTAGTGTTTGGGGGTGACTAGCGGCATGGCCAAGTGTGATGTCATGTATTTGGGCAGGGCCCATTGCAGTGTTATGCCCAGGGCCCATAATGCTGTTAAGACGCCTCTGTACATTGGGCTTCAATCTCAACGGGAAACTATCTCCTGGATTCACTCATTGAAGTGGATTCTATAAATTTGTACATTCTGAATAGAGATTTGTTTCCTGCTTGTTCTAGTATTCTGCTTTTATTGGCAACCACTGATTACAATGAAATATAGTAGCACTAATCACTATATCCTGTTGTATAAAGCTTTGTTATTGCTACAAAACATTGCTTGAAAGTTTCCTCTGTTTTGTCAGATCCACTGATTACCTCTGACAGTCAGGCGAAACTTGCTCATGTCCTTATCTGACCTGCCAATCTGACTTATTCCCTACCTATTTTAAAGGGATTTGCATAGAAAATTTATCTGAATGGGCACCGTGCATGGGATTAAATAACTAATTAATTAAAAAAAATAGGATCTCATTACTTAAATCAGATTACTTTAAGGTCTGACTATGGCCTACTATATAATCATGATCTGTATTTTATTAAAATAGCTCTTACGAATCATCCTCTGAAAGGCTACAAGGATATGTAATGTAGCATATTTGAAGTTGTCTTTTAAACAGACTTATTTTCTTAAATGGGACCTTAAATGAGGCGTCACATCCCAAAACTAAAAACGACAGGGTTTAAGAGTCTGAAGTAAGGAAGGCAGAGCACATACCAGAGGCTGGGAGCAACAAAGCTACCTGGTTACCACCAGAGTTGTGGGCATGGTGCTGATAATAAAGGGTGTGCAGGGAGATTGGCAGAGAAAGAGAGGAAGAAAGCAAGAGGCAGACTGCAAGAGTCATGTGTAGTATGTACAGTCGTGTGCAGTAGCTGTAGGGTGGACCTCAAGAACCAACTCTACTGGTGGGCCTAAAGAGTCAACATCTGTGGTTTTTTGCATCGCCATAGTCTGAGAGCCATAACTTTTTTATTTTTCAGTGTAAGGAGCTGTGTTGGGTCTTGTTTTTTGTGGGATGAGTTGACGTTTTTATTGGTTTAATTTTTTGGGGGACAAAAATTTTTGAAAGGAAAGGTGAAGAAAATACTGCAATCCTAGTAGTGTTTTTTATTTTTATTTTTAACAGCGCTCATCGCGCAATATCCGTGACAAGTTAGATTTACTCTCTGGGTCAATACGATTACGGCGATACCCAATTTATATAGTTTTTTTTATTTTGAAGCACTTTAAAAAAAAAAGTGTTTTATTGTGTAAAACAATATTTATGCATCGCTGTCTTCTGAGAGCCATAACTTTTTTATTTTTCCGTATACAGAGCTGTGTAAGGACATTTTTTTTGCGGGTCGAATGGACGTTTTAATTGGTACAACTTTGGAGTTTATATGAGTTCTTGATCGTTTTTTATTCCATTTTATGTGCTGCGGGATGAACAAAAAACGCAATTCTGTGACTGTTTATTTATTTTTTGTACGTTGTTCACCGTGCGGCTTAATTAATGGGACAGATTTATAGGGCAGGTCGTTATGCACACGTTGATACCAAATATATGTACTTTATTTTTGATCTTTTTTGGGGCGATTAGCGTTTGTAAAGGGGAAAAGGGCGGTGTACGTGTTTTTATTTTATTTTTTGTGTTTGTGTTTTACTTTTTTTTTCCACTTTTAACATTTATTTTTACATTTCATCAGATTGCTGTTAGAAGGCAGGCCAGTACACAGTACTAGTACTGTGTACTGGTCGCCATGACAACTGCCTGTCACCATGCCCACAATGCATTGCGGGCATGGTGATGTCACAGATGAACCCGGAAAGTGCCGTTCACTTCCCAGGACCATCAGTCAGGAGATCGCTGCTGCACTATATTGCGGCAGCCGACGGGAGCAGGCAGGAGGAGCTCCCTCCTCCTGCCTGCGGCTTCATTATCGCAACCATGACAGGGTGCGGTAATGAAGCGGTAATCACCCGCGGCCGCTGGTCCCATGTCGCGATCGTGCGCGGCTCGCCCGCAAGATCGCCAGGACGTATGCATACGTCCATTTGCGGAAACGCACTTCCTGACATATGACGTATGCATACGTCCTAGCGGGAAGGGGTTAAAGGGGTTCATACATGATACCAGTCCTACTTCTTATCAAAGAAGCATATACACTACTCACAAAAAGTTCAAAAGTGACTTTTGGTTGAAATTTCAGAATGAACATAAAATTTCTTGATTTTGTTTTAAATTCGCTAAAATGAGACCATCTCTTAAAGGGGTTGTCTCGCTACAATGATTGGGTTTTAATTAAAAGATCTTTAAAAAACAAGCAGCTTTGCAATATATGTTCATTACAAATGTCCTACTGATTTTGAGTTATCCCTGGTAGTAGGAGTGCATCATCTCCTCAAATCACTATAGCCACCGACCTGTTGATTGTTATCTCACTGGGCTCTACTCCTAGCATCTGTGTCTGTGTAGCTGTGCTGCCTGGATGGACCCTGTGTGTGCCTGCTCCCTCATGCGCTCTTCACAGATTGAGGAAAGCAGAGGTGAAGCTGATCTGTGGTCAGTACAATGTGACAGCAGTGAAGTGTGTTACTATAATCATGATGTGTCTGTGGAGCTTTGACTATACTAATATAACAGATCAGGGGGGCATGTGAATTATTATTATTTATTTTAAAGCGCCATTGATTCCAGGGCGCTGTACATTCGAGGGAGTTATATACATAACATAAGTCAAACGAGTACAATGATAAGTGATGAATGACAATTGGCACGACAGAGGGAGAGAGGACCCTACCCGCGAGGGCTTACAATCTACAAGGAGGGGGAAAGAGACAGGAGGTGAGGGGCAGACATGGTTGTGGATAGTGTAGTAACAGCAGGGTTATTGTAGGTTATAGGCAAGCCTGAAGAAATGGGTTTTCAGATTGCTTTTGAAGCTGGTTGAATGGTTCATATCCCTCCCTGCTTTGCGGTGATTATAGTAGCACACTTCACAGCTGCCCTGTGTCTGTTCTGATGGGAGGACAGTGTTTGTGTTTGTTGTTGCTTGAGATGTCCATGGAGATTTGTATGCTAAGCAGGGGGTATAGGAACCTTTACATTCCCCCCTGCTCTGCTATTAGCATACACAGCTTCACACTCATAGATCAGCCCTCTCCCTGCTGTCTCCTGACTCTGTGGAGAGGAGCAGCAAGAGCTTGGCCACAGCAGCCGCACAGTGCAGCTGATCCAGCAGTGAGCAGCAGATCTAGGCAGGCACACACAGGGTTAACTCTGGCAGCAAACCCCCTCGCCCTCCCCCTGCAGTATAGAAGTTACTGCAGTCTGAGGAGGAGAGCCGTCTGTGTGCTGAGGGGAGGCGGGAAGGGGGAGAAGAGGCAGACAAGAAGCACGCCCCTGAATTAAAAAATTCTATGCTGCCAGACACACTGAGGTAGGCTGAAAACCTGTAGTGAGACAACTCCTTTAACTTTGAAATGCGCATGTCCAAGAGTTCAGTGTTTCAGTATTTTTTGCACAACTTACCGATCTCTAACAAGGAGCTAAATGCCAAAATTCCCAACAGGTATCTGATCCCTGAATTGCCCAATAAATTTAGAAGATCAATTTGAATTGGGATTTAAACAGTCCTCCTCATCATGCTGTTCACATTTTGACATCATGAGACCAAGACAACACATTACAATTGATAAACCATACCTCGCCACTGAGCTTAGAGTGTCCCAGAGTGTCATCAGCAGGTTGTGACAGAGATACAGAGAGAGTGGAAGAGTCACAGAAAGGCAAAGAAGTGGACGTCCCTTGGCTCCATCACACACTGATGACCGCTTCATTGTAAACTATGCCCCGTGGAACTGGATGATGAATGGCACAAAACTCCAGGCACATTTAAGGGAGGTGAGAGCCACCCAAGTGTGATATCAGACCACTCGGAACTGTTTATGTAAGTGTGGTCTGCTTGCTAGACGACCAGCAAGGGTACCTGGCCACACCACCAGGCACAGGCATCATCTTGCAATGGCCAGTAAGCTTTTATGCTGAACCAGTGGTCTTAGTGCTGTTCAGTGATGAAAGGTGATTCACTCTAAGCAGCAATAGAGAACTGCCCTACACTTTGTGAACGGTACAGGGACAAGCCTATTCTACTTGAATAACATCATTAATCCAGTCATTGTGCCTCTCCATGAACGACACAGGAATAATTGCATCTTAATGGATGACAACGCTCCAGCTCATCGAGGTCACATCATCAGGGAACGGCTGTTGGAGACTGGAATGTCTCAAATGGCGGATCTCCAGACCTGAACCCACTAGAAAACCTATGGGATACGCTGAGTTGCCGTTTAGAAGCTCATAACTCTGTACCCCTGAACCTCAATTACTTGAGGGCGCCCTTCAAGAAGAGTGGGATGCCATTCCTCAGCAGTCAATAACTCGACTTGTGAACAGCTCAAGACCTCGTCAAGCTGTAACTGATGCTCAAGGTCACATGACAGTGACATCTTCTGATGGTGTATTACCTCAACTGTTGTTGGGTTTTGTTTCATTAAATTGTTTGAGATGAGAAAACAACATTGCAGGCCATAACATAAATGGCCGACTTTCCTGATATAATATCACTGTAGCGTGAAATGTTTATGTTTTCCATAAATTTTACCCGAAAACCAAATATCCCTAATTTTTTGTGAGCAGTGTACTTGAGGCGAGTCCTGCTTGTTATGAAAGAGGCATATACTTGATGTCAGTACTGCTTGTTATCTAAAGGGCATATCCTTAGAGGTCAGTCCTGCCTGTAATCTAAAGTGCATATAGTTGATGCCAGTCCTACTTGTTTCTAAAAGAGCATGGACCTGAGGTCAGTCCTGCTTGCTATGAAAGGGGCATATACTTGAGGCAAGTCCTACTTGTTATTGAAAGGGTATATATTTGAAGCCAGTTCTGCTCAAGGGGCATATACTTAAGGACAGTCCTGCTCTTTATTAAAGAGGTATATGCTTGGTATCAAAGCGGCATTTACATGCCAACGGTCCTGCTTGTCATAAAAGGGGTATATAAATCTTAGGACAAGCCTTCTTTTTATCCGAGTGGCATATCATTGCTGCCAGTTTTAATACATACTGAGGTGTTCTAAAATGTTGGACCAGTTGTGTGTATGTGTGATTCTGTATTGTGAGAGGGTCAGCTCGGTGGTATAGCAAAGTCCCAAGGCAATACAGATACAGACAGCCTTTTAGATCCAAGCTTGATTCAAACAAAACGATACACAAAATAACTCTGAGCACTAGCTATACAGTAGCGTTTTCCCTCACTACTACCTTATAGCCGCAGTCCAAAACAGTGGTTGCTTCTTTGTGTAGCCTCTCAGGTCCAAATGCCCTAGCCTGTTATAGCAGACACCTAATCAGCCAAGTAGCTGACTTATATAGGCCATCTAAACCCTGGTCTGGAACACAGGGAGCAGTCACCCACCCAACCCTTTTACTGCTCCCAGAAAAAGCTGTCCCGGACAAGCTGTATTTACACAGTTAAAGTAAAAGGTCAACATGTGCCAACTACCTACCGCAGCTAACACAGAATAAAGCTACCTCACTGAGACCAGGTTTCTCGGTGATATGCATCTGTCCTCACCATGTACATGTGAAAACTCTGGGTGCGATGTACATACCATTCACCTCCTTACCCGTATAGTGCCAGTCAGACAGTACATTGTAACAAACTGATTATTATTGTTATTGTGACCATGGTTTTGCTGCACATATTTTGAGATATGTGTCAATCTAAGATCAAAACAAGAAACAGAAACTTCAAGTACAGCACAAAAATAATAAGAACATTACTCCTACAGATTTGAGACAGAAAACAACTAAGCACATAATAGTCATGACAGTGTACAAACTCAGAATGCAGGTATGGTCAGAAAAGCAATTGCTGAAGTGTAAAGAAAAGCACAACCATGTAATTAGTAAGGAAGGTTACTGTGAAGAAGTAAACAAGTTAAAGGTGTGTTCCGGGACTGATCAAAGCTCGTTCATCCGTCGGGGTAAGAGTAAAAATAGAAGACTTATACTTACCTCCGGGACGCTCCCGTTCACTCCTGGCTGCCGATGCGTTCATCCGGGGCTGAAGCAGTAAAATTCAGCGTTCAGGTGACAGCTTCAGCCAATTACAGGTCCAAGAGGTCACGAGCGTTTGACATTGTGGCCTGTGATTGGCTGAAGCTGTCACATGAAGGGTGAACGTTCACTGCTTACTTCCTAATAGCTTTACACAATTCTTTCTATAATTTTATTGTTCTGTACATTGCAAATGTTCTGAAATTTCTTCCCTAAATTGTTGGAGAAGTTCCCACAAATGTGCTGCTGGTTGTAGGTCGCTTGTCTTTTACCTTTTATCAAGTTCATCCCAAACAAGCTCAATGGGGTTTAAGTCTGGAGACTATACAGGCCATTCAATTATTTGGAGCCGAACAGCTCCTTCTTGTTTTCGTAGGTGGTTCTGACATAACCTATAAATATATTTTGGAGCATTGTCTTACGCATTAATATGCTGTGGTAGCCCTTTTTGTCCAGTTTGCTAGTCACCCTGTGCAAGTTGGCAACTCTGAATTTAGCAAAACAGCCTTAGACCATTACGTTTCCTCCTCCCTGTTTGTCAGTTGGTATCACACAATGAGGAACCATCCTTTCACCTACTCAATAATATACAAAAATCATGCTTAATGCAAAGATGTCAAGCTTTGATTCCTTAGTCCATAAGGCCTTCTTCCACTCTTCAGCAAGCGTGTCTTCTTTTTCATATTTCGCAATCTTAGCAGTGACATTATTACTGATACTCAACCTGACAGAACAACAGATGGAAGTCTTCTCTTCACAGCTGAAATGAAAACGTGCTTACTTCTTCCATCACTAAGCTCTGCTGTGATGTGCAATGAAGTGAACAACTCCGAACAGTGATGTAAGCAAAGACACATGACCGATGCAGCCAGTCAGTGCCAGCAGTGACATCCTATTCGGAAGAAGGCAGAGGGTAAACAGAAGAGCCAATGCTGGAACGTGGTGAGGAAGAAGGTCAGTGTGTTTCTTTTTTTTAAAATTTTACTGGGCATCAGTATCTTATTATTTCATTTTTAGATAAACTGAACACCCTTTTAAAGTGATCTATTTGTTCTTGATAAACATTGAACATAACATGGGAAATGTATAGTTAGAATATCTAGTGCCCTCCTATTTAGTCCTCTGCGTTTCTGAAATGGCCACCCACGTTTTACACTAAGGGTATGTTCACACAGCGTTTTTCAATCCTAAAAACGGATTGAAAAACGCTGTGTAAAACGTATCCAAACATGTACCCAAAGTATGGTACGTGTTTGGCTATGTTTTCTGTGCAGCAGAAATGTACCCTATAGTTTTAAACAGGGTGCCTGCTGTGTAAAACGGATCAAGAATTGACATGTCAATTCTTTAACTGTATCCATTTTATGCATCCGAAAGATACATGTAAAACACGTGTTTTACATTGCTTTCAACGTAAAAACACACTGAACATTGTTGAATACGTTTTGGGGTTTGGTTTTCGGTACGTAAAACATTCCTGAAAACGTATTCAAAAAATGCCACGTGAACATCTTCTAACACCTTCATGTGCAGATGCCCATACTTCCAATCTATATACTACTTTTAAGCACTTTGTCATAAACGGAGTTAGCGGAAGCAATTTCTGCATTCAGCCCTACATTTTAATGCTCTCAACAAACTCATCTTAAAAAGTACAACTTTTGCATGCATTTTACCAGTAGACCAGTAGACAGTGGTATATCTCTACTTTCTTTTTACACTTGTTTGTACAAATTACTTATTTCCTTTTAAAATCGTGGTCAGCAGCAGACATGTTCAACTATATTCTGGCTTCTTCTGTAACAAACACCACAATGCCTGAATGCAGTGTAAATTTAGTTTGTATAGCTGCTACAGGAAAAATATATTTTTGAGCAGGATAATCAATTCAGATAATTTCTAGTTTAAAAGGTCTGGTGATATTTATACAAAAGTTCTTACTTTGCACTGTAGAACTTTCCATTTGTTTGCTCACAACAGCATGAACAGCTTATAAACAGAGGTCATCAATCGCTGTAGAGAATGGAACCGTTAGGCCAAAACCGATGCTTGTTTTAACATAACTAAGCCATTTAGTTTGTGCTGAAAACTCAATTTTCTATAGAAATATAGACCTGTCTTTGATAATATTCTTTTCATTCTATTTGTAGACACTTTGAAGTATATTTATTCTCTTGTGATCTTAGGGTGACCCTACATTGGAATATCAGGGATTTACACCAGAAATGCTCCCTTAGGGCCCATCTGCACGGCACTGGTTTTCAGTCGGATTTACAGATGGTTTTCGGATTTGAAAACCGTCTGTAAAGCGACTGTCAACCTTTTACATAGACTTAAACAGAAAATCTGTGCAGTAGTTCACAGATTTTCTGCCGGACGGTTTTTGACACCTCTGAAGCTGGGGGGACGTGCTGGCCAGCACATCCCTCTGAAGCTCTCACGGACTGTGACATCATTATGCTCAGCCGGGCATAGTGACATCAGAGACAGCCCAGAAGCCTTTGTTAGGCTTCCGGGCTGCTAGGGATGCAATCGGCAGCCATTATTACATTGCGGCGATGTCGATGGAGACAGACCTCCCTCTGTCTTTCCCTTAGCAGCTGCGATTGATAGTGGCAGCTAAGGAATTAATCACCCGCAGCCCACTTGAAAGCCTGCACAATGTCCAGGACATAACTGTACATCCATTTGCGGGAAGTCAACAAGATAAATTGGACAAATGAGATACAAAAAACTGTGACTAGTAGATTGAGTCCTTAAAAGGGTATTCTAATTTTATTGATTAGCTTTAAACATGTAGGGAAAAGGTAAAGATAGTTAAATACATTGCTGTTCTGATCTCGCTTCTCTTCAGAGTTAGGAACAGATACTATCTTCTACTTTTGCACACAGACTTCCCTAGTTTCTGGTTACCTCTCTGCTCTTACAGGATGAAGCAGTAGATTGAACGATTCTGCAGTCCCTTCGGTGCTCCTTATCATTAAAGACCAGAGCTCATTTACATTTCTTACTGATAAACTTTAACCCTTTAGAGCTCTGTAGCTTTCTACACTACAGTTTACAAATTTCCAGCAGTCATGTCACTGTAACAGGATCAGCTAGGATGCTGCTGTTATGACAATCACTGCTATAGAACCACCCACAGCCTCACCAAGAAATGTGAGTTTAAGCTACCTGTGACTCTGTAAAACAGTATGGTAAGACAACCCACTTAAAAACAGGATTCAATTGGGTGACTGACACTCAACACATGGCAAGTGAAGAGCACTCTGTGTCATACTGTGGTAAAGTAAAAGTGTGGGGGCTGTCTCTGTTAGGGTATGTTCACACAGCGTATTGGGGCGTATACTGTACGCACCGCAATACCTTGTGTGTTTTAGAAGTACGCCCCGGCTGGCCCCATTTACTTTCATTATCAGCGACGCGTAAGTACCACGAAGTAGTAACATGTCACTTCTCTCCCCCGGCATACAATACGAGTGTAAGAGCTATGAATTACCGTAATTGCGGGAACATACCCTTAGGCTAGGTTCACACGGTGTATTTGCAGGGCGTAATTACGCCCTGCAATTACGCCGTGTGGCCAGGGGCGGGAGCGGGGGAGGGAGCCGACACCTCGACAGCCCATAGACTTGTATTACCAGCGGCGCGTATACGCCGCTGGTAATTCACATGTCACTTCTCACCCCGCGGCGGATTCGCCAAGCAGGTAGAGGAGACGTAATCCATAGTTCACTCCGGCGCGTAATTACGGACTGAAATACATCCAGTTTTAAGCCATGTGAACATGGCCTTAGACATACAGAGGTCTGATGAAGTTAGTTCTACAACTATTCATTCTATTCCTACATTTAAGAAACTGTATGTAGAAATTGACAAAAATTGTGTCATTTAAAGTCACTCTTGAGTGCCATTGTATTGCAATTGTAATTTATCTGTTAAAATAGATTTTTGGTCTGTGATTGTCTTCTTTCTTAAAGGGGAACATCACTGAGTAGGTTACCCCTGGTTACAAGCTTCCATATTGCCAAACATTTCAGATCGACATAGACTTAATAAAATAAAAAATTTATAAATGATGAACCAAGTAGGACTTGCATGCAGAAGTGTTTTGAGAGTACAGCTCTGTTCTCATCATTAATGAACATTAATTGAAAGCATACACAGAAGCTAAATATAGCTGACAAAGCTCTACGCAAGCTTTGACTAAAACACATGATGATCAGACCTGTAAGCAATTAAGCTTAACATATGCTAGGTTAAATCATTCTGGATCAAAATAGGTCACACGCCATTTAACAGCTAAGAATTCAGTGGACATTCGACGTGGCAAAAATTACCTAAACTGGTCAGAAGAAATGAAATACTGTAAGTAAAATTAGAGCCAAATTTTCAAATAGGAAGCAAATAATCAGTAGCTGCTGAGTCAAATATTTTTCCTGCTCTGAGCTAAATGTTTGTTCTACCTTAAAGGACTTGAATCTTCCTAATTGGTTACTACATTTAGGTGCTTCTTACTTTTATCCTCATCAGAGTTGTCAAACCAGATAATCTTTAGCTCAGTTCCATCAATTTAGAGTGAGTACACCATCTACAAGAAGTCTAAAGTAGTCTGAAATCCACCCCATGATCAGAGTTGCTGCTCTGTCCCCTCCCATTCTATACACTGCATCTGGCTCAGTCATTATATGGAAAGCCAATTTTCATTACAGCAAGGATTATAAACTACAAGCAACAACATCCAATGAGAAAAAAAGCAAGTGAGCCTTGGGAATGTTTTTTTCTATTTGTAAGCAGATTTGACAATGTATAAATTTAATCCTCCAATTTCATTCTAATGTATTCCTCCACCATTTTTAGAAAAGTCATTAATCACTGACACCCTTAAGCTGTCATTGGTTACTGATTGGTGTATATGGTACAGTGTAATCAACTTCTAGAATTGCTTTTCCTGAAATAGAAGACATGTCTCTGAATAGGTGTTAAATGTCTGAACTTGATTCACACAGGACTCCTCTTGTTTTTATTTCCAAAAAACACACACATAGTATATATATATATATATTATTTTTAGTGTGTGTATATACAGATAATAATAATAATAATAATAATCTTTATTTCTATAGCGCCAACATATTCCGCAGCACTTTACAAATTCAAGGGTTTAACATCGTTTCATTACACATATAAAAGTACTTACCACAAATGAGACACAAGGGTGAGGGCCCTGCTCGGGAGAGCTTCCTCTATTAGGGGTATGGGTTGAAAAAACATACGGTAAGTAGTTGCTAGTTTACAATGGTCCGGCCATGCTTTCATAAATTGGGGTGTGGTTTTCATGAAAATGGATGAATACCCGCCACCCAGACTGTATCATTATATTTCAGATAAGTGCTGTGAGTGCCCAGTGCAGGGGTAAAAAGGGGGGATGGGGGAAAAATAAGGGGGGTAGGTTGACCCCCACTAGTGGGGATTTGTTGTTTTTGTGATTTGACATAATAGGGGTTTTTTTAAAGGGGGGGGAATTTTTTTCTTGGGGTTTTGGGGGGGTCCCAACAGTAACCGGAAGAAAAAAGGGGAAAATTTATTATTTTTGGGAGTTTTTTTAATTTTTTATTTTTTTTTTTTTTCAGGGGGCCCCTCTTAAAAAAAACTGTGTGGGTTTGTGAATGTGCCCTTTGGGGGGGGGGGGGGGGGGGAATTCGGGGGGGCCCCAGCGGGTTTTTGGGTTAGGGGGGGAAATAATTTTTTTTTTTTACCAGGGGTAGGAGGGGGGGGGGAAAAATAAAATTAATTTGGGTGTTTTTATGGGGGTGGGCCCGGGGGGGGGGGCCACCCACGTTTTTTGGTGGTGTTTTGATTTTGGAAAAAAATCAATCTTGTAGCGGGCATGGGAGGTTCGGATGAACTTGAGGAATGTAGTCTGATTTCATCAGCAGAGCGGAGAGCACGGGTAGTCTTCTAGTGGCGGTAGACAGAGACTAGGGAGAAGGATGGTAGGGAGGAGACAGCGCTGTGGGAGCTTTATGGGTGAGCAGTGCTGAGTTTATAACTTGTTTATCCTGTACTGGATGGGCAACCAGTGCAGTGACTTGACACAGGGTTGTGGCATCTAGTATAGCGGCTGGAGAGAAAGACGCAAAGCCGGCTGCTTGCATTCTGGCAGCTTGGGAGAGGGGAGAGTTTGCGAGAGGGGAGAGCCGATAAGCAAGGAGTTGCAGTAGTCAAGACGGAGAAAGAATAAGAGCGTAATGAGAGTTTGAGTCGTTTCCACAGTGAGAATGGACGGATTTGGAGAGATATTCTTTGTGGTGCAGGTGAACCGGAGAGGGCAAGGGATTGGATATATATGGGGAGAAGGCTCAGATAAGAATCAAATAAAAATTACCCTAGAAGCGGGCCTGCTGCCTAGGAGAAATGGTGGTTACCAATACAGAAACAGAATTAGCAGGAGAGTGGGGGGGGGGGGGTTGGATAGTAGATGGCGGAAAGACAGAAGTTAAGTCTTAGTGAGGTTTAGTTTCAGTTGGATGAGAGGACATGATGTCAGAGGACAGCGGCAACAGACAGTCACTGGTGTTTTGTTGCAGGCTGGTGTGTTGTGACGGAGGAGGTGTATAATTGGGTCGTCATCAGCATAGAGATGGTTACTGGAGCCAAATCTACTGATGGTTTTGTCATTGGGGGCTGGTACAATGAAAAGAGGAGAGGGACTTGAAACTGATCCTGGGATCTCAACAGCAAGAGGAGAGGAGGAGGAGGTTCGTACTAGAAAATGAGACACTGAAGGAGTGGTCAGAGAACGGTGGGACGAGAAACATGCGAGGAGCGGTGTCCAGGAGGCCAATGGTGCTGAGCATGCTGAGGAGAAGTGTTGATCAAACAGTGTCAAATGCTTGCAGAGAGATCCAAGAGAAGCAACAATGAGTAGTTACCCTGAGATTTTGCTGTTAGGAGGTCATTTGAGACTTTAATAAGCAGTTTCAGTGGAGGTAGGGTGCGGAAGGAAACCTCGATTGCAGCGGGCTCAGAAGAGAGAGAGTTACCAGAGAGATAGCGGATTAGGCCGAGAGTAGACCAAGCGTTCCAGGAGTGTAGAGATGAAGGGCAGGTTAGGATCTGGTCAGGTAGTTATCAGCCAGGACGGGTCCAGAGGGGCGCCGGGCTTTTTTTAGTAAAGGGGTTATGATGGCGTGTTTGAAGGAAGCTGGAAAGATCCCAGTGGAAGAGAGAGAGAGGTTTACAGATAGCAGTAGGTGAGAGAGGACAGCTGGAGAAATAGACTGGACGAGGGGTGGGATGGAAATAGGGTCATGTAGAGCACGGTGGTGGGGCAAGCAGACAGGAGAAGCATGGACACTTCTTCCTCTGTCTCGTCGGGTCAAGGGCCGCGAGTAGATTTTGAGGACCAGTGCGGGGGGGACAGGATGGGTATTATTTGGGATTGTGATGTGATGTTTTTGCCGGTTATTTTTCAATTTTGTCTTTGAGAGTGATGAGGCCAGGTCTTCAGCACTAGAGGTCAGTGTCGGAGGCCTGAGCTTTAGGCCTTAGGAGGACGTGGAATGGTGTCTAAAAGAGGCGTATTGGGTTGTTGTGAGTGTGGAGATTGGTAGGGAATTATTTTTGTTTGGTGAGTGAAAGGGGCAGTGTGATAAGTCGATGAGCATGAATTTGTAGTTGGAGAAGTCTGCTGGTAGCTTTGACTTTTCTCCACAGCTGCTCAGCACAACCTGGAAATCATCGATGGAGGAAACACGAGTCTGTGGTGTGTGCCAAGGCTACGAGCTTCTGACTTCTGGTGGTGGGTGTGTGAGTGGTGCCAAATGTCACCAGGGTGGTTGTGAGGTTTCATTGTAACGTTTGACACTCAAGCTGCGTCTGGACAGGAGAGGGAGGATATTGGGGCAGTGAGGACTGTATGGTGTCTGTGAGTTCCTGAGTATTAATGGAGCGGTATCTTCTTGAATGGATGATGGGCAGGTCAGATATATACATATTATATATATACTACACAGTAATACAATATATACAATCTATATATATTATATACACACACACACACATAATACACACACAAACACATATATATATATCATACACACACACACACACACACACATTCTATATATATACACACACACACCACACACACATATATACACACACATTCATCTACACATACACATTCATATACACACACACACATATATTATAACACACCACACACATTAATATATACACACAACACACATATACACACAAAAACAATACACATTTTTACACACTGCACACATATACTTATATACCACACTCATTACATATATACATACACCACAACATATATCACACACAACATATACCCACACCCACATATACATACATATACATTATATATATATTATATATTATATATAGATATATATTATATATATAAGTATATATAGTATATATTTATATCTTTATATGTGTGTGATTTGTGGTGGTGTGTGTCTAAAAACCAACCCAAAAACTCATCGGAAACCCAGCTGCTTTGGACAATAAACTGACAAAATACTCAGGTTTTTAGGTGCTCAACGACTTTTTTGTCCTATGTGTTGTCCCTAGCCTGACGCTTCACAAATACTTGCAATGCTTTGTTGCTCTTATCACATAAAATGTCAATTAAATACAAATTAAAAAGTTTGTGGTTGTAACATTTAAAAATTAGGAAAAGTTCAATGGGTATGAAAACTTTTGCAACCCACTGTACATCTAGTTGATGAAATAGATGATGTATTATTATTTTTCTTTTTTTTTTTTAAATGCAAGCAAAGGACTAAAATAGACTACGGTATATGCCTTCAGTATATATAAATATGCTAGTGTGTCTACATAACCCATAAATCACCCAAAGCCCTCGGTTTAGACCCAAAGTTATACATTGAAAACCCCAAAGACAAACACTGATGGCAACTGCTAACCCCTTTAATTAGAAAAAAGTCCCATAACATCATTTTGTGATTAGTAAGTTTTTCTAATAGTACTTCTATATTAAGGCCTTTGATCACGCGTGAAAATGCTAATGTGTAATATTTCATTTTTGTCTTGTGTTGAGCTATTCTTTGTCATTATAAAAGGTCATAGTTATCTGACTCAACTGTGCACATAATGCAACAAAATTATTTTTAAGTGGATCTGTCATGGAGAACAACCTTATTTATGGGGAGCTCTTTTCATAATAACAAAGGCCCAGAGATTAGAAGTTGCAGACAGGAATGTGTAGCTATATGACCTTCTGGCAGTCTTGTAAAATGCCCACTGTTTATTTATGTGGGATTTAAAGGAGTATTTCTGTCTAGGCATTAATGGCATATCCTGTTGGACCTGCACCTATCTCCAGACTAAGAGTACTCTTACTAAATGTACTTTTCTGTTTTCAGAAGTCCTATAGAAGTGAATGGAGAGAAATGTGCATGTGTGGTCACCTTTACATTTGCAGAAGCTTTGGCGCAAGCTGGAGAACATGGGGACTCTCTTCTGAACATAGGTGGAACTCATACACATCGGTTATCTATTGCATGTTCTGTGGACATACCATCAATGTCTGAGATGGAAATATCTCTTTAAGCAATTAAGGACTTTTCTACATGCAGTCCTTCAAAGCCTGGATTTTGGCTCAGACTTCCCCAGATGTGTTTTGTACATGTTTATGGCACTACACTGCTTAGTGGGATATGCTGTTATTGTATTGCTATATAAAATTACTGTATAACATTTTTATGGAATCATTTCTGAAACATAGTTGCTCTCTTTGACAACCACAGGTAACTTTAATGTTTCCAGGGTTCTCTAGATTAGTTCTAGAGCCTCTACTGTAATAAGGTTAATTATGTGCCCATAGTTCTTCTCCCATTGGGATCACTTAAAAATCCAGTTTCTGCTGTTGACCATTACACTTCAGAGGTCCCATAACAGCACATCCAGATAGTGAAGAGATGCACATAAATCAACACATGTTATTTCTGATTTGACCACTATAATGTTTTGTTTGGAATTCCCAAACCTTTTAATTAAGAGCAAAAACTCCAGATGTCAAGATAATAGAATCCGGTTTGTACCAAGGAATCTGACATCACTAATATTTTAATCTGTATTTCTTTATACCTGTCCATCTCCTTACTAAGTTATTTGACTAAATTTTAGATATTGTTTCCAATTACTTCATCATTGGAGACTTGGGATTATGTGTTATTTTGGCATATGATCGTTAGGAGGAAGAAAATAACAGTATACCTCTGAAGCCATCCATACCAAGCCTCACAACCATACAATTAAAATTAATAACAGTACTACATGGCTAAAGGCACAGTTTGAACAAAAATAGCCATAAAAGTAATGTCATCCATATTAATAAAAAATAGAAGATTTGGAATAAAATACAAATAATGTAAAATGATCGTTGAGACATGATTTATGAATGTTGTTCTTGAGATAACTATGTCCACAGGAACCAATTAAATAGATTGCTTCAGTTCTTTACACGGTTATAGGAATATCACAGCATTTTAATTCTTTATAAAGGTAACCTGAATTGTATTAATTGCATTATAGAACAAAACCATTTTTCTAGCTTGGAAACCACTACTGTGATCTTCTATCATTCTACTCCTGAATGTAGCCAAGGACCATTGTGTTGCCAAGGTCTTGTAAAAGAGTATTGTGGGGTAACTTACCTGCCCATAGTCCATCAGTACCTATAGGTCAGAGGTGCAGTGCTGTGTTTTATGTATGTTAGGTATAGTTGGGCAGCATGCTGCATATTTATAGATATCAAGATCTACCTTGTTTAAATCCATCACTATACACCTTGCTGTATTGTATAGACATCTCTGTCCAGTGTGTGTAAATGCCAACCCTACTTAATTACTCTTCCACATTAAAATCCTATGTATTTAATTGTCCCGAAGATGCTGAACCTGCAACAAACTTGGGATGTTCACTACACCCTCACCTTAGTACTGGCACACATTATACAGATATATGTCTATGTCTAGTGGCCAGTCAAATACTTCTGACTCCAAAACATCTATCAAAGGTGTGGGTTACATAGTTACATAGTTTGTCAGGCTGAAAAAAGACATACGTCCATCCAGTTCAGCCCATTTCTGCAATTATATAATACAATTGTGCTATTTTCACTGATCATCTGGTTGTATTTGGAGAACATTATAGATGCTTAAGTTAACTACATAAGACATACTTTACCTAAATATTTACCAGTGTTTCATATAGATATCCATTACATCATCAATATGTGAAAACATGCAAAGTAATATAAATGGCTAGAACATACCTGACACAAAAGTATAAGACAACTGGACCAGACTTTTTGGGAAAGTCATGTTCAAGTACTCTTCGATCCAATTGTAACCAGTTTAAGTGTCCCCTAGGAAAGACAATTTCAGGTTATTTTGTGTTCATACATAACGATAATGCGATCATCAAATACAACAAGAACCTGTATACACAGATTCAGATTTACATGGATCTCAGAAGACAACACTTTGTTAGACCAGAATCAGAAGAGGAAATATGAGAACTAGGTAGCAATGCAGCCTCAGACTTCATGTCTGTAAACTACAAGCAATTTAATCATGGCATAAAAGTAAGATACTAAAAAAACAGGTCTCACATTTTAACGTACACACGGGGACTTTTCCAATTTTGTCAGTGTAATAACATGAGAAAGTATACCATAACAGACAATTTATGGTCCATGTTTGGAATGGGATTCCAAGTTATTATTTTCCAGCAAAGACATATAATTGAATTGTGTAACATTTTGTTACTTTTATGTTTTATTTCCACAGAACTGTGCCAGTACGTCATGCTGGAACATAACCATTACACATGGCTAAATTAATAAATGTACTCCAGATATTCAGACTTCGTTAAATTGGAGCGCAAACAAGATTTGAAAGACCATAACTGTAAATGCTGAACATATAACCAGTATTTACATAGTGAGTCTGTAGATGTGGCTTGTCTGCATTACCTAGATAAAGAACTCTGACCTCATCTCTTTGATTGGTGGTGTCACTATTGTCAATGACACATATACTGTATAGCTTCCACTGATATAAAAGGATGACAAATGAACAGGCAGTGAAATCATTGTTCGTTCTAGGTTCAACCCTCAGTTTTACAGCTATTATGCTCTTTATATTTATTGCTACATCTTGTGATATAACTATTTCAATTACCGTATGACAATTATGTTATAATGCAACAATAATGGACTCCGTATAATTGGGTACAGTTTAAAGAACCTATGAGCCCCTCTCCTCAGTGTGACTTATGGTTAACTCTTCTATCACAAGCAAATATATGTAACAGGGCCAATATCATATGACACCAATGAACCTACATGTTGATGGTTTTTATAAGAATGCCAGATTAACTACTTCCCAAAATAGCTACTTTAAATATAAATACCAAACAAAATATGACCGCTATTAATTTCACAATGTTGTATACTAAAGTCACAAACAACAATAGTTTAATCACAAAAAAGACAGGTGAGCTAATGGGGTGCAAGAGTTAACCCTGTGTGTGCCTGCCTAGATCTTCTGCAGGCATCTAGATCAGCTGTATTAGGGCTGATCTATGAGTGTGGAGAGGTCTGTGATTGCTATAATAGGCAAACATTGGGGATGCAAGTGTTCCTATACCCTCTGCTTAGCTTACATATCTCCTCACATCTCCAACAACAAACAGGACCCTGTCAGAACAGACACAGGGAAGCTGTGAAGGGTTATTCAGGATGTGTCACTAGTACAGCAGAGCATGAACTGTTCACAAGCCTCAGTGATCTGTATAGTATTATTATAGTTACAGCTCCTCAGACACATCATGATTATATAACACACAGGGTCACTGCTGTCACATCTATCTGTGTAGAGAGCAGGAGGAAGCAGGCACACACAGGGTTTAATCCAGGCAGCACAGCACACAGAAGCCAGAGCCCTCCTCCACCTCCCTCCACTACAGAAGCATCTGTGCAGGAGGAGGCTCTCTGCTATGACCTGTCTTCTGAAGGTGATGAGTCATACAGACCTGACAGCCAGTGAGATAAGGATCAACAGGTGGCTGCTTATATAAATTTGAGAAGCTGATGTAGTACTACTAACAGGGCTAGCTCAAAATCAGTAGGACATTTGTAATGAACATATATTGCAAAGCTGCTTGTTTTTTAAAGATCTTTTAATTAAAACCCAATCATTGTAGCGAGACAACCCCTTTAAATACAAATGATATAACCTTCATTACATCTGAAGTTAGTATTGTGCTTTCACAAAATTACACAGAAAAACCATACAAAGCAGACACATTTTCTTCCTATTTTTTTTTTCAGAAAATTTTACAGACCCACTAAGGGCATGTCCCCACGTCACGGGTTTGCGGATGGTTTTTCAGATGGTTTGCGGTTTTGCAGACCGTCTGAAAAAACGGCCGGAAACGAGCACAACGGGCTTCTATGGAAAACCCATGCAGCAGTCCCCACTGCATGGATTTTCTGCTCGGCTGGGCTGCCCGAAAGTCATTTAACATGCACACTCTTCCGTCCGGTTTTCGGGCAGAACATGTGCAAGTGAATGTTAAGGGGAAGGGCTTTTCTCCGCTCCTCGCGGAGATAAGCTGTCCCCCCCGCAGCCGTGTGCACGGCCCACAAACCGGACAAATACCGGTCGGATAAACTGACTGTTATTTATCCATTACCGTGAGAACGGGCCCTAATTGTATTGCATTTGGCAGATCCAGAAAAACATAAACCATGGCATACCTGTGGCATAACTATATTTGTCAACAGACCAAACAGTCTACTTTTGATAAGGTTTGGTCTGTTTTATACTGGTTCATGTTTTATTTGTGGGATAGCATTAGTATAGTTTACTACGATATTATGTCCCACAAATAAAACTTATACTGAAATAAGGTAGATCATATAAAGTCTAAAGTAGACTATGTTTTGTTTTCTAAAGCCTATGGCTACATTGTGGTATATGTCAGAAATACCTTTTTGCTGGTATTCAGATGTATGTCTGTGGTGTAAAAGACATTCCAGTGGTAAACTTACTCCAATACAAGTGCATCAATATTTAATATAATTATTATTATTAGCAATCCCAACCATTCCTCCAATCTT
Organism: Phyllomedusa bahiana; assembly: GCA_025379985.1. Classification (NCBI taxonomy): domain Eukaryota; kingdom Metazoa; phylum Chordata; class Amphibia; order Anura; family Hylidae; genus Phyllomedusa; species Phyllomedusa bahiana. The sequence continues at coordinate 427,480 of JAODAL010000057.1, forward strand.
TTTTTTTTTTAAATGGTCCAAGAAATTGTCCATGTTTGGAATAACAATGTTAGGAAGAAGAATAATATTAAATTGATTGTCCAACTAAAAAAAAACAAAAAACAAAAGACAAACTTAGGACCTTATGTATGAAAACTGTCTAGCAGTAAGACTGTCTATGTTGCCCATAGCAACCAGAGTTCAGCTTTCATTTCATATAATCCTCTGGAAAAATAAAAACTGAGGTCTGATTGGTTGCTATGGGCAACAAAGGAAGTCTTACTTCTAGACAGTTTTCATACATAAGGCTCTTACAAACTGCCCCTAGTTGTATGAAATAACAAGTATTCACCTATTTTAACCCTGTGCTAGATGGTACAGTCTTTGTTTATTTCTGATCTGCACATGACTGCAACAGCCAACCAGTGGCCTCCATGGTCACATGCCATCCCATTACCATCACCGCTCAGGCCTTCAATGGTGAATGAGCAGCAAAGTCAATAGAATGGCTCATGACTACTGCAGCCAACCAGTGGACTCCGTGGTCACATGCTGTCCCATTACCATCACCGCTCAGGCCTTCAATGGTGAATGAGCAGCAAAGTCAATAGAATGGCACATGACTACTGCAGCCAACCAGTGGACTCCGTGGTCACATGCCATCCCATTACCATCACCGCTCAGGCCTTCAATGGTGTATGAGCAGCTAAGTCAATAGAATGGATCATGACTGCTGCAGTTGTTTTTTGTTACTTTATAACATTAGGGTTTGTATTTTTGTTATACAACTCCTTTAAGGGAATGTTCTATCTTTAGAGCTTCTTAAACATAGGTGTTATATGCACAGAATTTAATTTAATCAAAAAAGGAAAGTTTTAAGAATATTTCTCAGAAGAGCAGCTTCTCAAAGTAAACACCAATACACTATCAATCCTGCTCTGTGTGAATAGGACTTAAGGTCATGATAATAGCCACTTTCAGCTATACAGAAACACACTACTTAAATCACAGACATTTTTAGACATAGACCTTTTAAAACTTGTTATGTGTATAGAGGACACTGTCAAATGCAATTTGTATTTCAGGGAAGTGTTCAATGTTATATGCCACTGTAGAGGACATATACCATATAATGTAATAGATTTCTTGCCCACTAACCAGTGCTTGAAATGAACTTATTGATTTAAATAGTTTATGCCTCGTAGCATAAGCATTATTAAAAAGACTAGACTACCACAACAACGTATAAAAACAAGGATAATTAGGAATGGTCTTTTTTTGGACCTTCCAGAAATGCCCTTTAAGATTATTCACCACTTAGAATTTTTTATGCTTTCTAAGTGCAGGTAAACGGATTCCCAGTCTATTTAATTTGGATTTTAAAAGCTGATCATAAAAGATAAAGTTAATAGTCAATTGCATGTATTTATTCAACATAAAGGCATATATATTCATTTTTAAAGCTGTAGGCATAAGTAATATTTGAGTTTGTGTAGATAGGTCTCTATCAGCTTTGCACATGTGGACAACACAATTTATCAATGGTGCTTAACTCTTAGACTCATTTTATTGAGGTCATGTCCCATTTGTCAGACAAAGCACAAAACGGTTTAGAAATGGTCTAAAACACATAATAAATGCTGTGTAAAGCATGTACAACATTTTGGCACAAATTGTGCCAAAATTCTGGTGCAACTGCCTTGATAAATGTGCCCCAATTCCTCCCTCTTCCTCTGGTCCAAAATCCATAACGCTGCATGGTAAACATGATTAAACAGCTTTGTCCAGTTACAATATATTCTCACTGTGGTTTGGGCATTTTGGTGAAAAACCACTTTCTTACACTTCATAGCAGGTTTACCTGTAGGTTGCTACAATCGGCATATTCTCTGCCCCTCACAGGTAGCCAAGAAGCTTTGCATGATTCTGGCACCAACCTGCTTTACCATGTTGGAGGTATATTTTTGGTGTTGTGAGTGCCACAAAGCTCCATTGAGGTCTTCCAAGACCGAACATTTTCCAACTTCACAGTCTCCTACTTGTTTTTCTTAATCCATAGCCAAGACATCATAGCACACACCATGGATATTATTTTTATCCATTGGTTCTCTTTTTAACACAATACTAGAAAGCTTTGTACATGGGCAGCAGTTGTTGTATGTCCTGTTTTTCCCCTCTCATCTATGGAAGTTTCTAGGTCCTTCAGTGTTTTCACAGGTCTCCTGGTGGCCGACCTCATTAGTGCACTACTTGCATATTCACTCATTCTTTTTTTTTTAATCATGGCCTATCATAAGCAAATTTACTACTGTATAACATTATTTCCCTTTTCTTACAATTTACACCAAGTGGTATTCAGCATCTTCAAAAAAAAAATAAAAATCCATTTAAATAGCTGGTGTCCTTTATTTTCATGCTGGTGTTTTTGGAATTTGCTCAATTACAGTTAGATCTTAAAAGGTAAAGATTTATCTGTACTACACCTGTCTGTGGTTTAAGAATTATGTCACCTGTAGAACAAATGGACTTTTCCAGTGAAGATTTTTATGTGCGGTCTCTTAGATGTACTTTATATTTTAATAGCATTGATGTCAAAGAACTTTATGAAATCTACCATGATTCAGTGTTGTAACATATTAAAGCCATGCAGGAATAGTGTGCAGACAAGAAATAATCACAACCCGATGTAAAAGGCTTGCAGAGCACAAAACTTTTTATCCAATGTCATTGTACTAGTCAGTCTAATATACTGACAAATATACTTCAGCACAAGCATGATTTTAGGAAGTACCGTTTTCAATTTTTAGCTTGTGTATGTTAAAAAATTGAGAATGCCACCCCCCCTTCTTTGGTTGAACTTGATGGACATATGTTTTTTTTCAACAGTATTATGTAACTATGTAAATAACTGTACATGTTCATATTTAACTTTGAGTATTTTACTAGTTAAAGCATTAGGGGCGACATGAATGAACAGGGCTGCACCAGATATCTAGCGTCTTTTCAGCCTGATATCAGGCGCAGTCTCGTTCATACATTTTTAAATCTGCAGAAGGCGGGGCACACTAGAACCGTAGCGAAGCTATAGATTTATAGCTTTGCTACGGTAATTCTAGGCGCATTACTGCTGGAACAGGTAGACCACTTTCAAAGTCGTTTAACTGAGCCAGAAATGTCACCTGAGCCAAAAATGTTGCCTGAGCCTGATTTATGACTCGCAGTAGAGCGGGTTCATAAATCAGGCGCATTCTATGCCAGCATAATGCGCATGAAATTTGACATTAACATGTCAAATTTCATGCGTGTCGCCCAAGATCTCCTCTTCCTATTGCAGCTGGAGACATACAGTTGGGATCTTTGTCCTTCACCTCCAAATGAGACAATCCATTTAGTTCACCTGGTCAATGAGCAAGCATACAAAATTACAAATGTGATTTCTCTGTGCTTATTTGTCTTTTCCCCTCAGTACTTACAAATTACTAGATGATAAACTGTTTGCCTGGCATGGATGTTTTTAAAATTTACCCTTTTGGTGGGGTGAATATTTAGATATATTGTCATTATTTTTGGGCCACTTCAGGGGTTTAGCCCATGTCCCCTGTTTTCAATTATACAATTAAAAACTGGCCCAAAAATATACCATAGAAGCCAGCAATGCAAATTTTTTCTCTTTTCGTGAAGGAAAAAGACCCTAGCAATGAAAATTTTTAAAAAATAAAAAAAAGAAAAAAAACCATAATGCAATCAAAGGCACTTCTCTATGTGAGGAACTAAATTGCCTGTCAGCAGATACATGTTGCCCTAGCTTGAGCAGCATGAAATACCATCAGGCTTCCTCATTACAGTGAAACGCTATAGCACATATAAGTCATGCACACCATACAGAGGAGCCCAGGGAAGGGTGCTCTGGTGTAAAAATTTAGGAGATGATTATACTGGGGTATGAAAACACCAGCACACCGAAAAATTGTGAAGAAGTGATATGTTTATTTATAAAGTGAAAAGTATTATGACAAGTTACTCCAAAAAAAAATTAAAGGATGGGATCTGATTACTGCACAGAATTCAGAATGAATATATCATAAAAAAAATGGGAGCAGGCCATTTTGTTTCGGGCAGCAGGCCTTTATAAAAAAAACTTTGTAAATAGGGGGGTGCAAAATTTAAAGGCAGCAGCACAAAAAAGGTTAGGGGGAATATCGGGGGTAGGGGAGCCCCGTAACAGTGAGGAAAAGGGGCAGGAGGAGAAAGGTAATGTCCGGAGCACGTCCGGCAAGAGTATGGGGTAGCGCCATTTTATCCTGAAATGCGGCAAAGAAAACATGATCTTAAAAAGTTTCAGTCATGGGAGACGTGTCCACTGGCCTTCTCCACTCCAGCATCTTCCCTCCTGGTTGGTCTTGTTTGATATATAAAGCCCCCTGCAGATACCCAATGGGGTATATTCACATTTTCAGCATTTTAGAATTAAACACAGTTCATTGTTATAGAAAACCCTGTCATATTTCATTTTTTGGGGACAGGGCAAGTAAATTTGCAGAGGGGTTTCCCTTTAAACAACTCTGTTTATCTACTTTTAATGCAAAGGAGAAAACCCAAAACACAGGCTGCAGCAGGATATTAGGGATTAGGATATGTAAATATTTTACTAGTGTTGATACATGGTTGATGAAATATTGTTTCTTGGTACTCATTTTACAATACACATGTAGAACAAAAGTAACAACTGGAGTTAATTCCAATAGCATAGTACATGAAATCCTATGCAGGTGATAGAGAAATCAAACAATATTTTTTTGGGAAGCAAAAAACCCTTAGTGGTACTTCACTTTGTCATAGCTCCAAAATGGATTGCTTAGTCAGACCCTTGCCTCATACATAATACATGATTTCAACAACTTTCCAAAAGCTTCAATGCAAACCTTATTATTGAAAACTTCAAAAAGAAGCTGTTCCTCATTAAAAATAAGAAGGAGACCCAAAACATTTTCTAAAAAAGGGAAAACGGTACAAGTGGTGCTTAAAAGGCCAATTAAAACTTATGGGGGAAAGTACGGCTGTTGATATCAAATTCCCTTTTATCTTTATTAACATTGGAAATCTTATTAACCGAAAGGGGGTTTTTTAAGTAGCCAGAAACTTATTGAGCTCGTATATAGCATATGGACATTTACATTTCAAAAAGGTGCACATGCATGAAAACATTTTCATATAACTGGATTATATAACTGGATCTACAGCATTTACAACTTGCAGCAGTGTAATGTATACCATGATGAAAATCTAGTGCTGTAGATAACAAGTAATAGCTATGCCTCCCTAAACATTATTGGATAGTCCCCTTTCTTTCAGTATGGCTGACTCAATAATTTTGGGCTCTCCCATTTTGGGGAAGGGGTAAATTATTTGTCTTTGAGTAGCAGTCTGATTAAAAATTGCATAAATTGCTTACATTGAACTTAGATTCAATTCAATCAACTTACGTTTCATCTGTGAAAGCTATTCCAAAATATTCTTTTTCTTTCAAGTTGAAGTGGGAGGCCCCAAATCCGAGCTCTTGGGCCCGATTTTGGCTGCAAAAAATGAAACAATTTAGAAAAAGCAGCGCTTTTGTCTGTCAGTAAGAAAATAAATAAAAAAATTCAAATACATTTGTTAACTTATAAGTCCAAGGAAAAAACTGAAGGTTTTTGTTACATTTTAATACTGAGTCATTGCAAAAATTTAAAAAATTGTCATCAATTAATAATTTATATTTAGAACAAATATAAAAGGACTTAGAAAAAAAAAAAATAAATACGAAAAGATTGATTTCCCAGATAGGGTTGAATGGTGGGGGACAGGGCACAAAATTGAGAAGTACAAAATTTCAAAACCAGTATTTGTTTAAAAGATGTTTTAATATAAAATTGTAATGTCATGCATCCCATGTATTTTGCTACAGTATATGTCTATTATTGTCCATTGGTAAATAAATAGATTTGTGAAATTAACATTTTTAAATAAGAATCCAATTTATTTCTAAAATACTACATGTGGCCTTTTTTTTTAAAGAAAATATGCATTATTATACAAAATGTAAATATACATTAAGCTATCTTACAAACATAAAAAGCCAGGCTTACTAATAAAATGGACCCAAAACTCAAATGTTACTATTTTTATTTTCCTAAATTTTGATTCTCCTGACCCTAACACCATTTTGGAATCCTCCAAAAACTTTATCAAAAGTATTGGGTTATGAAAAAGAGAGGTCTCACGAGCTGGTCCTTTCATTAAAGGGATTTTCCGAGATTTTCTTTTTATTTGTTATAGGGCTCACAACTTAATTATATTGAATTTTGTAATTGATACTCATTAAAAATATTTACCTGTTTTCCTTGCAAAAAACCCGGGGACGAGCCTTTAATCCCCTACTTCCTGTAACCATTGACGTCCCGTGATCACATGGCTTTGCTTCTGAGTCTATGGACGTTTTTTCATCACTCAGTGGGTGTGCTTTGAAGCCAGGCTCAGCTCAGAAACACTCCCATGTGGTGTGCATGACCTGAGCAGAGAAAGATCTGGCTGCCTCTAGTGACTCATAAGTCACTATGTAAAGAGAGGTGATGACAGGAATGTTATCATTGACAGGGGGAGTGTGTTATACACCTACAGTAATAACTGTGTACAGCACTGTTTTTACCTCTTCTGATAGGAGAAAATGTCTTCTTGATAACTTTGCTAAACAGACCTTTTCACCTGGTCATGGTCAGAAGACTTGCATTATTTGATTGGCTAAATGTGCATTAGAACCTCTGAGATTATTCAGCAGCAGTCAGAGTAAAGTTTGCCTATTGCTCTCTATATAGTAGTTTTGCCACAGTAAAGCGTCATGAGATGTTACCCTGACACTTTCTGCCTGGCCGCCGGGCGTCTCGCTGCTAAGCTCCTGCCGGGGCTGTGAAGAGGAGGTCCTCAATATCCCTGGATGGGATGGACTGACTGGTTTAATACCACACCGTAACCTTAAGTACCCGTCTTTAATTATTCATACGAGATGTTTGGGCTTGACTGCTGTTTTTTATATCGATTTATTAAAGATACTTAGTTTTATTTCTACGGTCCTTCATTGAAAATTTACTCAAGTGTTCGGGTTGGAGGCCTGCACTGGGAACCGTATGAGACGGAGATACGCTGTATATGTGGCAGTTTGTGTATAGAAATGTTGCCCTGACATCACTGGGTCCATGCAATTCAACTACACTATGGAACATTAGATAGCTAAAAGACAGAAAAATGTAAAAGTTTCAGAATATTCAGGTCAAGCTGCCCAGACTTATTTGTCAACCCTTCTGATAGGTCAAATAATATCTACAGTGGGGAAAATAAGTATTTAATATACTGGTGATTTTCTATGTTTTCCCACCTACAAAGAATGGGATTATTCCATACAGTATCATTCATACAATACATAAAATGTTATCTGCTATTGGATGTACCTTACTGTGGTTAAATAGGCTCAATAAACACATGGGTTGACATGTATGAACATCAGCATGTCAAAGCGCCTGTTTTCACGTTTTTTTTTCCGTGAAAACTGCGCCTGATTTCGGCGCCAAAGTGCGCTCATACATGCGGGGCAATCTTCGAATCCTCCGACAGACAGACCACATTGAAATTGGTCTGCCTGTCGGAGCTCTAATGCGCCTCACTTAGCCGACCCACATTCATACATGCGTCGGAGATTTCAAATGTGGTGCGTCCCGCCCCAGAACGCCCACAGCAAGCCCCTTTATGTTAGGTGCATAAGAAAGTGGCGAAGCTTGCGCCTAACAGTGCGTTACTGCGTTCGACAGCGGAGCCGGCTCAGTGAGGCGCATTATACGCCTGAAAATAGGGGAAAAGCCCGATTATACATGTCGCCCATGATTACGAAAAAAAAAAAAAAAGAAAGAAAAGAAATACATGATCATACGAACTGTTAATAGTTTGAAGTCTGACATATAGCCACCAATAGCTGGATAAGCCTTATATTTAGTTGTTTAGTTTATCACATAAAATACTTGCATTTCACTCACAAGTGTCATGTTTTGTTGACTGCATTTCACATAAAGTTGAGTATATTATGTAATTTGAATAAAATTTGTATTGTGTTAATAAAAGATTATTATTATTATTTTAAAACATTTCCAGTCACAGTAACAGGAAGTGACTTTACTACTTCCTAGAATTGTTTGCACTTAATCAAACAAGTTTTGCTAAGTATTGAAATGCTTAATATGTCATCTTCCTATTGAGGGGTCTTTTAAGATGCCCTGTGATGAATTTTCTCAGTGTAAAATAATGTACTGTACTGATGTTCTATATAATAGCAGAGGTTACCATTATGTTGCTGGTCAAAGCCTTAGATTTGTCTGCTGCCAATCCAGATTATGTTAAGCGTAAACAGCCTGGAACTGTGATACCTATGGAGGGAATTGAATATTTGGTCTGGGTCTTGGCACTACATGGGACCCAGTGCTCGTGTATGTGTAGTGTTTAGCTGTCTATCCAAGTCAAGAATAACTAGTCAAGTATAGTATTGAAGAACACAGTTAAAGCCATTCAACAATTAGCTAGCTTGGAATAAAGAGAGACACAGCAGCCAAAAAGTCTAGTATAAGGTAACTATAATTAAAGTCAAAATAGCCAAGTCCAGAAAACAGAGATAGTAAGAAATCAAAACAAGGTACAGAGTGGTGACAGGCAAAAGAGTGATCAAATCATCAGGTCAAACTAAAATTAGGATAAGCAGAAAAATCGAATACAAGCAAAATTTTAATTACTGCTTCTGCTTCTATGGTAGGAGACTTTTCAGTGCCGCTTTCCTCTGGTTTGCCAATCACAGACTTGTGGACAGGACCTGCAGGCATCGTGGACAGGTGTGTTTTATTACAGCTGTAGTCTCAGGCAGTTGGGAGTCTCAAATTGTTGTATATAAGGAGAAGTGTTAGGCTTCCATCACATGGCAGAATTTCCGTTGATTCTGGTGTGAAAGCCATATGCATTACACACTAAAATCTGCATGAATTCCATATGGGATCCATTTCCTATTTTTTTTTTAAATGGGATTCACATTAAGTATAAGTGACATATCATTATTTGGAGTGATTTTCACATGGATTTCGTGCAGCAGTCGCATTTGTAGACCCTAAAGCTGCATCAAAATCTACCACCGAAAACTGGAAACACTTCAAGGTTTTGATTACTCTAACAAAGGTGTGTATATATATATATATATACACACACACACAGTTTTGCTCAAAAGTTTACATACCCCTGCTGAATGTTTGCTTTCTTAGCCATTTTTCAGAGAGTATGAATGATAACATAATGGGTAGTGGTTGGTTAAAGCTATTTATTGTCAAGCTACTGTGTTCTCTTTTTCTCTTTTTTTAAATCATAATGACAACCAAAAATATCCAAATGATCCTGAATAAAAAAAATAATATAAAATAATATATATATATATATATATATATATATATATATATATATCAAATATATTTAGTTGTTTACAACTAACGCAACTAAGTAGAATAGTAATAAAGAACATCGGTCTTTAACAAGTGATGTCTTGGCCGGCATTGAGCAAGTTGTATTGCGTCACGTATTCCTGCTAGCCCGTTTTCGGTATAATAGATTGAACCTCCCATGCCCGCCTACAAGATTTCACACGTGCGGCACCAATTCTCTGGAATATGCTACCGCGGGCGATCAGGCACATTCACAACCCTCACAGTTTTAAGAGGGCCCTGAAAATACATCTTCTTGGTCTGGCCCACCAAGATCCCTAACTGCTATCACACACATCTGTCACTCCCTGCACTTGGGCACTCACAGGCACTTATCTGTATATAGATGTACAGTCTGGGTGGCAGGTTCATCCATTTTTCATGTAAACCACCCCCTATTTATGAAACATGGCTGGACCATTGTAAACTTGGCACTTACCGTATGTTTCACCCATACACCCTAATAGATTGTAAGCTCTCACGAGCAGGGCCCTCACACCTTGTGTCTCATTTGTAAGTACTTTTAATGTGTAATGACTGTATGTTTACCCTTGAATTTGTAAAGTGCTGCGGAATATGTTGGCGCTATAGAAATAAAGATTATTATTATTGGTTACAGACAGTGATTTTATCTTTCCTTTTGAAATGATACATCCATTGTCCATGTAACGTGTAAACATCTTCTACGACATCGCTGTAACAGGCTCTGACTGTTACTTGCATGACTCACATCTTCTTCCAGTGAACAATGGGTTTATACTGTGAGCCTAGGAAAATCTCACCCATTGCATGACCAAGGATCATGCACGACATAAAAGACTTTTGTGTCATCTATTAAGACAGTCTATTTGTGGCTCAATGTGTGTGCACAGGAAATTACTTTTATATAGTATGAAATATAGTTTATGCATTGGGACATCAATCAGCTTTTTAAAGTAACGATTTTAAATTAGTGAGTTGCAAATATGTCTGTTCTACTTCCTCTAATGCACAATCATCTATTGAGCTAGTCATGAGAGTTAAAGACAGTTCTACTATTGAGAACTAAGGAGAGTACTTGTAAAGATCCACCAACACATTACGCTGGAAGCATGATCCAACTATTGTGTTTGGAAAGTACGGAAATATTATAGACTACTTGAGGATAATGCAAATTAGGTGAAAAAGAGGCACAGAGAAAGTCGTTGGTAAGTAATATGAAATAACTCCACTCTTTTGTAAAATAGGGAGATGTAACAGAAATAGAAGAGGCATGAACTGAAAATGTTGCGTGGCTGAGAACATGGGTCATTTGTTATTTTTATGTCCTGATATATTGCAGTAAGAATGTAACACATCAATTATAGTTTAAAGGGGTTGTCTCATTACACTGATTCATCTCACCTCAGTCCTGTTTTCTTGGTTTCATTTTGAATTCATGGTCATGTTTACTTGCTTCTACTAGGCTGCAGTAGAAACCAGGTCTGTAGCTATAGCAACTAGTGCTGGCAGTCTATCAAGAGAGATCAAACAGGTCTGTAGCTATAGCAACCAGTGCCGGCAGCCTCTCAAGAGAGATCAAACAGTTCGGTAGCTATAGCGACCCGAGGAGCTGATGCAGCCCATACAAGAGGGGATATCTCAGAATAGGTAGGGCACTGTTAATGGACAAATATTGCAAAGTCACTTGTTTCTGTGAGATCTTTAGCATAAAAAGCAATCCTTGTAATGAGACAAGCCCTTTAACGATGAGGTGGAGTATTTTGTGTCATCTGTGGCATGTGAATGACATTGTATCTCCTTGAAAGATGTATTTCACTGATAAACATATGAGTTTCCCAGGCCTGTGTATCTGAGAAACGGACACATTCCTGTTCTCATTGTCGAGTGCAAATTCTCTAATGGCACTAGGATTGCCAGACAGAAATATTTTTATTAGGCAATGAACCAACAGAAGTGAATCTCCACAGTGACATCCCCATTAGAAAAGAATCCCTACGCTCTCATTCCATTTACTTCCTTTTACTTGGTCTGAAAACACAAAATAAAAAAGATGCTCACAGATTGAGATTTTACAAGCAGAGGTCAATCTTGAGTTCAGCAGCTTCCATTAAGCAGATTTCGCTACTCAATGTTTGCAGAAAGATATTGAGGAATTGTTACATACAGCTGTTACTATTGTAAGCTAAAATTAAGGTTATATTTTTTCACAAAACTGACATTTTCAAATACAAGTTCAGTTAAAAGACACCAATCATCAGAATGCAAGTGACCTCATCAGGTTGGTCATTCATGGTGATGGTTAGATGGATCATTTACGTTTTATCAGTCAGCAAGGGGATGTTCACATCTTGATTTTCACTCTGGTCTGTGGTATCTATTGGGAGGCCATGAAAACAGTATCCTCACAAACTGCGAAGAGAATAATAGATCAATCTTTGTCTTTTTGGACGACATATTCTAAAATTGCCAATAGTACACTCTTTCTGCCAAATGCAAAATCGTGGTGGACACGTTTGTATCCAACACAGAGAGCATCTACATTCTGCAAATATAGCAAACATAGTCCAACTAAGACTATGTTTGGTCAACTATTCTCCATGGCTCCACTAAAGAATATGTATAGGTATAATTTTCCATGTTATCCCAATAGATACCATGTATGGAGTAAAAAAAATGAGATTTAAACAGCCCCTAACATACACTTTCAGTGCAAAGTACAATAGATTGGTGTCTCCTATCCATCATATCACAGCTGCTGGAGGATGTGTGTGGGAGGATCAATAGAGTGAACATGATAATCGAGGGCCCCAAAGATGCTCAGTTGGGTTAAAGTCTGGGGAAATAAGGGGTCAGGGTAGCACTTGGAAGTTTTGGTCATGCTTTTCCAACCATTATTGGACATTTCTAGCCATATGACATTGCATTTTCTTGCTGGAAGATCCATTTACTCTAAAGAAGACAATCAGCATGTATGAGTGTACGTGATCTGCAACAATGAATTCAAACCCAACTTGGTTTTAAGGGCCTTCCACATGGATGAATTGGCTCAGAGAGTGTCATGAAAACATTCCCAAGACCATAACGCTGCCACCACCAGCTTGTGCTCCTCATATATATTACATATATTCATACATACACACACACATATATATTTGTATGGAGACGGCAAATGGTTTAAATTGGCTGCCCAAAATCTGGACAGTTGCCTTAAAATGTACATACAACTTAGTGGAGTTATGCAGCAACTAGTCACATTTCATGGCACATCTTGCATGAGAATCAAAGGATGAGATGGGTTTATTAAAGGACACCTAGGCAAATCAGGCTGTTCCCATACACTTTAGCTGGTCAGCTGATCATTTCCTATACAGTTTGTACAAAAAATGAATTATACCCGTATTTCAGTGTTAAAACAGTACACTGTAGTGGTCTTAAAAGACTGGCGAGAAAAATCAGCAATGACCTCAATTTTACGGTTGTTATCTTCTAATGTAGGCAACAGTCACATTTGCTAATGCAGGCAAAAACATTAAAAACATTATTCATATTTTTACTTCATGTCAAAAGTTTATATTTCTGTATAGGAAATGTGCTTGATTAACATAAAATGAAATGGCTGGCTGTTAGCAAGCTCCAGAGCACAGACTCGTAATTGACTTTCTTCTTGAGAAATCAACAAATGAACTATGAGTAATATCATGTATGCGTGCACAGACCAGGAATGAGAGACAACCTGGGGGAAGGTCTCTGCTACTGAATTTTCAAACAGCATTGTTCACAGCGCTTATTTCTACTGATTTAGTTGGAACCAGTTTGTTCTTTCACATATGCTGCATGTTACACTCACATTTGGAAACACTGTGAATGTTCATGTGATAAAGAGTTGCCACTGGGTATATCATTCAGTTTGTCCTAGTTGTCCTAAGCTAACCTGCATTGTCCTCGTAACTTTAGAAAAAGAGGAAAAAACTATATTTTGTTTGTATTATATAGTGCAATCTCTCCATGAAAATTTTTTTCTATCCATCCACAGTGGAGAAAATAAGTATTTGATACAGTGGCAATTTTACAAGTTTTCCCACCTACAAAGAATGGAGAGGTCTAAAATTTGTGTCAAGTACTTATTTCATACAATAAAATGCAAATTAATTATTTAACAATTATACAATGTGATTTTCTGGATTTTTTTAGATTAGCTCTCTCATAGTTGAAGTGTACCTATGCTAAAAATTACAGACCTCTCCATTCTTTGCAGGTAGGAAAACTTGCAAACTCACCAGTGTATCAAATAGTTATTTTCCCCACTGAATATATAAGAAACAACATTTAACAACATTTTGCCACCATGTAATGTTGACGTGGGAACCTCCAAAATGGGTATTTAATCACTTTTCTAAATATATGTGATTAAAAAAAGTGAAAACTCTGAGAGCTACAGCATTTCTCAATCCCCCTTAGTTACCTCAAAGCTTCCCCTAGATACGACCCAGGAGCTGACAGGCCGCGCTTGCATGAAACACTTCTTATCTGATGACAGGCAAAATGAATGAGCTTTTAAGGCACCGGGTACACAGTGCAGTCTGAGGCTGTGTCTTGCTGTATTGAGAATCCACTCTTGTACTGTTTATTATTTCACTTAAGTTTTGAGACGCTCCCTTGGATTCCTCACTCCTCACTCACCCTCTCCCTCTCTCCCCTGCAGCTTCATGACTCAGCATGATTTGTATATATCCTGCTCCCGTGCTGACAGGAGGTAGGTAACTGGCATCTTGGCAAATCCCCTTTAAGAAGCAGATGGAAACATTCAAGCTAAATGATCATATTCATATATTGAACTTTGTAGTTGGAACTCATTAAAAATTATTTATCTATTCTGCTTTGCAAAACCAGGCAGAGAGCCCTTTACTCCCCTCCTTCCTTCATACCATGTGACGTCCATTGATCACATGGCCTCAATAGACGTTTTTTCCATCACTTACTAGGTGTGTATTGAAGCCAGGCTCAGCTCAGAAAGTAGACGTCATCTGAGTAGAGCAAGATCTGGCTACTTCTAGTGACTCATCAGTCCCTATTTAATTAGAGGTGCCAACAGGAATGTAATCAGTACAGAGCTGGAGAGGGAGGGTGTTATACACATACAGAAATAGCTATGTGTACATAGTGATTCATAACTGCTAGAGTCTAGGTGCCTTCATTATTGTGTGCTGTATTTACCTCTTCTGGTGGGAGGAAACATCTTTTTGTTAGGCTTGCTAAGTAGACATTTTCACCTGGTCAGAAGACTTGTATTGTTTTATTGGTTGAATGTGCATTAGGACCTCTGAGATGATCCAACAGCAGTCAAAAAAAAGTCTGCCTACTGCTCTTTATATAGTAGTGGTGTCAAGGTAAAGCATCATGAGATGTTGCCCTGACATCACTGGGTGCAGGGATGATGCCACATTCCCTACAGCAGGCATACATCTTTTGCATGATCAAAAACTGATTGCTGTGGGGGATGTGAAATCACCTCCCTTTCTTGAATGCTAGATAGGCTATCCAGTGTACAGGAAAGCTGAGTGATGCCACATTCCCCACAGCAATCAGAGTTACAATGATGGGATAGCTATGTACCTGCTAGGGGATGTACAGCACATACATAGAAATATATAAACCAAGTGATATATTTGTACATGTACTACATATACATTATAGGATGAGGAAATATTTTTTTTTACCATGTTATGAACTGATTGGTGTACTGTTCTATACACAGCCTGCTGCAGGCAGCCAGAAAGTGAACTAGAGCAGACATGCAGGGACTTAAGGTGTAAATGTCTGAAAATGATGATGGAAGGGTGTACATTGTAGAGCTGAAGTGTGCTAGGAGGATTAGGGGGCAGGTGCAGAGAAGTCCTAGATTGTAACTGCCGTGCATTGTGGGAGTTGTAGGAAAGAGCTGCTGTGAAACGACTGATACTCCCATAAGCAGCAAGATTCACTGAAAAAAGTGGATAGATGAATAAGGAAGCAAAAGAAACAAAACACATGAAGGAAGTTGAATATCTTTACTTTTCAATATAAATGCCGTTTATAGTGTTCAATTAAATCATCAAACTTCCAGATAATCTCTTTAACAATTTCAATACAGAAGATTGCTGATTAAGTAAATATAGTGGTTTGTTAGACCCTATTTCATGATTTAGCCAGTTTGTTAGCTGTTGTTTTCCCTTTGGAGATGTCCCCAACAATTAAGGTATGTTTACATGGGGCGGATATGCAAGCGATTCGCATGTGGAAAATCTGCAGCGATATTATAGTGTCAGCAAAGTGAATGACTTATAAGAAATTTCATCCACACCCTGCAGAAAAAATCCTTAACAGAATCTACATGGAAATTGACCTGGATTTTCAATTTGTACTGCAGATTTTCCCCATTAACGTTAATTGGGAGGTAGGGGTATAGCTATAAGTATTGCAAAGTAATCCCTGGCGCCGTTACCTTCGCTGATCATTAAGGTCCCAAGTCGATACCGGTCGCTAAGCTTTTGGCTTGGGACCTTGGCGATCGCCAATGGTGGTGGCGCCTGGAACTAACTATATTTGCGTCTTGTGGACACACATATGGTTGACGGCTTCTGCGGAGGAGAGAGCTCTGAGAGTACTCTGCAGGATTGCGGCTCACTGGAATACACAGCACAGGCGCTGTGAGCGTCATTACACTGCCTGCATGGCCTGATGAGTTCACGCTGCCTGTGCGAGAAGACCGGGAGCAGCAACAGCATCAGGGAGCAGGGGAAAGGTGAGTACTGTTAGTTTTTATTTTTAGTTAGCCCATTAGACCTCTTTACTTGCTGGGGGACCTATAACCTGCCTATACACCTGCTATGGGTTCTATAACCTGCCTATATACCTGCTAGGGGACCTATACACTGCCTTTATACCTGCTGGGGGACCTATAAGCTGCCTATATACCTGCTAGGGGACCAACAAACTGGCTACATACCTACTGGGGTACCTATAAACTGCCTATATACCTACTGAGGGACCTATAGCCTGCCTATATACCTGCTGTGGGACCTAAAACCTGCCTATATACTTACAGGGGGACATATAACCTTCATATCTACCTACTGGGAGACATATAAACTATATAAACCTACTGGGGGACTTACTGGGAAACCCTATTACCTATACTGGTGGACATATAACATACTGGGAGACCTATATTTTACTGCGTTGCGAAGTCGATAACAGTCATTAAGTGGGTTGTTACGGCCTCAAGTCTATTTATACGAGCTGGGCAATCGACTCTGGGGACTAGTGCAAAGGTAGCAGCAGCTACAGGGCCCAAAGGTCCCTCTGCCACACAATAAGACACCAGTTTTATAAATGGCACATGGTAGACAAGGGCCCTTTCTATAAACTTTGCATTGGGGCCCTGGAGCTTTAAGTTACGCCACTGTTGGGAAGTTAGTATTCACAGCAATAAAAGTTTGTGGCAGATTTGCTATGGAAATACTGTGGATCCACAGCAATATCTGCAAGTGCAGTTTTCAAATACATTCATTTTTCTTTCATTTAAAATAAAGACATTCGTCACTTAATCCAGAATGGCAAATCTGAAACAAAATCTGCACAATTTGGTTTTGAGTTGCTTCTGCAGATTTACCTGTGGAAATGATGCACATTTTTCCATTGTGCATAATTTGCAGCATTTCCAATTGAATATACCCTTAAGCTTTTCATATCTCAGTCTAGTTAAAAAGTTATAGAGCTTGTATAATCCATTCTTATAGGACTACATTTAACAGAGCTGATGACTGAATTTCCAATAAGGTTCTAGATGTGAACAGAATGAATATAGAAATCCATATAAAATGCAAACTTTAATGTCCTCTAGACCTTTAAAACATGTACATCCACCATCTACTGTTTCCAGGCAAGGTGATATCAATACAATACTAAATGTATTCTACAACAGTAGAGCTGAGAATGTAAAGCATTATTGAGAATGTAAGGCTTATGGCTCATTGACATAATAGTGCAAAGCATAATAGGTACCTACTGTATGAACTAACGTATGGACCTCTGTAACATTAAAATTCTTATGGAGGCTTTATCTGACTTGCTACTGTTGATTACATGCTACATTACAGGTTATAGATAATTAAAAGTGTTAACAAGCGCTATTGGTCCCCATTAAATGTAAGTGAAATCCTGCCAATGCCACCACAATTCAATAAATATCACATTATTGACATCTGTGCTGTAGCATCACAATAGCCACTGTGTATGCATCATATGTAGTTTGCTTTATATCATTTACTTTTGCCCAATATTAATTTTATACCAATTTGAAATCACCCCTTGTTATACACAATAAGCAATGGAAAGGAAATAACATGTATAACTTGCATAATATCACAATATTCACGCCATAGTATGTGAGTACAGAGATGTAAAATATAACAGCACTATAAAAATATGAATACAATAAAAATTCAATTAAATGTCATCACAAATAGCTCTATCACTAAAGAAAGAAAAGTACTTTCAACTTCCAAGTTTTAAGGTATCAAAGCGGTATTGCTTATGTATGTAGTAGCAACAAACAGTAGGCAGAGATGGGAAGTATAATCTGTTTTGTTAACTATTTCTATTATCTAGCAAAGGATAGCCCTCACTTTTTAATATGAATTTCAGACACGAGAAAACAGATGAGCATCTCATGTAGTGGCGTCCTAGTTCCAAGTGTAAGCGACGTTTCCTGACAAAAGAAGCCAATCATTTTTGAAACCCATAGGAGCAGTGAACACTTTGGAGCCACTGTAGTTTCTTTTAGTGACATCACTAGTAGAATTGGCTCTGACACATGGGATAAGAACGCCATCAGCCTGGACACTCCTGTGTTATCCCATGTCTTTAATTATAATAATAATAATAATAATAATCTGTATTTATATAGCGCCAACATATTCCACAGCACTTTACAATTTAGCGTGTATATGTACAGACATTACACATTGAAAGAACTTACAGATGAGACACAAGGTGTGAGGACCCTGCTCGCGAGAGCTTACAATCTATTATGGTGTATGAGTGAGACGAAGGGTAAGAAGTGCTAAGTTTACAATGGTCCAGCCAAGTTAGTGTTAAATAGCTAGAAAAAGAGATTACAATACACTATCACCATTTACTGTTTGCTGGGATGCCCGTGTGGGACCTCACACATCAGCAATACCCCAGTCAATCAAGATTTGACAATGTAGGATTTATATTACTAGATATTCTATGGTGTTATAAGCAATACTTCCCATCTGAACTGCTAATACTGTTTATCTTTTACACTACAGCTATTTGTGATAGTATGGTGCAGATGTCAATATTTGATATTACATGGTATAAATTATATTAATATTTACTTTCTGTGGCTTAGCGCTTGTTCACACGGAGTTTTCACTCCGTGTTACAAGCGCTTTTTAGATCTGTCTCGGGGACCGACAGAGCGGACCAAAGACGGACCTAAACAATTAGCAGTGAGATTATCACTGTGGGCTATGAGGAAGACGCAGCGGCGTTCACATGAGAGATCACCTCTGCGTGTTTCAAAAGCCTAGCTTGGCTCCGTCTTGCAAACAATTAACATTCAATTCTTTCAAAGACGGACCCGAGCTGCGCTATGGAAACACGCGGCGGCGATCTTCATGTAAAACGCCGTTTGCGTCTTCACTCATTGCCCACAGTGATAATCTCACTGTAATTGTTTAGATCCGGGTCGTCATGTGGGGTCCCCTAGACGAATCTACAAAGGGGCTTGTAACAGGAGTGAAAACGCCGTGTGAACAAGCCTTTACTGTGTTATATCAAAGGGTGATCCCAAATTGGTATCAAAATGATATTGCATCAAGAAGTATAGCATACCGTAAAATAAAGATCCAAGGTAAAGCATGTGAGGTTCGCTTACGCATTTCAGACTTTTGTAGTCCTCAATCACAGCATAAATCATAAAACACTTAGGGCGACATGTATGAAACTTGGCAACGACACGCCAGTTCTAAATCGATACAGAGGAGTGTAGGGTGCAAACCTTGTCTCAGCTACGGTATGGATTTGTATGGCAGTTGTGTGCCAATCTTTGGAGCATTCTTGGTGCATTCAAAAGTGTCTTGTCTAGTGCAGACTGCGCCAAGTTTTGACGTTTGACAAGTAATGTTTTGTGACCAATAACTTTTTTGTACTAACACCTACATGCTTGAGTGAGAGTGAATTTTTTGTGGGGTGAAGTGTACCTTTTATTTGTACTAGTTTAGAATATATGTGACTATTTGATCACTGTTATTCAAATTTTTAGGGGATGTGAAGTGACCAATAAAAAATCCAATTATGTCGTTTGGAATTTTTTTCTTCTACAGTGTTCAGCATACGGGATAAATTATGTTATATTTTAATAGATTATACTTTTACGGACGCGGCAATACAAAATATGTGTAACTTTTATTATTTTATATTTTTTATTTGTAAAATGGCAAAAGGAGGGTTTATTCGTCCACCTAGGGTGCTTCACCACTAGGGGACGCAATAGTTTATACGGTCTACTGCATTGGTGTAAAAAGATGCCGGTTTTACTACTTCCTTGGGCGGGAATTAGTAAAACGAAAAACATGGCAGTGATGGAAGCTTTCACAAGGCTTCTAGCTGCCATGTTAACCGATTGGAACACAACAATCTCGGAGTGAGGAATGGCACTGCGTATAAGGGGTTAAACAGTGCAGGATGAAGCCAGCTCAATTCCTGCTGTTATTGGCGGGTGTTCGCTGAAATTATTTGTAGCAAATAATATACTCAGGAGATACATATAAAAAATTGCAACAAATGCATCCATTAGAACCACACTTGCAATACCCACAGCGTTTGAGCTATGTTGAATGCGAGACCAATTGACGAGTAAAAAGAAATCTAGGTGATAACATTGGTCCAATAGTAGATGCTTCTTTTTGCAATGCAGAGGCAATCAGAATCAAATTTATATTCTAAAGAGGGGTCCGGATTAAGAAGAAGAATGTATTTTCTAATAATACTGGTATGAGCTGTGAATTCAATGGAATAAGGAGATACAAAAGTGGGAATGTGTTTACCAAGTTAATATTTGGAATTATACGGTAGAAGTTACTATTTACTTCCTGTGGCTTACTGTCAAGGCCATTCCTAGGCTAAAATGCACTCAGGGCGGGAAGAAAATATGGTACCCCCTCCCCCCATCACCAATAACCCCTTCCTGAGCGGTACGCCCCTCCCCCTTATTTCATTTCATTTTCTTGGTTATTTCACTAAAATTTTTGCCTATTCTAGTAACATTTTTATGTAATTTTTTTTTTACTTCAGTTTGTTTTCTCTTTAATACTACAGGCAGTGCCCAGATTATGAACAAGATTGGTTTTATACATTTTTTTTTTTTACTTTACTTTTTATAAAATTCAAAACAGGTAAATTTTTTATGTAAAAAATCTTATATGGCAGCATCTTGGCCCAGGTTATCTTTATTCCCATAATTTTTGTAGGAATAATCTGGTGGTGCATGTGCAAGCAGCTGCAGTGTATAGCAATCGATGCCGCTAAAGAAGCATGGGAAAGCCCAGCTGTGACTGGAAGAGCCTCCCCGGGCAAAGTGTCACATTGTACATTCTACAGCCATAGACTCATCAGATTAATGCTTGTATGTAACACTGGGAAGGATTTACATACATACATTCTATAAATACATACAGGGCCATCTTAACAGCATTACGGGCCCCCGGGGCAGAGCTGTGCACTGGGCCCCCCAACCAACACAACCACTCATATGAACAAATACATACATTATCGATAACAAACTTATGACCTACAACACCTATATCCTACAAAGCCTATGGGCTTGCGGCCTAGGAGATACATCAGTGCAGGAAGTGTGATCTCGTCTCCTGCGCCGCTTAAAGATGCGGCGGGTCTGAGCCTCCATAAAGACGTGCCAGCTGGACCCGCCACAGGGGCCAAGTTACGCCCCTTGGCAGGGCAAGCATCTCCCCTGGAGGCCCCCGGGCAGCCGCCTACCCTGCCCAATGGAAAAGATGGTCCTGCATACATAGATCCCTGTGCACATGCATCAGTCATTTATCTATGCAGGAAAGAAAATCCACCCTTGCACAGCGCAGCCGGGGGACGGCCATGTCTAGAAGAGACAGAATGGAAACAGAAAACCGGGGAGACACGGAGCTGGACCTACAGAGAGGTTTTCATTCTGTCCCTTCGGAACAGGGACATCCCCCTGCGGCACTTGGCGAGGTGAGATTTGTTTTTCCTGCATAGATAGAGGACACTGATTCACAGGCACAGGGATCTATATATGTATATAAAAAACTTCCCACCCCTGGGTGTTACTTTCATGTACTAATCTCATTAGTCTATAAGTGTAGAATCTACATGCTGGGACTTGTAGTTCCTTATCAGCTGAATGAGGCAGCTAATATAGAACCACAGGTCCCAGCATTATACACTACTGTATATATCCAGCATTCCACATCAGCTATCCTCTGAAATGTGAGTGTGTGTATGCCGGTATCATTGCTCTGTACTCCCCCCTCATCCCTCTCTCTTAAATTTAAACTTCCTGTCTCCTCTCCTAGGAAGTTGATAGGTGTTAAGGACCTGCAGGTCCTTTCATCAAACCTGTATTGTCCCAGGGCTGTTTCTTGGGGTGGGCGGGGCTTGGGAACACCCGTGGCACCCGCCCCCCCCCCCCACTGCACTCAGCGCCCCAGGCAGTCGCCCACTCTGCCTGCCCTTAGCAATGGCCCTGCTTACTGTGTATATCAAGGGGTGATTTGGAATTGGTTTTGGTTATAAATAAATTATATTAAGTACTATATTAAGTATTATACTAAGCACACGACAAAGGACTTCCTAAGATACACAGAAGTGAAGTTTTAATCAAAACATGGTCTGGTATATCAATGCTAAATATAAGGCCGCTTATTTACAGAGATGTTTAGGCAATCTAGCATGTAATATTGTCTATTTGTGAGCTCTAATATTATTTTAACAAAGCAATGGCTCAGTTCATGTGCACAATTTCCTATAGTTAAATGTATGAATAAAAACATCAGAAGTCTAGATACGGAATATGAGACCTCACTCATTCATTCAGAGAACAAAGGTGTGGACAGGTTCGAATAGAAAGCAATTCAGTTAATCTATACACAGATTATCTGACTGTCAGTCTACTGAATGATGTCATTGTTTCTGGTTTGTCTTGAGCAGACAGAAGATAGGATTACATGTATTTGAAATCAGAATTCATTATCTATTCACAATTTTATTAATCCTGGCATTTGGCGATGTATATTCTTTCTGGGATAGTATTATCGCAGCCTCTCTGGCTCAAGGACAATGGGCCTCATGTAAAACAACTGGACCACATGAACCAATCAAATTAGTTCTTTGACTTTAAAATTAGAGCAGAAATACAGTCCTGGGTATAAATAGATCTTGGGAGAGATCTCTATATTGACTTTTAATATATTTATACATATTTATTATTATGTCCCCCTAAAGCCGTCTTTTCTCTTAACTAAATAACCCTAATCTTTCTGGGTATTGCAGTCCACCCAGTCCTTTTATTATTTTTGTTGCCCGCCTTTGACCCTATTCAAACTCTACAATGTCTTTCCTGTGCCCAAAACTGTACACAATAAACATCTTTAAAGGCACCATCAATGCTGAGCAGTACATAGAGGCTTTAGAAAACATATGTTTCCATCCAGACATCTCTTTCAGGGACAACTTTACATATTTCTCCAAGACAATGCTAAGCCACATATCTGATCCATCATAACAACATGGCTTAGCAGTTAAAGAGTCCAGGTGCTGAACTGGCTGGCCAGCAGTCCAGTACAGGGACAACCTTGCATATTTCAATGAGACAATGCTAAACCGCATACTATGCATGTTTTTTTCTAATATAATGGATTGCTCCTGGAATCACATATTATGTATGTCTTTTTTTTTTTTTTCTAGTATCATGGATTGTTTCCAGAATCCTTAATAGAAAAAAGTAGGGTTGATTTTCACCTGTGCTCACACTCAGAATATTTAAGGAGAGTTCCGGCACTCATATGTTATGTTGGGATTAAGGGTCCAGTTTAAGACCCGAAAAGCGTCAAATATACTGTATGTGTATTTCTGTGAAGATTTTTTTGTTTTTTATACTTTTTTTAAAATGGGACAATAAAAGTTTATAGTTTTTTAACTTTGTACCGGGAGCTGGATGCCTTTCCTCCTTACACATATTGCATTCATCACAATCGCATGGCTTCCAGAAGAGGAGCCTGGTGCTGAACTGCCCCGCCTGCAGTTTAGACCTTGCACCAATAGAAAACATTTGGTGCATTATGAAACACAAAATCCAACATAGATGATGCAGGGTTGTTGAGCAGCTAAAAATCATACAAACTAATCAATGTTCCTCTCCCAAAACTCCAGCAATATGTCCCCTAACTTCCCAGACATTTATAAACTGTTGTAAAGGAAGAAAGGAAACTACACAATGGTAGACGATGGCTGTATCCCTATATATTTGAGATGTGTTGCTGTCAATTATTAAACAAGTTACTTTTTTCAAAAGAAATAGAAAAAAAAAAGTCTTATGTTCACCTTCTCCTATAGCCACATTTTCTTTCTTCTCATTAGAACACAATTCAAATCATTGCATTTTTGTTTTATTTAAATTGCGTCCCAACTTTTTAGTAACGAGAGGTTATATAAGCATTCCTAATGAGCTATTGTATATGTAGTTCTCTAACATGCATGTATAAGCTTTGAAAAGGTATAAAACCCGGTTTAGCTTTTCCATATGAAGTAACACATTAGTTGGTCAACCATTGATCTGTTGTTGGAGATAAAGCAGTAAATGCGGCTTGTGACATTAAATTGGAAAAGGAATCCTTTTAGCTCTGTTCGCACTACCGTTGGCCCATTCCAACACTTCAGGTCCCTATGCTTTTCAATAACTAGAAAAGCTCCTGTTGTGCCATTCTTTCTATTAACAAGAATGGAAACCTGATGGACTCATTATAAGGCAGTGCCATCAGTTACACAAAAGGTCTGTCATAACCATCAAGGAAGCCATGACAAGAGTTTAAACAGAACTTGTTTAACTACATGAAATAGACCACTTGATTCAAAAGAATATCTAGGGACAGGCATAACATACCGTATATGTATTTCAGCTCACATTGGTTTGTCTTTCTTTGCTCAGAACTGTCATCTTTGTCCTTGAATCTTACAAATCAGACAAGCCTAGTTATAAAGTGTTGTGACATCTCTCATTGTGCTAAAGAGGCAATGCCAAGGGGCATCGAGAAATGAAACATTATGCAAATTTAGTGCATCACTTACTTTAAACTTTGGTGAATTCTTGTAGAGAGAAATGTACAGAAGAAAGAGACGGACATGTATTTTAATGGAATGTACCATAGGAAAATTAATTATTGTTTATGTTATACATATTTTTTTTAAAGAATTTTGTCCATTTTGGGGGCCAAAGCAGATGTACAAAAGGATATACAAAGAAAATATCTGCTAAACCAATATCTTGCTGCAGTGATTGGGTGATCTGGCATTTCCCGGTTTGTGGAGATGGAACAAGGAGATAAGCAGGAACCCAGTGAGTATTGAACAGCAGCAGCAGAAGAACAGAGAAGACTAATGCATATTTTATTTTTTTTACCTAATATTCCCCTTTAAAAAAGTGTAACTTACCAGACAACTTTTGCTAAAAATTGTAGGTGACCCATAAGAGCAAAACTCCACGTGCCTTTGTGTAAAAGTGTAGGGCATAGGATCTAAAGGTCACCTTACATGGACTCTATGTTATATGGATCCTCATATGTACATGAGGTATAAGATGGCTACATGTCATGCAGACAGTAATGGTCCCTTTTTAACTCACTGAAATAGAAGTAACATGCATGTTCTACAAAGGAAAATTATCTGTCGTCACCCTGGTGCTCCTCATCTTAGGGAAAACAGTCTAAAATCTAACTTGTGTGATCACTATTTTCCTGGGGATGTCTGGGGTACAACCTGGTAGATGTGGGCCATTGCTTAATGGTTTTGTAAGCACAAATACTATGTAGACTGCCATAGCAGGTAAATGTTGGAGAAATGCATTATGTAGAATGAGAAAAGTTGCCCCTGTTTTAACATGGGCAATGCCATGAATTTCATAATAAGCATTACTGACATATGTGGCAGAGCGACCGCAGGCAGTCGCATGTTTCTGCCACTGAGCGGAGCTATGCAGGAGATCTACAAGCAACAGGTCACCAAGGGTACCTGGCCGTGATGGGATAAGAGCCATCCATATATGATGTCAGCCACAGTAAGTGATTGGCAGACGTTTATTTTGGTTATTCTAGGTTGGCTGTTATCGGGAGTAGACAACGTGTCGGGTGGGTGTCTACTCCCCATGTTCCAGACCAGGTTTCGGACAGGATTCCTATAAAAGGCCTGAGCCGATGGTGTACAGTGGGAGTGGTTGCTGCCAGAACCTAGAGCAGCAGTTGAGCTGAAGAGAGGCTCTGCCCCCAGAGGCTTGTGGGAAGCCTGTATACCAGTGGGGGCTTGGTAAAGGTGTGTTATAGTGGCCTGAGTAGTCGACTCAGACCACAGTGTTAGAGAGGGCCTCTAGTTGAGTAAGGGGGCCAGATGGCCAAAATGTTTGTTTGTTTATGTAGTGACAAGCCTGTGCCGTAAAATAAAAAAGAGACTCCTGGTGTGAGAAGGTTGATGTGCCATTCCGATCTATCAAAGAACGGCGATCCAGGAGCTAAGAAACACCCAAGATAGTCCCGGATGGTGTCCAAACGTGAGTGGACGCTTACACATACTATACTATACTTTTGTCTAGGATTCCAAGAATGTGGTTTTGGCTGTGTTTTTTGGAAAATGTAAGCTGTGGAAAATCAGCGCGTGACCCTCAAGCTTTACATTTGAAATTTTAGAAGTGAAGGTTTTAGCTGTCCTTTAAATTTTGTTTCACATTTTGTAGTGTGTGTGTGGTATGGACACTGCAGTCTTACGACTGGATTCTAAAATGAAGCCAAGTTAAGTCTTGAACATCTGGTTCGCACATTTTCTTTTAGTATGAAGAATATTTATACATTTCCAGAAAATGAAAGTTGGGGATTTGCAATTTGTCAGGAGGACTTGGCTTATTCTTTGACCTGACATATAAAATGTAAAACCTGTAAATATGTTGCACCGTTTTAAAGCACATGATACAATGGGGCAGATTTACTCTATCTTCTGGAATACTTAGTATAAAACTTAAAATAGACAGTCTAACAATATGCTAAATTTGCCACAGTAGTTCATGCTGATTGATTCATTTGGCAAGTCTTAAGACACAATTGTCTAACTTTATACCGCATATTGGCTGGAATAGTTTTATAATTACTCTGCCAATTTTTTTGGGTGCATTTTTGGTTCATGACATCACATTTCAAGCAACATCTGCATGTAAAGTGAGGTCAAAGGTGGTTAACACACATAAATGTGATGCAAGGCATGTACGCCAACTGTGCCAGGATTCTGGTGCAAATACATAGTAAATCTGCTCCAATCTGCACAAATTAGAGTCATCTCATTACAAGTGCTGACACTTGTAAAAGAAAGTCACTGTATCCATTATTGATCCTCATTTATCAAAATTGTCTTTGTTGCTCTTAGCCACCAATCAGAGCTCAGCTTTTATTTCTCCAGAGCAGAATGAGATGGAAGATGAACTCTGATTGGTTCCTATGCACAATAAAAGCAGTTTTACTATTGGATAGTTTTGATAAATGGGGGCCAATGTGTCCATTCAGGGCAGTTCTGTTCTAATTTATCATCCAGCTTTCCTACAATTCTGGTAAACAAATTCATACTGATACCCCTTTTCTAATCCATATCACTGTGTAACAAGCAAATAACACATTGTCCTACTGGGAATGGGCCATATTAGAGGCACTTCTATGAATAATAGATTGTGTGCTACCATGGGCCATTATACATCACTGTGTATTAACTAGTAATTAGACAAACTCCAAGTACATGCATCATAATTAATTACCCTTTCCTGTACTCTTGCGGACCAGGCTGTTCATGTATTTATGGTTTAACATTAATTTAAATGGTTAGAATGTGATGCTGAATCTCCTCTGCAGCATACGACGTAGGAAAATTTTATATCCATATTAAACCTCCCAGCCAAAATAATATCTAGTGGTCGGGGGTTCCAGCAGCCAGACTTACAGTGATCAGCTGATTACCACTGTGGTTTAGAAACGGGTTTCTTTCCATGAGACAACCCCTTTACTCTGCATAATACTATACTACTATTTTTACTCAGGGCTTCTATAAGTAATCTCAGGGCCCCATCAGTTGAAGCATGGGCTTCCCCATCAATAAAATGTAAATCAGGGCCTCTGACAGAAGTAAAGCCAAAACTGCCCTGATGACACAGCTACTTCTACTAATCAACGCAGAGCTGTGCAAATGAAGCTTCTCCATATTTTAACAGAGCTCAAGGGTATGTGCTATAATACTTCTTAATGTATACGATAAGCGAGATCACTTGAGTCTGGGATCTAGTATAAATCTTAGATGGAGAAAATGTTTACAAAATTACAAATCTAGGGCGACATGTATGAATTCGCATACACTTTTTTTTTGCCATATATTGCCGGTTTTTTTTACAGGCGACACATTTTAATGCGCCAAAGTTTGACACTAAACTGCCACACAAAGTTTGGCGCATTACAGTCTGCACCATACAAAGTTTGGCGCATTACACTCTATGCACCATACAAAGTTTGGTGCATTATACTCTATGCACCATACAAAGTTTGGTGCATTACACTCAGCACCATGCAAAGTTTGGTGCATTACACTCAGCACCATGCAAAGTTTGGCGCATTACACTCAGCACCATGCAAAGTTTGGCGCATTACACTCAGCACCATGCAAAGTTTGGCGCATTACACTCAGCACCATGCAAAGTTTGGCGCATTACACTCAGCACCATGCAAAGTTTGGCACATTACACTCAGCACCATACAAAGTTTGGTGCATTACACTCTATGCACCATGCAAAGTTTGGCGCACTATACTTTATGCTCCATACAAAGTTTGGCACATTACACTCAGTACCATACATAGTTTGGTGCATTTTACTCAGCACCATACATAGTTTGGCGCACTATACTCTACACACCATACAAAGTTTGCCGCATTACAGTCAGCACCATACAAAGTTTGGCGCATTACACTCAGTACCATATAAAGTTTGGCGCATTACACTCTATGTAATGCACCAAACATTTTCATACATACTGTCGTATTCTGCACTCCTCTATATCCATTTAGAACTGGTGTGTCGTCAGAAAAAAAAGGTGCATTCGAATTCATACATGTTGCTCCTAGTTCTTATTTACCACAGCTGCATCCCATTGAGCCACCTGTGGGGTGAAGGGGCAGCCAAGGATATTGTACAGTGGGAAGAAAAGTAAAGGGACATTTGTTTGCAAGAGGAAATAGATGTATAAAGTATGTAATAAACAGAACAGATCTTCACTTAAATGAGAATGATTAACAGATGAGATCCTCTCCACCAGGGTAGTCATGATAGAGAAGTGATAGGTTGCAGCTGCATATTTATATCATTGCTTCTTAGCATTAAACTAAAAGGTTTGCAGACAGTACAATGGCATCTATTTTGTCAATAAGGAACTTGGGTTATGACATCGGTTTACATTATAAATATTCATGTGCTGTATGTAAATATATACATGAGCAACTAATATTTGTATTATTCATGCTTAATGGGAAAACCACACACGTTTAATTAAATATAAAGTAAATAAACGTACAAATAATTATTTCGATTTCTGCTGTCTTTATTATCTGGAGCATTCCAGCTTTGAACAGGGAATTTTGACCTGCATATATAACACATACATAAATAATAAATACAAAATACATATAAAATATGCCATATGGGAGGTACTAGGCAGAATATATTAGGATATTTCGTGTATAATCAGCATCACCTCTTTTTACTGTTAGTGTAGTTTATCTAAAGGTAGCGGCAGATTCAAGGTATATCAAAGCCCCTGGGAAACAACTGAAACAAAATATAGCTCACTAAGATAATAGGAACAATGCTGATAGCAACAACATTATCATGCCCTGAAGTCCCCAGTGGCAAAAATTGCTAAACCTCATATTACCATTATGATGGCCGGTCCATTGTAAACTTGGCACTTCTTACCGTATGCTTCACCCATACACCCGAATAGATTGTAAGCTCTCACGAGCCGGGCCCTCACACCTTGTGTCTCGTTTGTAAGTACTTTTAATGTGTAATGACTGTATGTTTACCCTTGAATTTGTAAAGTGCTGCGGAATATGTTGGCGCTATAGAAATAAAGATTATTATTATTATTATTATGATGAAGTGCTCACATAATAACATTATAAACTTCCCAAAAACAATAGCATACTGTGCCAGGATCAGCTCATGCCATTATCTCTAGCTGAGTGCAGATGGCCCTTCACAGGTCTGGGTGAGGTAAGGGGCCACTGGACAAGCACCAACTTTTATTGGTCAACATGCATTGATTATTGTTTGTATATAGCAATATGAAGAAAGGTTGACAGGTGTGAAAACTTCCATGGCTAAGCCTCAGAAGCAATTGCCTTTACTATTGCCTCTGGCAATAACAATTACACTATTTCTCCATAGAATCACTATGACCTGTGTGCAATTTAAAGCCTATTTCCAACATAACTTTTGGATATGGGATGAATCTTCACAAGACCTAATACAACACAAACTACCATAAAGGGCGACATGTATGAACGGGGCTGCGCCATTTTTCTGGTGTACTTTGAGCCAAAAAGAATAAATGAACAGGTGCACTCCAAACTTTGGCGCGATAAGTGCCTTTGTATTGCGCCAAATAGACTTTTTAATGTGCCAAAGATTTGGGGATGTTCTGGGGTCGTCGCACCACATCCATAGAAGTAGACACATTTATATTAAAAGGTGGTCTGCCTGAGCCAGACTTGTTGTAGTAGAACTACATTGCTCCTGTATGTATGAACTGCAGAAGAACAGGTTTATACATTCTGGCTCATTCTACACTACCTTAATGCTATTTAGAATTGGCCTGTCTGCACCAACGTTCATACATGTTGACTAAACTCTGGGAAAAAAATGGAGAGGGAGAGAGAGGGAGAGAAAAAAAAGAGTGAAAGAGAAGAAAGAGAGAACAAGAGAAAAAGAGAAAGGGAGAGAGAGAGAGGACAGGAAGATACATCTATTCATTAATTCCACCCTCGTTCTTCTTACAGCAGGACTACCTTTGCTTATATACTGTAAGAAGAACATATAGTCATAGTGTTTTACTGTGAGGCGCATTAATCAAAGTGAAATATGTCTTTGGGAGGGGAGACCCATAGTCCTGAAACTACTGTCTGTCCAGTTGTGTGTATATATGCACTTTAGACCTCCCCTCCCACAGACATATCCCTCTTTGTTTAATGCTCCCCGCAGTAATACACTATGCATAGACATATGTCTTCCTCTTACAGCAAAACCACTCTTGTTTAAATCCATAAAACTACACAGACAGCAGCCATAGGACTATACAGTAATAACCCCCAACGCCCGAGGTCATGTCCCCCTTTACTTAGTGCTTCAGTGGATTCTTCTTGTATGATGCAAACAGCAATTCAAAGCAAACAGCTATGAAATCTAGCTAATAAAGCAGTAGTATATCCCAGTTTTCCATACTGCAACATAACCAGGTAAATTTGATGTTCAGTAATCTAGAGAAACTTGGTCACAACCTATATGGAATTGCCATTTCTGCAATCATCTTTCTTAGAAAAAGATATGACTAGTGAACATAGTTACATAGTTTGTCAGGCCGAAAAAAGACATACGTCCATCCAGTTCAGCCTGTTGTGCTCAAGTGTTGCTAAAGTGTTGATCCAGAAGAAGGCAAAAACCCCCATGAGGTAGAAGCCAATTGTCCTCATGTTAGGGAAAAAAAATTCCTTCCCGACTCCAATCTGGCAATCGGAATAAATCCTCTGGATCAACGACCCCCCTCTAGAATCCTAGTCACTATAACTTGTTATATTACATCTTGAAATCTATCCAGACCCTTCTCCAGAATCCTAGTCACTATAATTTGTTATATTACATCTAGAAATGTATCCAGAACCTTCTCCAGAATCCTAGTCACTATAACTTGTTATGTTACATCTAGAAATGTATCCAGACCCCTCTTCAGAATCCTAGTCACTATAACTTGTTATATTATCACGCTCCAGAAATGCATCCAAGCCCTTCTTGAACTCTGTGAGTGAATTCACCATGACAATTTCCTCCGTCAGAGAGTTCCACAATCTCATCGCTCTAACAGTAAAGAATCCCGTTCTATGTTTATGTAGAAACTTTCTTTCCTCAAGACGTAGAGGATGCCCCCTTGTTCTAGATACAGTCCTGGGTATAAATAAATCTTGGGAGAGATCTCTATATTGGCCCTTAATATATTTAAACACATTTATTATGTCCCCCCGAAGCCGTCTTTTCTCTAAACTAAATAACCCTAATCTTGCTAATCTTTCTGGGTATTGCAGTCCACCCAGTCCTTTAATTATTTTTGTTGCCCGCCTTTGTACCTGTTTAAGCTCTACAATGTCTTTCCTGTGCACTAGTGCCCAAAACTGTACACAATATTCCATGTGTGGTCTAACCAGTGCCTTGTATAATGGGAGAATAATGTTCTCATCATGTGCCTCTATGCCCCTTTTAATACAACCCATGATACTATTTGCCTTGGCTGCTGCTGCCTGACACTGGCTGCTACAATTTAGTTTACTGCCCACCAAGATTCCCAAGTCCTTCTCCATGTCACTTTTACCCAGCGTTTTTTCATTTAACATGTAATCATGTAATGGATTTTTCCTCCCCATGTGCATAACCTTGTATTTATCAGTGTTAAACCTCATCTGCCACTTCTCTGCCCAGGCCTCCAACCTATCCAGATCCCTTGATGGGAACGGTCCCATGATGGGTTTTAACAAAGACTTCAAAGAAGACCCTTGTACAGTCCAACATCCATTTACTGTACATAAATGGCAAGTCTGCATTGTAGGTTACACAGAGAGCTACAGCATCGGATCCTTATTGGAGGGGCATGGTTTTGGGAGAAGGAACGGAGGGGTGTTGGAAGAGGGTTAGCCCAATTTCTACGAAGTTACAGAAGTCGGAATCAGAGGAGAAAAAGGTCTCTGTAACTGAAAATCCTCAGCAGAAATCTAAAGTGAACATACTCTAAGGGGCACAGGACAAATACCGGTTGGTTTCTTCAACCGGTATTTGAACTGTTTTCGTGCCATGCACACGGCTGCAGGGGGACGGCTTTTCTCCACGATTATCGGAGAAAAGCCCTCCCCCTTCACATAGACTTCTTCTTCTTCCGTGTTAAAAGCTTTCACCCGGTTTGCAGACGGTTTTCAAAACCAAAAACCGCCTGAAAAACCCGTGCCGTGGGGACAAGGCCTAAGATTATGTCTACACAGCACTGGATTCTCGTCCAATTCAGTATTTTGAATCCGCCGAAAATCCTACCTACTCTACCCAGCGCTATGTAGACTTTAATAGAAAATCTGTGCAGTAGTCTACGCAGCATGGGTTTTCTACTGAAGCTATTGGCTGTCCATGGAAGATAGTACATGTTCTGTCTTCCGCTGGCTACCAAACGGATTCCCATGCAGCCTATGTGCTGGGCCGGTGGGAATCCGAAATGTGATGCGCGAAAAAAGGTGATGCAGTGAAGATAAGATGCTGTTGGGTTTCCGACGGTATTTTGACTTTGTTGTGGAGACATAGCCCAACAGAATGGTTAATTACTTAAGAGATAAGATCAAGCACTTATATTTGTAATTTGTATCTTATTTTCATGGGAGAATATTGTCTGTACTAACACTGTTGCAGAATTCACAAATTTCATGTGAAAAACCTAGAACATAATTTTAGATTAGCTATGGGTCAGTTTTGAAGCTCTCAAAATTTTCATGAATATGATAATATAATTTCCATGCCTTATAATATTAAAAGTAATTTCTATGTTTGCATGGAATAGAAGACATCCCACAAGACTACTGAAACAAATGATCACTCTGACCCTCACTCCATCTAAAGTAATATCAAATTATAAATTCATGGATTAGATTAACAAGGTGTTTCCCACAGAAACATGGCTGAACCTAGTCTTCCCCTCTAATAACAAGCATTCATGATTTAGGACCATCTATAATAAGCAAATAATTGTGAATGAACAGGAAGAGCTGACTAGATCAGTTTGTGCAGGTGTTTTGCAGTAATATTACTTGTGGCTCAGACATAAACAATGATATAAATATTAAGTAAAAATTACTACTTTGTTTTACCATACAGCATTCAAGATAGGGAGTAACTCAATAACTGACTGTTGTCATTTCTGGTATAGTATGGAATATTTACATAGAATATAAATCTAACCAGGAAAGATAGCTCATTTTCAAAATTTTCTTGGATTTTCTGTGTACCCAGTTATTAGTTACGCTCTTTGCTTTAAAATGTGAAATAATGTGTAATAGTGTGTTATAATAATAATGTTCACAAACAGTTTATTTTATGGCACTAAAGTAAAAGCCACAAAAAATTTAAGGGGGGACCCTTTTTTGAATGGGGCCCCCCGCCCCAGTTTTTGCTGTACTTTGAGCCAAAAAGAAAATGAACAGGCGCAATTCCCCCCCTTGTTTTTCGATAAAATCCCTTTTTTAATGCGCCAAAAAAACCCTTTTTAAAAGCGCCAAGAAAAATTTGGGCATTCCCGGGGGGGGGTCACACCACATTCTTGAAGTAGAAAACAAAATTTTTGATTCTTTGGAAAAAACGCCCAGGCACAGAACAGTTAAAAACGCCAGACCCCGGTTTTAAAAGGGGGATGCCTGGAAACCTTTTGTATTGGCAATAGAATGGCCCCCCCCTTTTTTGGGAAAGAATTTAGAAAAACCCGGTTCATACATTCTGGCGATTCTTTCACTACTTTAAAGGGGAAACCCGTCACATAGGTTATGCCCCCCCTTTCTTTTAGGGCAGCAAAAAGCCTGGGTCCCGACCCGCTGTTTTCCAGAGGGTGTGTTCTGTAAGATGCAGGAAAATTTTAGGGAATTTTTTGTCAAAATCTTTTTCATGAAAAAAGTGTTAGCCCCACCCACCCAAAAGGGTAAGCCCCAACCCCCCTGGCAGTTATTTACCCTGGTTTTTACCTATTCAAAGTAATAAGTTTGTCAGGTTTTTGAGGGGGGGAGGGGCAAACCTCAGGTGGGTGGGGGATGAAAAAAAAAAAGACTCT
This sequence comes from Phyllomedusa bahiana, assembly GCA_025379985.1. Taxonomy (NCBI): domain Eukaryota; kingdom Metazoa; phylum Chordata; class Amphibia; order Anura; family Hylidae; genus Phyllomedusa; species Phyllomedusa bahiana. Next base: position 462,449 of record JAODAL010000057.1, read on the forward strand.
TTTCTTCCTGAAAAAATTGGGAGATTTGAGCAAATTTAAAAACCTTAAAACACACATCTTAAAAAGAAATAAGGGGGCACAGCGCGGAAACAGCAAGTCTGTCACTTGCTTGTTCTGCCCTTTCCCAAAGGGGGGCAAAAAATAGGGGACAGGGAAAACTTTTTAAAATGGTTTTTGAACTGGTCTGTCAGCACCGGATTTTACTTTTAAAAAAGCTCCCGCTTGGCCTCATATGGAAAGCATAATTTAGGCCCCTAAATTTGGGTGTTAAAAAGAGTCCCCCATGGGCTCTGTTCTTTGGTGCTGGGATTTCACTGTGTAGTTTTTGGTTTTCCTATATTAGAAAAAGGGTTTTTCCCCTAGCAGCAATTTCCCCTAAATTTAGGGAAAATTTTCATTATCTGATGGAGCATGCTATGATTCCATGTGAACCAATTTTTAGCCTCAAAAGTGAAAAAGGTTTAGTCAATTAAGGGGGGAAATTGCACATAAAAATTAAAAAACTATTCTTTAAAACAGAAAAAGGGGTTGTTTGGGGGAACCCCATGTATTAATATATTCTGTGTAGGGAATTTCGGCCCCGGTTGGGAGAGAAAAAATTTTATGTATGTAATTTCAGAGATGGGGCGAATTGATTCTAAACGAAGTGGAATTTCCCTTAAAAATTTCAGGGGAAAACTTTGGTTCGGGGAAAGAAGTTGGGAAATTTGGGGTACTTCGGGGAACGAAAGTGTGCTTTTATTGATAAAAAAGGGGTGCGAGACATGGCGCTACATGGGGCAAAGCACTCGGGGGGGAAGGAAGGGATAGCCCCGCATGGGCATGTGCAGAGGGAAGCCAATCGGAGCCGGCCCGGAAATTCCCGCATGTCACCGGCACTATAAAAAGTCCCCGGGGGCGACCCGGGGGGCTCACCCTCCTCTCACTGTTTCTGTCAGGGAAGGGGCTGCCCCGGGTGATAGCCTTTTTGAAGGAAATTGGGTTTTTATATAAACGATTTTTTTGGGGTTTCAACTTGTCCCCCATAGACTGTTTCTTTAAAGTTCAATTTTTAAAATTTTTTTGGGGGTTTTGAATTGGAAAACCCTGTGCGTCCAATGCCCGCTCTCAAAAACATTTTAAAAACCAAGTGGGATTAAGCCAGTTTCCTGTTGTATTCAATTTTAAAAAAAAAAGGTTTTTTCAAAAACAAATTCCACTTTATTTTTGGGGTGCTCAATTTTTATTTCCAATTTTCCTCCAGGGGGGAAAATTTAAGGGGTTGTTTTTTCTGGGGGTTTCTGACAAAAATAAAAACCCTCTTTTTCAACGCCAAAAAATTTTTTAAATTTTTTCCTGTAGCCTAAAATTCCAAGCAAAAGGGTTTTTTTTCAAAATGTATCCTTGTTGTGGGCGTAGAAAAAACGCAATTTGTAACCCCGCTACAAAGAAAATAGTTTGTGGGGCCTCAATTCTTTGGCCCCCAATTTAAATCCGGGTTAAGGGGAAACGTTTTTTTTCTGGTGTGCTAAAAAAATAAACCTGTCTTTTTCAAAGCCAAAATATATACAATTTTTTTCCCGTAAACCTAAAACCCTGTTCCCGAAGGTTTTAATTTAACCTGTTTGTGCTTTTTAAAATTTTTTTAAAAAACACAAGGGGTTTTTAAACGACAAAATACAAGTAAAAATTTTTTCCTTGGGGCCCTTTTTTTGGGGCGCAATTTATCCCAAAGGGGGTTTCCCAAGCTTGTTACTGGGTTCTTTTGGAGGCAAAAAAAGGGTGGATTTTCATATACAGATTTCATTTACAAAAAGTGTTTGTACATTTTAGAACCCAAAAAAAATATGTCAACGGGGGAGGTGGCAGGGGTCTGCAAAATGCGGTGGCCCGTGGCAAAAAACATTCCTGGGGAAAAAGGCCCAGGTCGCAGCACAGCAAAGTGACGGCGAAAGGGGGCACTTTAGTAAAGCCACAACTTCCGGGGTTGGGGATCTAGCGGCCGTGTGTTTTCAGGGAACCCCAAGGGGTTTTTGATTGGTTTTACCTAGGTCCTTTCCCCTTTCCCCCCAGATGACATCTGACAACCCCCCCAAGAGTCGGTTTGGGGAAACCCCAGGCACAACCAAATTTTGGTTTGGGATGGCCCCGGGAAGGGGTCAGCGGGCCCCCACCTTTTCCCCCCCCGCCTCTGTAAAACCGGTTTTCCCCCCCCCGGGGTTTTACTATGTGGGCTTGGGGGTCGCGCCCCCTATTAGCGAGGATGAAAAATTTTTAGGAGGGCCGGGCAAACAAACTAATTGGGACGAAGAAATTTTGGGCCCCAAAATCCCCGTTTTTGCAGTAGGCGCAAAGTATAGTTTTTGGAGTGGGCAAGGGAGGTCATGTTGTGAGAGGGCCCCTTGGCCCTACCAAAAAACCGGTGTTTAGGGACAGCAGTGGAAAGATGTTAAAAAACCCAAATTGTGGGTGAAGTTCCAAACCCCAATAGGGAGCCAAGGGTGAGGCGGGCCTAGGGGCAGGAGAAGAGGGGGCCCCCCCGCTTGCGCATCACAGCCGCAGCCAGCAAATGGGGGCGTGTGGCCCCTGAGTCAGAGGGTTTTTGCAGCATGGGGAGGGGGCCGGGGGGCCAAGCGGCCAAGGGGAAAAAAAAACCCGCTTTCCCCAGGTCCAAGAAAGTAGCCCGGGACTTGGGGGCCCGCGGGCAGCAGTAGTTTATAGTGCGGGACTTGGCGGGTTTTAAAATCCGATACCGGGGGTGTTGGGGTTCTTTGGTAAATACCCGGGGAGCCGTTTTTGGGGTTTTTGTTTGAAATCTGTGGGCAGAAAGGGAAGCGTTTTGGGGGGCCCGGGGGGGCTAAAGTTTGGGGAACCCCGGCCCTGCGTTAAACCCCATGCGGGTCAACCCCCGGTGGCCTGGGGGGAAAACGGTGGCCAGATTGGTGGTCCCATTTCCCGCCCCGCCAGCAGCAACGAGCGCCCCCAGCAGCGCCCCGGGCTCGCATGCCAAGCCAAACCAGTCAAGGGTCCACCACCTCTGCAGAAGGGAGCTGTTTCTCTTTTTCATTTTATCTCCCGGTTTCCCGATCCCTGCCCCCTCGCTTCCATGGCGGGCCCGCAAATCGTTCAGCGGGGGGATTGCCCAAAAGACAAAAATAAAGCGTCCAACCATCCTAAAGGGCCCGCGTGACCCCTGCTCCTTCCCCAAATTGTTGGTATTGTATCCCCTTTCCCTTTTCCAAAAAGGGTTTGGGCTTCGCCCCATTCAGAGAAAAATAAAGGCTTGTGCCAAAAAAAAGATGGGAGTTCCCCAAACCGTTTAAATTTTTTTTCCAAAAAAGGGGAGTTTCCCCCGCATTTTAAAAAAATGTAGAAAAGAAGGGGGGTCAGTCCTTTTAGCTTATCGGTTTTTTTTCCCAAGGGGCACGGCCCCCCGCGGGGCCCCGTCTGGAGCTTTTCAACCCCGGCCCGGGGCCCGTACATGTCCCTTTACGGCCCCCTTTGAATGTGCCTTCCTGCCCGGGCACAACCCAAAAACTTGGGGAGGGAAGAGGGCCCCTTTCCCCCTCCACGTTGGGCAAAAATGCTGCACCTACAACCCAAAGCCCCATCCTCCTCCTCCACCAAACCCCCCAATCTCAGCCTCCAAAAAGTAAATGCCCCCAATTTCCACTTTTGTGGGCACCGCGGTGTCACGCAGTTTTAAACCACACCCCTTTGGGTTGCCCCGGGGGAACGGGAATCCCACAGGGGAGGGGAAAATGCTTCCCGCAAGCAGCAAGAAAACGTGTGTGGCTTTCCCCCCCCGGGCCCAAAGGAAAATCGGGAAACCCCTTTGAAAGGACAAGGGATTTAACATTGGGGTCCGCCCCTGACCCAGGGGGATGGTCCATGAGCCCTGCATGGCGCATTGTTTTAATCTGGTTGTGAAAAGGTTCCGAAGTGTTCCCCACCGCTTTAGAACATTCCCGAAAATGGCCCGGAAAACTGTGCATGACTTTTTTCCTTTTTTACAAAGCCAGGGAAAACCCTCCTGGGGGTTTTCAGCGGGGAAAGGCCCCCCCCCAAACCACTCTGATATCGAAAGTTTCCACCCGGGTGGAAAATTTCCCGCCCGCAAATGTTGGACCGACCCGTATTTAACAGAGAAAGGGCCCTTTAAAGATTTTTTTGATATCCAGGCAGACAGAAGTACACCCCCTGTGTAAATTTTTATGTTTAGGCCCGTGGGGGCTCATGCGTTTACACCTGCCTTTTTTTGAGGCCAATTTGAGGAGACGAAAGTTATTTGGGCCCGTCCGCCAACTAAAGGTGTTAAAAACGTCATTCCACTTCTTTCATGTCCTGGAACAGATTCCCGAAAAATCTGTTTTGGGCAGGGGGCTAGACCCTGGGGGACTACATACGGTTGGGCCAAAAATGGGGGGCCGGTGGGGGATCTGAAATGGGGAGGAGGAGGGCCAAATTGGGAAGGGAAAAAGGGATTGGTTGGGTTTAAATGAGTGGATTTTTTACCCAGGTGAAAAAAGGGGAGGGGAGGGAAGGTTGGGGGAAAGTGGAGGGGGGGGGGGGGGGTGTGGAAAACGGGGCAATGACCCCCAAACACCGTTGGGAGTATACCCGTGGAAATTTTAGGCCCGGGAGCCCTCGGAGTCCCCTTGTGGCCCGATGGCCCGCCAGCCCGCTTATTTTTTCTGGGTAGTGAAAAGCGAATAGTCAGCATCCGGCAGAGGGGTTTATTTGGCTCTCCAACCCCCATTTGGGCCCCCCTCCCCCAAAAAACCCGGGGCAAAAAAGGGGAGCCCTTTTTTTTCCCCGCTATTGAAAGGGGGGACAAACCAAATTTCTTTTTGGGGAAAACCCTCTGTAAACAGTTGGCCGCTGCCTATGTGCGGCACTTTCCCCCCTCGACAGGTCTGTAGGGGGGGGTTCCCTCAGCGTCACATACTACTGGCTCCGCGGGCTGCGGGGGAAGTGGGGGGGGTTGGGGCAATACCGCTCCCCCATTTTGGGAACCTAAGGGCTGGGCACGATGAGCCCGCTTCCTTCACCCCCTAGGAGGGGGGCTGGCGCCAGGGCAGCAGCAGCAGGACCTGGAGCAAACCCGAAACCCAAAAGGTTTGGGGGCCTACTTTTGGAAAGCCACCGCCACCTCAGTTAGAAGATCCGTTGGGCCCACTGGGACCCAAACTGGATGTGTGACCGCAACTTGCCGGTTTTTCCCGTGGGAAAAAAGTTCCTGCCCCGGCCCGTTTGTGTGGATTCAGAGTGGGTGTTCGTGTTCGGGGGGCACCGTTTACCCCAAGGAGAAAAACCGCCCTTTTCCACGGGAAATGTGGCGACTGACCTTTGTCAAATGAATTTAGGCGTGGACGGCCGGGGTTTCCACAAAACCAAAGCTTGGAGGTTTAAATCTGGGTTTCAAACACCTGCCTCAGCCCTATTCTGATCCGCCACCCCCCTAAAGCCACACAAATTTTTTTGCTTCCCGGGTTTTCCTTTTGCCCCCACCAAACCCTCTTTACCAGGGACGGTTTTTGCCACCCACCTCCCCCACCTTTGTCATTGTCCCCCTCTATGACCTCATGCTGCTTTCCCGCTGGTTTCCGTGACATCCAACCCGTGTCATTTTTGCCACCCCTTGGGCCCCCTTTTCGTTGCTCCCGGCCCCGTCCCTCCCAAAACTCTGTCAAAGTGCCACTCTGGCCTATCCTTTTTTTTTTCCACCTCCAGAATTTGTCCCTTGGCCCCCTGCTGACCTCAAGTGCTTTCGTGGCTCCCGCCATTCCTTTCCCCACTGTGTCCTTTTTGCCACTGCCTGACACCATGCCCGCTGCCCCCCGTTTAAACCGCCGGGTCTCAGTCATTTTGTGCCCAAATCTGTGGGGTTCCCCCCTGTTTTTTTGGGGCCCCCTCCAGAATGTCAAATTTTGCCCTCTGACCTCTTTCTGCTTTTCTGTTTTACTTCCGCCGTGCCCTCCAAAACTGTGTCATTGTTTCCACACTGTGGCCTTAAAACGTTTTTTTTAACCCCCCAGAATGTCAGTTTTGCCACTGCCTGACCTCGTACTGCTGTGTTGTGACCTTACACTGTGTGTTGTTCCACTCTGTGGGGCCCCAATTTCTGTTTTTTCCACCTCCCGAATGTCATTGTGCCCCCGTCTCCCATGCCGCTGTGGGCGCGCCGTTTCCTCCACACTGTCATTTTTGGCCACTTTTTTGACCTTTAGGGTTGCGCTGTGGGTGCTGCCCTTCCTCCACCCCTGTGTTCCCCTTGTGCCATGCCCTGACCTCAGCTGCTGGGGTGTGGCTGCTGCCGTGTCCCCCCCAAAACGTTTTATTTTGCCCCTTTCTGCCTCTGCTGCTGCTTTTGGCCCGCTGCCCCTGTCCCCCACAACGGGGTAAATTTTGCCAAATGCCTGACCTCCCTACTGCTGCCCACCGGGGACCTCCGCTTTCCCGTATTTTTGGGCCCTTTTGTGGGGTTTCCCCCTGTTTTTGCCACCTCCAAAAGTCCCTTGTGCCCACTGCCGACCTTTTAGGCTGCCGCCGTGACCTCCGCTCTCAGTCATTGTGCTACTCTGTGGCCTAATACTGTTTTGCCACCTCCAGAATGTCATTGTGCCATTGTCTGACCTCATGCTGCTGTGGCTGCCGCCGTCACCTCCACACTCGTCACTAATGTTGCCACCTGAGCTCTCAGCTTCGCTGGCATGACTTTATCAGGCTACATTCCCGCTTGAGTTTTTTGGTCAGTTTTCCCCTCTTAAGTGCCCGGGGAATTTTATAGTGAAGCGATTCTAAGAGTGGCGGCAGTCATGTGCGTGTCTTTACTAAAACACAACATTGTATAAGACCAAAACCAAGCTCCCTCTGCATATTTAAGCATGGCACAACGTTCTACAGCATCCTGCAGGCTCTGTGCAGCCTGGAAATAGCTGCTTTTTAATGCAATTCGTCCCGAAGTAATTCGGACCGAATTTATTTTTGTCGGAAAATTCGGCGAAGTGACCGAATCGAATTTTTGAGAAATTCGCACATCTCTAGTAATTTAATTTATGTATAGGGGCTGTAAATATGGTTGCATAAAACTTGTAGTTCCTAGCATTGTTTGCCGTTTTCCAAATTTCTTCCCAAATTCCAGAAACATATTGATAGTTGTAAATGTCTTCTTGCAAAATTGACCTGTAGGCACAAGTGAGCGTCCCTAGATTATTGAAAACCAGCTTCAGGGACAGCAAGTCGTACAGTTTGGATGCATATGTCTAATGCAGGTAGCTCTATGGACACGGTATATAGATACCAATAATCTTATAGTACATACAACAGAGTGGAAATGAGAAACCACTTGGTCTGACCAATATTAAAGGGGTTGTATCATTTCATTAAATGGCCTTCAGAATAAGGGGACAGTGAAAACAAGCAACTTTGCAACTGGATATCATTAGCAAAGCGGTCTTGTTTTCACAGTATTTCTTAACTTCGTTTTCTGTAAACAAACTTCTCCAGTGCTGGTCGGATAGTCGGATCCCACCTCCTTGCATTTCATTAGCTGTGGGCTCTAATAATTTACATTCTGTTACATTCTGCCCCCCCGGACGACTATATTCACGGAGCTTGCATTGCTGCCTCTCACTCAGAATTAGGGGCCGACAACAATTTCACTCTATACAGCTAGCTGTCTCCTCATTGACACTGCAGCTGTCTCTATAATCAGAAAACAGCAGAATTGTGCCACGGTACCTTTTAAAGCTCCTGCGTGTAAGGGGCCGACAAAAAATTTCCCCTCTATACAGCTAATTGCTTCTCATTGACGCTGCAGCTACTGCTACAATCAGAAAACAGCAGAATTGTGCGTCGGTGCCTTATGTAAAAATATAGGGAGATGGATCTGTGCTCTGGATGGATTCAACTGTAGCAAACCTCCAGCTGTGAGATAATTGCTGAGTTCATAGAAGACTGTTTAGACTGAATGCAGGCCTGTGGTATGTAATCAGCTCTTCCAAAATAAGACTGCATAGGGAGAGGACAGTGATATGTGGAGGGGGGGGGGGACACTGGAGCCAGTATGACAGTGAAGAGGGATGACATCATCCCTCTTCAGTTAAGAAACACCCCTGGGAGGGGAAGAAACACCCCTGGATTTCAGGAAGTGAGAGCATCAAGCTTCAAGAGAACAGCCCAACTGAAGAAGCGATACATCCTCTTTAATTACATATTATGGAAAAAAAATTGTGTCTGCAGAAAAAGAAACACAGCTATTCAAGTCAAGTTGTGTTTATTGGACTTGTTACCTTTCAGTCATATATTTATAAGATATTGAATTGCAAGGTACTAGTATTAGAAGTAAATGTGCAAATTGTCTTTAACCTCTGTCACTTTTTTTTTTTTTATTAGCTGAGGAAAACCTAGACGCCTACCCAGATACTAGGTTTAGGGAAGGTCTCATTGTAATCCGTTTCCTTTATGACAGTGATTAAATTAGCATATTGTTATAATTAGGTTTCTAATTTGAAAGTATAAAAGTAAAAGGCAATCTTAACATATTTTTGAATATACAATAGGTGCTGAGTGTTTAGGCCTGCAAGGACAGCATACAGTGTAGTATCTATATTGAACAACACAGTGAATTGATCTTAATGTTTTTGCCTAGGATACAGATTTTCAGGTTTGTTGTAAAATTCATAAAGAAAATATTTCACACCATGTGTAAAAGTCACTATCAAAACACACTTCCTGGAATTCAAAGCAGTCTTAGAAGCATCCATTCATCTCTTAGCCCAGTCTTCCCACTGCACAACCTCTTTCTTCCTGCCCCCACCCATATCATGTATATTAGAGGAATGTTATTTTACAAATGCCTGACAAAGGGATATGACCTTCCAGGAAATGCCAATTAGGAAGCAAGTAATGTCTAAACTTCTCTCGTACACATCCTCCAATGGCTATGATACCGCAAGGCATTAAAGGGAATATTCAGCAAGAGTAACACTGGGTCAGTATAAAGTGAGCTGCATCATTCACCCAAGCCTACTGTATTTGTGATTATTCTCTATATTAGTTTAACCAATGATCAGCATGGTTCATGTTTCAATCTATCATCTTAGTATGAGCTAAGAACATAAAGCAACAATGCAAAACTAGGTTTCAAATTCTTCAAATTCAAGTACAACTAGTTCAACACAAAATAATTTAACTTTAACATAATATGGAGTTAATGTATTAAGATGGGAAATCAAATAACTGCAAAAACTGTACGTGTATATGTATTTATATGTGCACACACATTTTTTCTGCTGTTAGACTGTGTGAGGCAGGTAAAATGTATTTTTCTGCTATGTGTGTTGGGTTAAAACCTGGTTGAGAGTGCAAAGAGATCCAACCCAGCTCTGGATCTTGAGTTACTTAGACCCGGAAAAGCACCTTAAAAAGATTGTGAGTTCCTCAGACAGGGCTTTCTCAGACTGGGAAAAAATAGATGCTGTTGACCTGTGGGAGACAGGAACAATGGATTGCTAATGTGAATATTGTTTGTGGTCCTGCAGAGTAGGTGCCGGCCATAGTTAGTAAGGGAACCTCTATGTTTAGTTAGAGGCCAAATGACCTAGAGCAGGCATCCTCAAACTGCGGCCCTCCAGCTGTTGGGAAACTACAACTCCCATCATGCCTACTGTTATAGATTAAATAAATGCATGATGGGAGTTGTAGTTTCCCAACAGCTGGAGGGCTGCAGTTTGAGGACGCCTGACCTAGAGTTTATGTTGTGTATATTGTACATGTTGACTCATTTGTTTGATTTGGTCCTCTTATCTACTTTTAGGATTGTCAAAATCGGATGTAGTTTTAGGTCAAATTTATAAAAAAATACAAAATATTCTAAAGGGTTCACAATCTTTCAAACACCACTGTACCTATATTGTTGAGCATTGATTGGAGAAAATTATGCCAAGGTTGATTCCCTTTTAAATTATATACATGAAGGTAAAGATCAGAACTTACCTGTACGAGAAGTTCTAACTTCCTGTCATCTAGGAGGTGAACTTGACATCGCCGCCCTTCCGTCATCTGTAAACAGACAGCAATTTGGTTAGCTATTTGTGAGATGCTTAATATAGGAATACATACAAATCAAGTGTGATCAAATTGGCCAGTATCTGCTTATCAAGCTAAATAATACAACTATTTAAAAGCTTGATAGTTGCTAGCCTGATGTCTAAAAATGACCCTACCTAGGTGACCTCTTTGACATTTTAAAACATTCTGCAGACTTAAAGACTAGACTAAGCATAAACAAATAATTTGCATAATCTAATAATGCCAATAGGTAAATTTGCATTGGTGAACTGTCACAAATTCCAAAAAAAAATAAATATATATATATATATATATATATACATATATATATTTTGTTGTTTCATGTGATGCATGTGTTTCAGTTATCTGCATACAATAAAATGTTATAAAAAATTAATGTCAGCTCTTGCATACTTAGTTGTCTCATGGGTAAGTAATTCTAGGAAACAACTGCTGTGTGTTTCTGATTATAGAGCATTTGGGCATTAGCATATGTTATTAAGAGTTTTCTATTGCACGTATAGCCAGGGCATTTTGTAGGCTAAACGACACCCAGGGCGGGGAGAAATATTTCTCTCGTCTCCCCCCACAACATGAGCTGATTGCCAGTTGGTGTCTACTGCCAAGTACCTGTACTTTCTTTGATTCCATTTTGCCTCCTTTGTCCAGATCTCACTCTGTTTTCTACCCTCCCACATCAGATAATAGATGGTTAGTGGGGTCCATCATCAGCTTTCTCCACTAGGCTCCTGTGATGAGACCTACTCTTACTGTTCTAGTGCCTACAGCAATACATCTGGTTGGCAATAAGAGCATCTTGTCTGTGAAGGCCAGAGGTTGGTAGAGGCGGCAACTTTCCCTTCTGTTTGTGTGAAATCTTTGCAGTATGGGTGAAGAGGGGTGTGGGGGATGAGTCTGCCAATATGCTGCTTGGCTGAGCCATCTTTCTAGTCTGTGTTCCACAGCCTGGCCATGGTAAATGGCCAGAAAGAAAAAAGTACTGGTCATGGTGATTCTAGACAATGTGTGTGGTGCCCTTCTGCCTTCCAATGCACCTGGTACCCAAGGCAATCCTACTTTGCCCAACCAAATATTTGTCCTTGGATTTGGACACCCACAAAACTATTATTGAAATGACAGAAAAGAAGTAGTATTATAAAAGAGGTTGTCGGGTTTTCTAAAAATCATTGTATTTGGCTGGGGAGGGGACGAAATTGAAAAAAAATAACCGTGGCTGATGACATCACGTTCACTGTTCACATGAGTCTGCAAGCTTTCACAGGCTATAGTGGTCTCTTCCTGTTCAAAAAGTACGTGATTGACTGCAGGGTCACATGCTGATGATCTAGATGTCACCTGAGCGCCTGTTGGAAAGTGAGTCTAACAATGTTTTTGTTTTTTTAAATTGGACAATCCCTTTAAAGTTTTAGTAAGTGCAGCAAAGTGAACCAGAATACATTGGTCATATTGTATCGTTAAAGGAATCTTCCCATTAAGGACGTGTATATATTGATCTTATGTTCCATGTATGTCTGAGTGGCAGGAGATCAGATTACAGCTTTAATACTTTTGCTAAAAATGTGAATGAAAAGGTTAACAAACATCATATTCATTATATTTCTCTTTTTAGCCCAGGCTTATCAACTCACTCTCAATAGTCCTGTAGTCTACATTTGTAGAATAATGAGTAATGTAGCCTTGATCGGCTTTGCAGTCTATGGGGGAGGGGAAGGGGGTTTGTCTAGTTTAAAGCAAGTTAAGCTCAATCATTGTATAAATATTTTTTTAAAAAATATTAATTACATTGCCATTTCTCACCATTTTATTTGTGCTTCAATTAACAGAATAACTTAATGTTTAAAGAAACTGAAAACCCATCTTGACTAGGCCTCTTCACATAGCTAAGGTTTTCAAACTGTATCCGTGTAGATGACAGCCCTTAGTTTCCCAGGAAATGTATGCTACTGTATTTACCACACAGATGATGGTACAGGTTGTTTATACGTTAATAAACGTTCTAGCTGTACTAGTAGCAAGCTAGCTGTAAGCAGAGCTTACAAAATTTAGTTTTAAATCACAACTACATCAGCTCTGTAAGTAAACAAAGCTTATTCTATTTAATGACAGAAAGCAGAGGTCTTGAAAATTATAATAAATCAAAGCACAGCAGTCAAACTGTGAAAAAAATTAATAAACCAAATTTAGAACCCATTTAACTACAGCTCTTGTGTGCCAATATATATATAATATATATTTAATGCTGGGACTTCCTTCTGTAGGAATGATGGATTTTAGTGGTGTAGGCCAAGAAGCGCCGAATGATAGGAGACAGATTTGTGACAAAAAACTGCTTATTAGAGCTACTGTTGACCCATGAAGTTAGATCTTGGGCCTCTTTTACATGGGGGATTATGCTGTGATAGAAGCCGATGAAGCCTTGTGCACTGGGTATATCATTGGATGTATGGATCAAAGAGGCTTGGCCGTTGGTGAGCTTAGGGACAGAGGCGTGACACAGGCCATAAGAAAAGCAGCATAGAAAGTCATCTGTTGTGTGGAGCAAGTCTCTGGAGAGGAACAGTTTGAATGCCAAGTGGGCTTAGTTGTCACAGGTGTAAGCAAGGGAGTGGTGTTTGGTACCGAGTCGAAACCTGGAAAAAGCTATAACTATGTAAGGGCAGGGCTATGAGATAAGCTATTTCTGGGAGGACCTTAGAGAAGCTATATTGAGAGCCTGGCTAACTAGGGCCCAGAGGTGTGGGCCATACTGTCATAACTGAAAAAGTTTATTTTTAAGTAAGGTGTAGTGTGAGTAGGGTCATTGAACAGGGCCAGGGTATTAAGGAACTAAGACCTTTGGTAGCAGGGCCTAAGTATAAAAGACCTTGAACCCAAGATGAACAAGGTCTGGGATAAGAAAAATATGGCCTGTTCGACAGAGCCTGAGATGGTAGAAAGATGAAAGATATATTTACAGATGAGGCCCATGTGAAGTAACACAATCTCGTGTGTGGCTCCTGTGGGGTGAACAGGAATAGGAGATTCAGTACAATGTTTAAGCAACAATGCCACCTTGTGTGTTCTGAAACCATCAAGATAGCATGTATTGTATGACTTAGAAAGGTAAACAGTTTCAATTAATTTGGTCTGAGACTGTCTCTTTTTAAAGCAGGGCCCCACCCTATATAATCCAAGTAAAACAGTAGTACATCTATATTCCAGGAACAGTTCAGTATACAGATATAGAAACTCAGACTGGCCCACATTGTATTAAGGGAAATCCTTGGTGCGTCCCTGGGCATGGCATGCCTGGGTCTGCTTTTTAGGGAAAAAGGCATAGAAAGAGTAGCAGATAAGAAAAGTCATATGCAGTTATATACAGTAGATGTAGGATTGGCTCCAAAAATTAACTCCACAGGTGGACCCCAAGAATGAACTCCACTGGTAGGTCCCAAGACCCAACTCCACTGGTGGGAACCAGGCGTCCCAGTCTGATACTGGACGCACACTAGGTTTAAACTTCAGAAATTGGATTTGACACTGGCAGAAGGCACGTACTTGTTACATGCTGATACTAATACAGGCTAGCTTACAAGGTGCATCTGTGTTTTACAATAGCTAAATATTAAGTATAACTCTACAGTGCTACAATGCTTGGGTACAACAGAGCGGTATATTAAAGAGTGCCTCGTAAAACTGAACAGTGAAAAGGAAAGTTCTCTTTAAAATCCATATAATCCCTTTTGGATGAATAACAAAAACAAAAGAGGGTGTAATTATTCATACTTTACATATACCATACAATATTACCATACATATTCAATACAATTAAAATTAGGCAGGATGTACTTTAAAGATCAATAAAGTAACTAGTCTAATAGACTTCACATTTAGTTGTCTGTAGGCAGTGTTCTAAGTCAACATGTCCTAGGTAAGTTCCAACAATAATGGATAGTACAATGTGAAGACAAAGCTAATTTACATTTGAAGTGCAGTATAAAACTAAAGTAAAAAAAGCAGGTGTAGCAGTGCATTCAGCAGGGGCATTTGTAAACTATTTAAGACCCCACTTTTATCATGTTAGTTGAGCCTTGCTGCTAAAAATGAGCAACACAGCAAAGGCTCCATTCACATCATATTTGTTCATGGTATCGATCGTGATATCCATCATGAAATTTATCTTGATGGATATTGCACCTTGGCTGTGATGGGGCCACACAGATCTATAGAACAAACAGTCTGAATTAGACTACATTTGTTGTATTTTCCAAAATATATGGTTTCTACATTGGAAAGATTTGGAAAATAGGGGAGACGTTGTCTAATTGAGGCTGTGTTTTCCCTACATAACTTTAGGGCCCAGTCATGGCTCTACCATCTGACAGGATAAATTTCCTTTTGTATCCTAATGGATAACACTAATGGTGAGTGATGTGAATGGGGCCTAATGCCTTTTGGATTCTTAACCATAGTCAGGTATTAAAACCCATTCCCAAGCCCCATTTTAAGAATCTTATATCGGCTGTTTGGAGACTGATGTTTTGGTGCATCTAATGGTCCTGTAACAATGTGGCTTTTCACCATTTGAGATAGACTACTTCTAAGCACAAGTAGGTATGTGTCATTTACAATGTAATAAGACTTCTGTCATATGTCCTATTATGGTATGTTGACTTATTAACACAATTCCCTGATAGGTAGCCTTATAAACGTCAGCTCTGCTTTGGAGGAACACATCAAATCTTCATTGGTCATTCCAGAGGACACAATAATAAGTCTTGTTTTCCAAAGAAGACACTACAAAATGCTCCAAAACTGCTTACAGCAACACACACATTTGGAGTTATTCCTCCAGCTGGATACCACTTGTAATTACTTATATTTTCTATGTATCATCTCCTGGAATATAGTCTGCTAAGAAAAAGAGCACATAATACAAATATAATTTATGAAGAGACAAATATCACCTCTGCCTGCTGGCTGGCACAAGGTCAGTGCAGATTTCTATTGAATTCTATGCTGAGCAAAGACTTTCTGTTGGTAGAGCACAGGACTGACTCATGTGGCTTTAGAAAGTTGCTGTTCTTTTGAATTTGACATTCATGAATAGCCATATTGCCCACGTAAACAGACTACGACAATGGCACCGCTGAGTATTTCAATTTAGAGGAGTATCAGGATGCAAAAAGAGTATTTTTAGTTTTTATTGTGAATTAAACAATATTCTCTTTCAAAAGATAAAGCAGCTCTAAGATTTATGAGAAAAGCCAGTGTTACAGTGGTGTTCTTATCCCACACATTGATAGCATATCAGTAGGATATGTCATTAGAGTAGCAGAGGTGGGAACCAGCACCCAAAAGTCTCCATTAAAAACAGAGAATAGGATGCACTTGCACATGACTCTCCATTCTGCTATATTGGAGTTCCGAATATAACAGCACTCAACCCTAATTGGAACTCCCACAGAAAATAGGGGAGAGTAGGGTAAAAGTACAACCAAATCTCTGTTCTGAACTGAGACTTTTGATACCCAGTTCCTGAGATGTGGGAGCCACACCTATCACACATTGATGCCATATGTTATAGATATTTCATCAATGTGTGAGATGGAAAAACCCCTTTAAGCATACAGGAGATGGTGTTGAATCATTGCTACAGAAGAGGGGAGCCAGAGATGATAGAAAATGAATGCTGCTGGAAAGCATGTTGTGGTCGGGGTAAAGAACAACCTGTATTAGGTGTATAGATGAGTAGGCAGTAATAGGTTACAGAATGTAATACAAATACTAAGGTAGAGGAAATTCGTTTTTTTAGGTGCAGTAGACGATGTAGTAATAGGGAGGTAGGAGATGATACAATGCTAGTAAATAGGAGGTAATACAGTTTTAAAAGCACAGAAGGTAATGAAGTGTTGAGTTTCAAATGATGAAGCTGTATTGCATGTGCAGAAAATATCGTATAGTATCGTTAAGAGAATTTACACAGAGTTAGGGTATAAAAGATGATGCGACGTTGGTATACAGGTGATGATGAATTATTAGGAATGAAATGAGAATTGCAGCTAACAAATGTAAATTAAAGCCTTATTAGGTTAAGATTTAGTATAATACTATAAATACTCAGTAAATATTATTCTGAAGTTACCTATCCACTACTGTGTGGTGCTGAATGTTTTTTTTTATTGATTTTTATTTTTACTGTAAACATATCAGACAGACTTTATTCTAAGAATCATGATCATAAAGTTAGCTGGCCGATACGAATGACTTCCCATTCAAAAAGACATACCACACAGTGTGTAGCTGGGATTTCCTGTGTTGTGTGTACAATGCACAAAAAGCCCGGACTACACTTCTATCATGAAATATTTGATTGTGTCTCCAGATGATTCAGCACTTAGGAATGTGGTCTATAAGCCATGTGACCCCGGGGACAGGAACAACCTACAATACAAAGTACTTGTACTTTTCTGTGAATGTCTTCAACATTTTCTATATATCTGTTGTACTGAGCAGGACTGTAAGGATTCAGTGGCAAAGGTCTCTGTTCAATGTATACGAGAACTGTAGGATCATTTATTTATGGTCTTTGTAGATTGCAATTAAATGTATTCCATCTAAGAGTGGGAGGGTCTGTTATTTATGAATGTGCAAGAGACATATAAAACTATAATCACCATTTGTATCTTACATTTTACAGACGGGATAATTATTGTTATTAATTCTCATTAGTGTTTGCATTAGACAAACAAATTGGCCTTAAGAGATACAACTCCATAAGCTGATAGTTTCAGTTTCCATAAGCCATTTGTACACCTGCATGTATTCTCTACTGAATATTTAACACAGCGTCAACATATGCATAGTACTATACAGAGAAAATATTAATTCAGCCCCAGTGCTCCAGATTACAGTCTTATTTCCATATAACGGCACACAAAACACAAGCCCATTTTATAGGAAGACAATCAATTTAGCGGTAAGTATGTCAAATTTGTACAAGCGCGAGGAAATAGTTATTTAGAAAATGGTTTATTCAGATGTTACCTTAGTTGGGTTCAAAATCTGCATAAAAGCGCCACAATTAGCCATTGTGACGCCATAACTCCCAGCATTCCACATTTAAAACCTCATAAGAAATACCTTAAACCAGATATACCATTTAAAACATTGGAGAACGTTCCCCTGAGAGTTTGGGATAACATTTATCTTTTCTCCGTTTGTTGTGACACAACATAAACTTTTAAAGTGGTTGTCTCACTACATCAATTCATCTTACCTCAGTCCTGTTTTCTTGGTTTCATTTTGAATTCAGGGGTGTGTTTACTGGCTTCTACTAGGCTGCAGTAGAAGCCAGGCCTGTAGCTATAGCAACCAGTGCTGGCAGCCTATCATGATAGATCAAACAGGTCTGTAGCTATAGCGATCTGAGGAGTTGATGCAGCCCATACAAAAGTGGATATATCAGAATAGGTAGGACAATGTTAATGAACATATATTGCAAAGTGACTTGTTTTTACAAGATCTTTAATACAAAAAACAATCATTGTAGTGAGACAACCCCTTTAAAGAATGGTCATGAAGAAAGCCTATATATACTCCAAAGAAATGATGAAGGGGACT
Source organism: Phyllomedusa bahiana (assembly GCA_025379985.1). Lineage (NCBI taxonomy): Eukaryota > Metazoa > Chordata > Amphibia > Anura > Hylidae > Phyllomedusa > Phyllomedusa bahiana. Next base: position 480,125 of record JAODAL010000057.1, read on the forward strand.
TAGGCCCAATTTACATCTATGCTATTTCTGTTTTTCAATTACATCATAGGAATAGAAAACTGAAAATAATGGCAGTGCTGGATCCAGCACATGACTGATGCCCAACGGTCTATAATAGTCTGTTGGGTTTCCATCATGGTGTCAGTCATTTTAATGGAAAACACAGCATATTATGCTGCACTATTTTTTCGGCCATTTTTGACAGAATGTGTGACTGAGGTTCCTTTTGAACCTGTAATGGAGATGTGAATTGGCCTAGTACCTTTCTGTATGGTGTTTATTTCATTATTTATATTACTACAAAGTACCATTCTATGTATGGCTTTATTGAAGATAAAAGTATGCAACAGGCTTTACCAAAGATATTAGTATTTGACAGGACAGTGTAAGAGAAATCAAATATCATCTTATTCACTTATCTAGTATCAAATTTTTCAGTAATGCTGTGCTAAAAATGTAAATTATATTCAGTTTAAGACATTCCACCATTGATTTGTCAATGGACTAACACATATAATACAGGTTTATAAAAAGACTGTATGCAGATGTAATTAGATTTTACTGAGCATCTTGTCCTAGAATAGTGATTGAGGACAGCATCATCTGTATGTGTACAGTTGATTGAACTTCAAAATCAAAGGATATTAGTGCACCGACTCTGAAAGACATGGCGAGCCAGCTGTAATTTTAATAAACGCCTATTTAATCAAAAGCATCTTTTTCTCCATGAGGAATACTTTGATTTGCCACACAGTGATGAGACTTTGAGGCAAGATAAAATTAAAATCCAACAGAGCAATCAGTGACAGGTTTATAACGCAGGCCTGGTTACTACCAAAACTCTTTCTTTTTTCCATATTGAATTTATCTGGCTAATATATGTGGCTCTGCAAACAGACATTTGTCAGTGGAACATCAACATTGATATCACTAAACTCCATCAGCCATCATGTCTGCAGTAACATATTGCCTAAAACTAATGACATCATACACCGCACTAGAATCATACAATTATAGAAACTGAGCAGGACAACAGAGTTCAGGAACACCCAACCCTTTAGAATACAGGCATTCCCCGAGTCACAAAACTTTTGACTACATACGACTTAAAAAGTGGCTAAGATGAGACTCGGAGACACCTTGGCTCCCACACTCCTTTAGCGGCATGGCATGTTATACACTGCAGCCACTTGCATGTGTTCCACCAGACTCTCTTCCTCTAGAACCAAGCTGACCTGGGCTGAAAAGTTGCACATATATCTGGACTTCCAGTATTGCCATTTGCTGTATCTCACTTGATCACTGTAGCACTGTGTGCCACAGTCCAGCCCACGTGCTGTGGCTGTGCCAGCTTCCCGACCTCCTTGTTGGGTTGTGCATCGGTCTGGGGGCCAGTCAGTGCTCATACCCACTACACCACTGTCCCTGCTTATCCTGGCTGGCTCCCTTGCCAGCGTCTTCCTCCACCAGCCACGTGTGGACTATGTATGATTTAAAGGTCCAGCAAACGCCAAAACATCTTTCCCCAGCCAATGATCTCTGTCCATGGGCTTCTAGGGACACTTCTCGTTGCAATCTTTGCCCAGTTGTTGGTTTCATTCCTTTGTGTTGTTCCACTCCTGCGCTGTTTCTTGGTTTACCCTTCTGTTGCCGAATTCTCCTGCTACGTCCCTAACTATCTTGCCTGTTGCCTGCTCTGACCTATTGCTCGTGCCCTGACTACGTTGCCTCACCCTCCTGTATAACGCTACCTGACTCATCGGCTGTCACTACACCAGGGGTAGCAAACTGGGGGTTTCCCGCAGCAAAGACCAACTGGCCTTGCAGTGGGCTCTGATGAAGACTGGGTCCCCTTAGACTTCGCTCCCTGGTGTAGGTTACGCCAACCCTCCAAAGGTGACCAAGCAGATCCCCCTAATGTCTTGGGTGCAGATTGTGACAATCATTTCATCATGGAGATTTACTATACCTGTTAATCTACATGTTTGGTGTAAATAAATGATATACATTTCATGCACTGAAGGCGAAATGTGACATAGATTTACCGAAGCCTGATACAGCTAGGTAAATCCTCCCACTGGGTGCCCCACAGACTCGTATAACTAAGGTGTGTGGTACCAAAAGTGAATTCTTCTGGATGGGGCAAAGGCAGCAAAACAAACATTACAAGGGTGTTAACCTTTCTCTATACTATCCAAAATTAATTTTAATAAATTACCTGGAGTTATAATTTTCATTTTAAGAGCAAACCTACATAACTTATCTCGCTCATACGCAGGGACTGCCTGTAAATTAAGTGCCCTCTACCGAGGACAGCAACATTTCGCTCTTATGAACACTAAAGAAATAGGTCACAGAAACCTAACATACGTCTAAGACGGCCATGACTTAAGGGATCTTTTTCTCTGAAAGCCTCACATCCTTCTGCCAGTGGGAGTATTCTGTACATTTCCTTAAAGGGGTTGTCTCACTACAAAGATTGCTTTTTATATTGAGGATCTTGCAAAAACAAGTCACTTGTGACTTATGTGTCCAGTAACAGTGTCCTACCTATTCCTAGATATCCCCTCTTGTATGGGCTGCATCAGCTCCTCAGGTCGCTATAGCTACAGACCTGGTCTGCTCAGCAGCTCGTCAGTACAGGCCAGCAGAAACCTGTAAAACCAGTAAACACGGCCCTAAATTCAAAAATGAAACCAACAAAATAGAACTGAGGTGAGATGAATCAATGTAGTGAGACAACCCCTTTAAATGTACAAACATTGCCTCAGGCTATGTGTGGTATATAAGATTTTCCAAAATCCACAGGTCTTGTAAGATAATAACAATATGCTAAAGACTTTCACTAACTTCCCTTGCTTTTCTCAAGTAATGTTTGATTCAAATCATAGATCCAAGTTCGATGTATAAATTGATTAAAAAAAAAACAAAAAAACCTTCTATGGTCAAAAGCTGAGGCTTCTCACAAGACATTATTGGTCACTGCTAGACTAATACATTTCCCAATGAAAAGACACATCAACACTATGCAATATCTGGATCTGTCATGAAAGTACATTATGTTCTCAGGAGGCTCAGGAGCTCCAACTTCTACTGCCAATACCAGCCTGAGTCTGGTGAGCAGAGCTGTCCTACTCAGAAGCGCTGTAATGAAAGACCAAACTCTTACATAAAAGTTATACTTTGGCATGTCTGATATCTACAAATCTTTAACTGTACTTTCTATACTGCTGCAACGTTTAACATTAATAGCAGAAGTGACGGGAAAATATTTCATTAGATACACAAGGTTTTGTTTAGCCCAAAAAATGTTTCTCTGTAAAGCAGGTGTAGACAAGTACTATAGCCTTTGAAGCCAGTTAGAACATTCCAGAAATCAGCTTGAGTTTTCTAGTAACCAGGCAATAAAAATCTTTCATAGACATCAATAGAAAACAACCTAAAGCGTTATACACCAGCCTATTACGAAGACAGCTATGGATGAACAGATGTACCCATGGTGGGAAATAATGCTGGAACGTTATTTGCTCGATACTGAAATCTTCTAGACATGTAGGGTGACATGTCCGAAAATTGGCATCGCCGAGGCAATTTAATCAGTGTAAAGTGCGCCTGAAAGTACGATCCTTTCAAAAATCTGGCGTCTGGTCTACCTTGCATAGTAAACTTTATGCACCTAAAAAGGTACATTGCGCCGAAAAGGGCGCATTGCGCAATCGCAACACATAGCGTGTCATTGCTAGTATATGTAATGTGCCTATCGAGGTGCATTGCATAACGGAGGCGCATGACATATCATTACTAGTGGATGTAATTTGCCTCAATAGACGCATTGCGTTATAGAGGCGCATGCCGTATCATTGCTACTATATTTACTGCGCCTTTTTAGGCACATTACTAGGTATCGTGCACAGTGTATAATGCGCCTAGTTTTGATATATTACAGTTTATTCAAATCGAGAATATGGCGTCAAGAGCATTTTTGGCATACAATAGACCAAAAAAAAGGGTGCTTGCTTATTGGGACATGTCACCCCTAGTGTAGTTCATGTTTTCCAATACAAAGGTCAATACTTGGCTGAACAAAATTGGGTCATATATGGCCACATTCAGGTTGCATTCACACTTCTTTTGGGAGATCTGTTCTTTCATATGTCAATTTAAACTAAAAGTAAAAAAGGGGGCCACCACAAAGTAGAAGCAGAACATTAGAAATGTTCATGAAGGTCTTTCTTCTCTCTTCTGCTGGGATTGTTTTTTTTCTGGTAAAAAGAAATATGGAAGAAAGGATCTCACAAAATACAACAAGGAGGAAACCAAAGTAATAGACAACAAAATCTCCAGCTGAAAAACGACCACATAAAACTGACAACATAGTAATACTAATTACAAGACCACCTACAACAGAACAAAACCAGCAATAATAATCTTTAGAAGTTTTCCCCTTGAGCATAGGCCTATAGGCTTATCCATTAACTCCTTTAGCTCTAGGGATCTCATAATAATCCAACAAGCAAGGATCAGGATGACAGAAACCTGCCATGAAGGAAACAAGGTTTTAAAGACTCCAGCATCCAACACAACAGAATGGTTCTTTGGTTTTACAACTGCGCATTTTGTAAATTACTATTATAAGCAATTGTGGATTAGCAGCTATTTGCTGCCATGTTACATTTTTATCGAGTAGCATAAGGTTTAATAGTTGTGTTTTGACACCTTATCCTGCTGGCATCAATCACAGCTGCCATTCACTCTCCTCTATGCACAAGGGTTTTCCTTTTTTAAGGACTCCATTATTTGTTAAATATGTTTCCTCGATAACAATTGTAACCACCAGGAGAGAATCATTTGGTACCAGTAAAGATACTGGTATTTTCTGCACAGGGCTGGCATAGTCTGCGCTACATATATGTATACATAGATACATGTATTGACATATAGAGTGAAGTCATTTAATGCCAATTTTTAAAATAACTGAATTTGTGTAAAAATTATGCAAATCAAATACAGTTTTGCTTTGACATGAACCACATAAAATCTACCTGATGCAAATGTAGCACCAGTCTAGTATGCTGAAGGTAATGATACGGCATTTCAATACTGAGTAGTGCTAAAGTAATGGAGTCTGCTGTCTGTAAAATGCAGAATGACCACACAGGTATGAAGCCTAGCAAGGTGGATTGTGCCTTGATTTGTTATCCATTTGAAGAAGCTTTTATTTCTACATAGCAACGTGCAATCTAAATGTCTGTATGACATGGTAATAGATGAGGCAAGGTTTTATAAGGATAACGGTAGACATTTTCATGCCAACCACAGTAGCTACAGACAGGAACCTCCTAGCAGAGCCATAAAACCTCCTAATGATATCATGTAAATGTAAATATGCCCATAAAAAGACAATTAGACACCTTGGTTAATCAACACTTGTGACCTGGGTATCTCACAGTATGGTCTGTTAATGACATGTTGGTTCATCTCTGCTGGTCCAAGAATTGCACCCATAATTGAAATTCCATATGAATATGGAAGTGAGTGAAAACTCTATGTCAGGTGACTCCTGCTCCCACCATGACAGACTGAATGCAAAGCATGTGAAAAGAATATTCATGAATTATTTACCAGCAAGATACTGTATGCAACATAAGCCGGTCCACACAGCCTTTACAAGGAACTAAAAGGTAATGCTGCCTATTTAAATATGCAGGAAGAGATGACAGGGTAAGATGCCTAGCATCAGCTGAATTTAACACTTTACCCTACTGGAGTGGACCAAACCACTTTACACTGGCAATGGACATGTTAACGTTTCTTCAAACAAGAACTTCTCTCATTTGATATGGAAAACTCCATTAAAGCCTTGTTTTTCTTTGACCATCCCCCTTTAAACATTGCAGCTGTTTCTCTCTTTTTACTACCATTCGGAGTATTATAATGGAGGTGTCTCATGTTTCCTAGCTGGATGTGCAGTCTGGGTAGGCTGCCTGCATCACTGTGTATAGCACTAAATCTGCCAAGGCTATTTATAGAACTAAACGCCTCCTAAAACACTGTGACCATGGAAAAGGTGAAACCTGTAATATTTTACTCTCTCCATTAATGAGCCTGCCAACTAAGTAGGTCTCTGCAATACAAAATAGCATCAGCAACCTTCATCACCATGCAATCTGCACGTCTTCTACGATATCCTTGGATGGATCCCATCCTGTCCCTATGTAACCATCCTGAAGTCTGTCCCCTGCTCTGCACTTACTATACCTCAAAGTGCAACATAATATCCAGCTATGTCACCTTCCATTATTCTTCAGCTCAATGAAATAGTATATTTACATTTCCCCTTTATGTAATGCGTATAGCATGAAAATGCCATGTTTACCAAACCACAGTGAATAAATATACACATATATTTATGTATTATATCAATGTATGGTAAATATGCAGAAGACCTAACATAATGAACATAATCTGCAAGTTTCATATTATTACCGAGATAGATAAATACTGCAGATAGATTGATACTATTGATATGATAGCTAGATAGACATGCGATAGATAGATAGATAGATAGATAGATAGATAGATAGATAGATAATGCTGATAGATTGATACTATTGATATGATAGCTAGATAGACTGATGCGATAGATAGATAGATAAATACTGCAGATAGTTTGATACTATTGATATGATAGCTAGATAGACTGATGCGATAGATAGATAGATAGATAGATAGATATGAGATAGATAGATAGATAGATACTGCAGATAGATTGATACTATTGATTGATATGATAGATGAAGCGTAGATAGATAGAAAAACATGAATGAAGCTAGATAGATTATGCGATATAATAATACTGCAGATAGATTGATACTATTGATATGATAGCTAGATAGACTTATGCGATAGATAGATAAATACTGCAGATAGATTGATACTATTGATTTGATAGCTAGATAGACTTATGCGAAAGATAGAATCCTAAAGTAAATGGAATATAATACATACATTAATAAAGAAGGATAGTTCTCTGCAGACTCTGCAATTGCTTCAGGTCCTTACCCATGAAATCTACAATCCTATATTCAACATTCATTTCACGTACAATTTAAAGAAAATTTCAAAGAGAAAATAGATGTTATTCTGAGACATTACCTTCTCTTCAGGATGCGATGCTCTGCAGATGTCAACCCCAGAAAAAGCATCACATTAAGTCCTGGTTAAACAGGCTCACGGCCTAACAAGCAGCATCCATTTCCATCTCCAGTACCTCCTCTGTGGCTTTGCTGGAATACAGACACAGCCCCTCTTGCTGGCTTCCTCCTGTATGTGTGTGTATATGTGTGTGTGTCTGTGATTCTGCCTCTTTTCACTGTGCTATTACATCCCATCACCCCGCTAACGGTCTCTCACATAGACACTGGCTGTGGTCCAGGGTGCACCGCAGAAAGGTTCATCGTTACAAAGAGGAAAAAAAAAAGAAATAGTAGAAAGTGCTCGCCACACTACAAGGAGATTCACACACACACATAGAGCATGCCACTGGCTGGAAGGAGGGGTGAGAAAGCTGCTTCAGCCCATTGCTTTTCCCTAGGTTTTTCCTGCTGGTGCATTCCTCCCTTTTTTAATGACTCACGTGCAGACAAAAACACACTTTAAATGAAAAGAGGCTGCCTAGTGGTGGGGGAAGGGAGGGAGACTAGAGAAGGCTGACAATGTGGAAGCCAAGCACCCCAGCAGGCATGCAGGCTTTCAGGCTGGGGCCCTGCATCACCCACTGCAAAGCAACATCTGTGCAGGACAGCAGCATGGAACCAGCTCACAGTCACGCGGACCTCATACATAGAGAATTTCTAGTTGTTCAACTCTTACAGAAACTTAGATTTTATTCTTTTAACTTATTTTTTGCCTGGAGAGCACAAGACAAAAATTTAGCTACATGTGATCAATACACTGTTGAAAGGTTTTGTAACTGAGCCCCAAATGGGAAAACCAACAGTTTTAGTTTTGTAGATCAATAAATTAAACCATATCAAGCATTTATAAAGGTTATACTGTATAAATTTGGGGGCCAAATTATGTAAAACGAGTGTGAGATTGAAGAATATGTTTAGAACTCTGCAACCTAACGACTAATGTTGTGCTTTAGGTTCAGGTCAAAGTCAAATTCGACCCCGATCTGAATGCTTCAATTTGTGTCAGTCCGGATCAAATTTTGGCATATAAACTATGCAAAAAATTGTCTCCAACTGTAACCCTAAGGCCATGTTCACACGGCTTAAAATGGGCCGTATTTCGGTCCGTAATTACGCGCCGAAGTGCGCCAATTACGGGCCGAAAACGGCCCATCATTACGGTAATTCACAGTTCTCATAGAGAACTATGGATTACGTCTTCCTCTCCCCGCGGCGAAGCCGCCGGGCGGGAGATAATTGACATGTCACTTTCTAGCGGAGTATACGCGCCGCTAGCAGTGATAGTCAATGGGCCGGCGAAGTGCCGGCCCCTGCTTACTCCCCCCGCTCCCGCCCCGCCCCCCGTCCACACGGCGTAATTGCGGGGCGAAATTACGTCCCGCAATTAAGCCGTGTGAACATAGCCGAAGGGTGCGTTCACACGGCAGTGGACAAATACCGGTCGGTTTACCCTTCCGGTATTAGTCCGGTTTTGCGGCCGTTCCTACGGCTGCGGGGGGGACGTCTTTTCTCCGCAATGAGCGGAGAAGAGCCCTCCCATTGAGGTGTTCATATTCCGTCCGGAAACCGGACGGAAGAATGAACACGCTCAATGCTTTTTGAGCGGCCCGCGGGCGGCAAAACCGCCCAACGTAAAACCCGTGCAGTGGGGACTGCTGCACGGGATTTCCATAGAGCACAATTGTGCTAATTTTCGGCCGGTTTTTCAGGCGGTCTGAAAAAACACAAACCGGCTGAAAAGCCGGCCGAAAAACCCTTGCCGTGGGGACATGCCCTAAACCTGAATCAAGGTTAGGGTCTTTAGGCCTTGTTAGGCTTAGGGGGATGTTCACACAGCTTTTTCTTAGATGTGTATTTGGTTCCGTGTTTCGGACTCAAACAGGCATCTAACAATGTGCAGTGTGATTTACATTGCTTTCAATGTAAAACACGCACTGGTGTTTAGACGAGTGATCACCGCTGCGTATTTTACATGCGTCTTTTTTTTAATGCACCTTTTGGATCCATTCAAAGAACTGACATGTCAATTTTTGATCCGTTAGATCAATTGACCCTATTTAAAACTATAGGGTGCGTTTCTGCTGCAGCAAAAATGCATCCAAACACGCAACACACTTTGGATGCGTGTTGGATGCGTTTTACGCAGCGCTTATGAATACATATTCAAAACGCGTGTGAACATACCTTAACTCCCCTTTCTGCAGTTCCTCCCAGTGCAGTGGTGACATCACTTTAGCTCCAATGTTAATATCTGTCCCACAACATGTTAGGCTAGAAGTGACGTCAGAGTAGTGATAGCTCTGGTGGAACGGAAAGTGTGGTTGAGAGTAGAGTCAAAGTGTTTGTCCAGTAAAAAATAAGTATATTCCATTGGGTTGGTCCAAAAAAGAAAAAAAAAAACCTAATACCTACCTAGTTGTCCCCTGCTGCTGTAGCTCCCTCACGAGCTCCCGGTGATCCACTCATCTTGACTTCCGGGTTCTTGTCCCAACAAACTGAAGGAGCTCTGTGTAAGTCGGAAAGCAAGAGGAGCAATCTCAAAAGCAACAGCTGGGGGTGGACGCAAAAGTAAGTTGTTTTATTTTCTTTTTTGGACCACCCTTGCCCCAATGGAATATATTTTTTTTCATAAACCACCAAGCCTAAAATCCTCCCCAAACCCCATCTTACAGTCAATTTGGGGTTTTTTGGTTACGTTAGTCAAAGGGAAAGTGTAATAACATTTTCTTTACCAATATGGTTGAACAGCCTAAAAAGGGACAGATTTTCCCCAACACTACTAACGACAGTTACTACAAGAAATGTTATTGATTTATATAGATTAATGAATTAACCCATATAAAGCAGCTATAAAAGTTATACTATACAGTGGGCTCTCAACATACAATAATAATTGGTATTGGGACAACCAATGTATGTTAAAACCATTGGATTTTGAAGCCATGACTCTATGGAAAACTGGTGATTGATTCTGAAGCCCCAAAAATTTGTACCCAATATAAGAAAGAAAGACTGAAAAAATTTAAAAGTAGAAGAAATACAAAAAAAAAGCTAATCCTTACAATAAAATCAAAAAGAGATGCTGGAAGTGAAAATCACTTTTTTATGGGATAGGAGGTTTTGGTTATACTTTATACAAAATTACCAGAAAAGAAAATGGGACTGACCCCAAAAGGGAGCCCACTTAGCGGCTGTTGTAAAGAGCAGTACAGAACGTGTAGTCCTGCACTGCACTGTACTGTAAAGAGGCGTTATTAGACCCCATCACAGTTTTGCCCCTCACTAATCAAAATTTTTACAAGTAAAAAGTTCCGTAAGGGTTTGGATCCCCAAATCAATAAATGTCCCAAAGTCACAGTGTTGGGGTTTGTTTGTTGGAACCAGACTCCATACAATGTCTCAGGAAAGACCATTGTATTTTTTTAAAAATATTGTATTCTGAACACTGTATACAGACAAATATATATATATATATATATATAACAATATATACCTTTTTTATAATTTTTAAAAAAAGTGTGAGATTGACTAAGAATATGTTTAGAACACTGCATTCTAATGGTGATTGCTACAAAATAAGTAATATTATTAATTTATATAGAGTAATAAATTAAACCATATTAAACAGCTATGAAAGTTTAACAAAAAAAAGTAAGTCAGGGGCAAAAACAAAAAACGGGTAAATTAACAAAAATTTAAAAAACCCCCCCAAACAGAGGGCAACCAGGGGGTTTGGGGGGACGGAGCCTATTTTTCAGGGTCGGGTTTTCTAAAAAAGGGCCCCATCCCTCCCAAAATATTAATAAGTTGGTCCAGTTAGTTCGAGCAAAAAAGCAAGAGGGATTGGGTCCCGCCCGGCTACTGCCCCCAAACTTCAGCCCAAAACACATGAGGGGTGTATTGATGACATGGAGCGGCAAAGCGCGTCCCCTGGAAAAGATTTTGCTCCCATGCAAACAGATTTCAGCAAAAGTTTTCACTGCTTCAATAAAGAGTCCAACCATTTTATCAAAACTGACTGTGGCTGAGGCAATTTTTTTACCCTGACATTTTTGAGTGTTGCCCTGTGGTCCTGCTTTGCCCCAACCCCCTTTAGTGTAGAGAGGCCATTTTCTAGCCCGAAAATAAAGAGTCAGATGTAGGGCATGTATCAGGACGATGGAAACAATATTTTTTCTCAAAACAAATTTTAGAGAAATCCCCAAATGTTCCTGCATGTTTTGCATTTACAATTTTTTGTGTTCGCCGCATATCCCAAAAAAAATTTTACATTGACAAGCAAAAAGATAAAAAGTTTTTGGAATTTTGGACTTTCAGGTCCAAAACTCTCCATCCCACTACAGCTTTGCCCCATGAGGAATTGAAATTTTATATACAGTCATCTTACCGATTTATACAAAAAATTTTTTGACTTGAAAGGGTTTTTTTGCATCTGTTTTATTTCTGCAGATTTTTTCCTTTTAACTGCATTTTTTCTTTTTTGCTCCTAAAAATCAAAATTTTAAAATTTTTATTATTTTTGTTATAAATTTTGGGGGGTCCACCTGTTGGTTATTTAATACGCCTGAATCCTTCTGGGCTCTGAATCAGATTCAAGCATAAAACTTGACCCAAAACTGATCCCAGGTCCTTCTACACATTCCCAATTTTTGGGGGCAGGGCTGGAAATTTTGGGGGACAAATTTCGCTTTTTTTCAACTCTACCCACAAAATGTTCAAAAAAAACAAAACAAAATTTTTAAAACCCCTTTGCCCTTTTCAGGGCTGTTCTACCTAAAAAAGCTTGATTATTGTTCATTAAAAGGGGGGGGTTTAAAAAACCTGATGGGTTTTCACTTTACTACATAAAAAGGGTTTTCACTTAAAAAAGCGCCCCTGTAAGAGGGAGTCGGAGTGGGTTTAGGGGGCAAGTCGGGAGTCGGAGGTTTGGGAAATTGAGGAGTCGGAGTCGGGGCTTTGGCTTCCCCAATCCACAGCCCTGGTTGCCAAAGGTTGCAAAAAGTTTAAAAAAGCAAGAACTTGGTATTTTGTAAGTGGAGTTAGTTCAGTAAACTTTGGCAATCAGGAAAAGTATTTTTGGCGAAAATTAAAATTTAATAGGGGTAGAGGGAGTCCGAGAAAATTTAAAGAGGTTTTCAATTGAAAGGGTTAATCTAAATGCTTCTACAACAATTTTACAGTAGTCATATTAATATGATTTAAATAACTTAATACATATAATTATCATTTGAGATTCATCCCTATGATCTTTGGGTGGCTAAGAATGTGTGTACATTGACCATTTCTACAATGTAATATGATTAGTTGGTGGTACCGTCCACAGGGCCTTTTAAATTTTACATTTTCCCTCACAAAGTGATTTTATTTTAAAAACAAATCGTTAAAAAGAAAGGGAATTTAAAAGGGCCCCATTTATGTAAATAAATAAATTCTATAATATTCTTTGTTATTTTATAAAATAATATAAATAAATATTATTCTTATATAAAATTTTTTTAAATTTTTTTAAAATTCAACAATTTTTTTTAATTTCCCAAACAGGTTCTGGGATTTAATTTCACTATGACTGTATGGGCCCCTACAACGGGGGGCACAACAAAATTTTTGAAACCAAGAGCCCCAATTTTCCTCTCATTGGGGGCCACAGTACATTTTAGAGGGGAAAAATCTGTCTAAAAACCTTAATGGGGCCTTTAGCGAAATACCCAAAATGGCTGAGGAGTCTTAGTTCCACTTTAGGAGCTGTCAGCAAAAACGGGGGTCCTCTACTGGTCCCCCCAAAAGGGATATGAGCTCCTTTTCTTTATAAAATTTTTTAAAACTGCCCTTTGAAACCCCCAAAAAAATATAACAGTTTTTAACAACACAAATAAACCTCTTTCCAAAAACCACATTTTGGATTTGGAACCCATAAAAACATTTTTTGGGTTATCTTGGTGGGTCTGCCATGGTTGTGTAAGAAATAAACACTCCTCTGAGGAAAAATCCAGAAGTAATACAGAAACAGTTTTTATTCGATTGGTCGTTTAGATTGCTTAAAGAGAACCTGTCACATAGATTATGCCCCCCTTGCTGAGGGCAGAACAAGCGGCAGACCTGCTGTTTCCCGCACTGGTCCTATTTCTATAAGATGCTGGAGTTTAGAGTATTAATGCTCAAATCTGAGTTTTCAGCCCGAAAAAAAGTCATGAAAAGAGTCAGTTTTTTTTATACCCCCCAATGAAGTGTCCCCACCACCTCACTGTAAACCTATTTCCTTTTTAATAGGTAGAAAAAAAATGTGAATAACTGACAGGGGTGGGGGAGCCTTCGATGGGCGGGGTAACACCTGCTCATAATAAGATTTGAGGGGTCAAAGCCTAAAACTACAGAAAACTTACAAAAAAGGGACACAGCGCTGGAAAAAAGCATGCTGACATAGCTTGGGGGCGTCCCCAGCAAGGGGGGCAAATCTATTGACAGGGGTTTCCCTTTTTAAAAAATTTATACACCCTTAAGTCGGGGCCCCCATTAGGGGGGTAGAAACCCCCACTGCCGTATGGGGCCCCGGCCAATGTGAAGCAAGGGGAGGGCCCCCGTCGCCGGCAGGCCCCCCCCCCTTGCTACACAGTAATGGTACAGAGATTTTTAACCGTAGGTTGCTTCTGTACCAGTGAAAAACCTCTGTCGGGAAGGGGGGCCCCCCTGCAAGTAAAGTTAAAAACAAAGTTTACATTACCAGATTGAGTTTTCCTTACTTTTGCATCAGTCCGCACGAACAGAGCAGCGGCACCTCCTCCCCCCTGGTGCAGGTGATGTCATCTAAGTAACAGTGGTCCCCCCCTGTGGGCGGGGCGTCACTGATCTCCACGCCAGAGGGAGGAGGAGGGTCCGACTGCTCCGTTCCTGCAGGAGCTGATGGAAGTAAGGAAACCAATTGTGTAATGTAAACCTATTGTGTTTAAAAATTAACTTGCCGCGGGCCCCTGTTTTTATGGCAGGCCCCTTCAAAGCCCGTGGAGCCCATGAAGGGCCCAGGGTGTTGGGCCGACTGAAGGGCCCCCGGGATGTGGGGGCCGCACTGAAGGCCCAGGGATGTAGGGGCCCCATGAAGGGCCCCCGGGGTGTGTGGGCCGCACGAAGGACCCCGGGAGTGGGGGCCCCACGAAGGGGCCCCCGGTTTGGGAGGGCCACTGAAGGGCCCCCGGGATGTGGGGGCCGTATGAAGGGCCCCCGGGATGGAGGGGCCGCATGAAGGGCCCCAGGGGTGGGGGTCGCATAAAGGGGCCCCCGGGATGTAGGGGCCCCACTAAGGGCCCCCCCGGGTGGGGGGCCGCACTGAAGGGGCCCCCCGGGGTGTGGGGGCCGACTGAAAGGGCCCCAGGGATGTGGGGCCGCACTGAAGGGCCCCAAAGGGATTGTGGGCCGCCTGAAGGCCCCAGGGATTGGGGGCCGCACTGAAGGGCCCCCGGTATTGAGGGCCGACTGAAGGGCCCCCGGGGTTGGGGGCCCAATGAAGGGCCCGGGTGTGAGGGCCGCACTGGGGCCCCGGGGTGTGGGGGTCGCACGAAAAGGGCCCCAGGGATGTGGGGCCCACTGAAGGGCCCCAGGGATGTGGGGGGGCCCCACGAAGGGCCCCGGGTTGTGGGGGCCGCACTGAAGGGCCGGGATGTGGGGGCCCCACTGAAGGGCCCCCCGGGATGTGAGGGCCGCATGAAGGGCCCCAGGGATTGAGGGGCCCCACTGAAGGGCCCCAGGGAGGGGGCCAAAAAGAAGGGCCCCCCGGGGTGTGGGGGCCGC